>OU426987.1:218962664-219562664 GCA_911387755.1 Chrysotoxum bicinctum | reverse complement strand
TGGTAGACCCAGCGTCTCGGACTCCCAGAACCTACCTAGACGATTGATCGGGCGGTATGTGCGCATGTGCAAGGTGCAGCAAATGCTGACACTGAAAGGCGCAGGTGTTGCATTCAGCCTCATAGACACGGGGACAACTATGAGATAATTTAATTGTTGAGCTGGTAATCATGCGCTGTTTTAACAGAAATGACAAAAAAATTACAATGATTGGGAACACAATAGGTGAATGTCGCTGTCGCAGTCACCGTCATCGTCGTTGCTGTCGACTTTGGGTCAGACCACGAATGTCAACGCTATCGGAATTGATAATAATAGGTTGCTCGGGTTAATTGGCTGGATAATGACTATGATAATCTTAATTGTGTTTTAATAAACAATGTGGGTTTGTCCAGTTCGCTAGTCACTTTTTGAGCGATAAAACGTTTGTGAATGATAATAATTTCACTTCGAAGTACTCGTACATCGCCAGGGCAAATTGTTGAATAAAACAATGTTATCGATGTATATTGAGGGTGCATACATACATATTTGTCGAAATTTACACCTATGGGGCAGATAATCCCTGTTAAAGAGCGTATACGAAAATGTTTCCTTATCGAAACCGATCTGTCATGTAGAGTGTGTAATTTTGAAGACCTCCGCCTTTCATAAAGATATAGAAACCGTTTTAGAAAAACGTGAACATTTATGTCCTAACTTATATTTGGGTAAACAAAAACTGCTAAAAGCTGTCGGGGTAAGATTTACAGTGACACAAATCTTCTTTACACTTATGGCTCTCCAGGCAGATGGCATAATAACAATCTTCCTGCGAAAACTGCAAAATGTCGAAGTTCCTTGGCTGAATATGTTCTTCAAAGAGTTCATGAACTCGAGACATGGATACATGCGTGAGACTAGTTTTTATCCTGAAAGTCATTTGGCTGGGTCATGAATCCCCGAGGGATTTTCGACCAATTAGTTTAATATCTTTCGTGCTTAGAACTATGGAGATTGATGTCTGCTCGAAAAATCAACACGCATATTCTAAGGTTTGTTAACGGAGACAGCCCTTCATGAGGTATTGAATACAATTGAGAAAACAATTAATAGAATACACTTTTGCTACCTTCTTAGCCGTAGAAGGACTTTTTAACAACGTCCTAACCGAATTCATTCAAGAATCAATGGTTGACTTTTGTGCAGAGGCATATATCAGAAAATAGGTAATGCTCAGCGTTAGAAGGATTCAAGCTACTTTAGGTAATACAAACTAAACCAAACACGTGGGTAGAAGAACACCTCAGGGTGGTGCTCTGTCCCCTCTATACTATAGCTCTTAGTCATGAAGAAAATTCTAGTTTAGTTGGAGAGATGTGGTGTGAAAGCTGTTGCGAACGCGCATGATTTGGTACCATTGGTGTAGGAAAATTTAACCCCTGTTATTAGCGAACTCACGGAAATAGTTTTAAGGAAAGTTATAATTCACCTGATATTTTTACTTGCGATATAGGTAGATACTATAGGGCAAGTTCTACATTTGTAAAAAAAATCGAACTCGAGATTTTGATCAAAGTTGACATTACGGTGATAGCGAAGAAGAAAAAAGTGGGTCCGACAATTCCGTATGTCTGTCTGTATGTCTGTATGTCTGTACCTAGAACTACAGCCTATACTACAGGAGGTATTTTCTTCAAACTCGGTAGTTAAGAGTCTTCGGTGATTCCCTAGAGGAAAAATTGAAATTTTTTTTTTAGCTCCAAAACTAAGGGTACCCCCCATACACCCGTAATGCAAAATCTTATTTATCTCGAAAACGGCTCTAACGATTTTGATAAAAAAAATTAGGTGTGATATTATGAACATAGGCTATATTTTGGTCAAAAAAAATTTTGGGGCAAAATGTTATTAACGGTACCTGTCATAGAACCGTTTCAGAGGTTTTGCTTTTCTCATCTCTTTAAAAACATCAAAGCATTCTCGTTTTCCTCTCACAAACGATATGAGTGCCTCGTAGAACCTGGACACAGTTTCAACGTCTGTATAAACACCTTGAATTTTTTTGATACAATATTGAATTGCTTGAGACAATATTGCTGTCTCAAGGGACTTCAATTGGGACAATAAACTGCTAGCTTCAGCTTTCACTAAAGCTTTCTTAAAAGGAGATACCGATGCACATTAGTTTTAAATTTTTCAACATTACAATGGGAAGGAAAAATAGAGCTGGGTAGAGCATTCCACATTCGTGGAGTCCGGCTAAAGAAAGAATCTCTGTATTTCACAGTCCGAAGGTGGACTGATGAGCATTCCTAAAAGCGCGAGTATTGCGGTTAAATTGTTTAAGGGGAGGTATGCAATTGACTATTTCGCTAGAGCATTGTCTCTAGAAGTAACGGTAAAATAATGAAAGACAAGAAACATTGCGACGATGCTCGAGAGATTCAAATGTTTCTGTTATACTTCTATCACCTATCATTTTTAAAACTCTTTTTTGGATTCTATCCCAATCTCTGTTTAAGCTCGTACAGGCATCGTCTCGGGCTAACCAACGGGTATGTGACAAATTTCTTAATATGACATTTTCAGAACCATTAAAAATGAATTAAGAATCTTTGCTCGCTCTGTTGATGCCGTAAAAAAACATATAAATATGTATGTTTTGTGATAAGCCGAAAAATTTTGCCGTTCAACGGGTTCTACGTTCTCTTGAACGTACCTTAAAATTAATGAAAGCTGGTCTACATTGTTTAAGTCAGGAGTCGAATCAATGAAAAGTATTTAGACCTTTGAAGCTGTTCCATAATCGTTTTTGTGAATCTAGCTGATATAATTTTAATAATCTTTTCATAGGTGGCAAAAGACATAATTGATGTGTTTTCTTTTCCTGGATTGCCAAAACTTTGTACATGTTTTGAAAGAAATGGATCAAATTTGGATATTGCTTCTTAAATCATTATGAAATTCCCGTTATGTATAGGTCCAATTTTATCTATCTCGCCACGAAAAGAAAGACCTCGGGTTGCCAAGGATTTGAAAGCTACGACGACTCTGAGCATCACATTACGCCAGTATTTTCTTTCATCTTCTAACTTTTCAAATAACTTGAAATCAATTCTGTTTTCGGTTTTGGAACGAGTTTTCATTTTGAGAACAAAATTTTTGTGTTCCAAGCTTGATTCATGTGTATGTAGTGTTTCATTTGCATGTTTCCAATCGCAAAAGCCTTGACTCGAAGCAAGCCGACCTTTTCCGCTATCAAAAAGGCGACATGGTCCACAAAATACAGACCCAAGTGACTTTGAATAAAAAAAAGTAAACTCGGGAAACATGTTCACCATTTATTAGTACGGTTTTAAATAAATTTTTGCTTAAAAAGCGATACTCACCATCAGAAATTCGCTTTGATTTCGAAAAATCTTCGTCTTCAATATTTTGCTTGAAACCATTTCTTGAGAAAAAAACTATCACAAAAAAAATCTAACCACAGAGCTGGATCGTTTTCTACCTCAAAAGAACTCGTCATAAGAGGAGAAAGTAAAGAAGCTGTATTTGAATTTCTTGAGGGTATTGAGGAAGTTGCAACATCAGATATTGTATCTTGAATAAAATTTGTATCTTCAATTGAATTTGTATCATTAATTGATTTTGTATTGACCTTTTATCTACAATCCGGTTTGATGGATTTTTATAATTCTTTTTTTAATAAAAAAGGGACTCTTTGTAGAAGGTTTAGAAACAAATTAAGATACGTCCAGCCAAACTTTTTCTAGCCCATTTTGTTTAGAGCTACATGGCAACAAGTGTTTTTTTTTATTAATGTTTTCGTTTCATTGGAATTTGTTCCAAAGATTAGGTACATACATGTCTGTAAATATTTGTAACGGGTGATTTTTTTGAGGTTAGGATTTTCATGCATTAGTATTTGACAGATCACGCGGGATTTCAGACATGGTGTCAAAGAGAAAGATGCTCAGTATGCTTTGACATTTCATCATGAATAGACTTACTAACGAGCAACGCTTGCAAATCATTGAATTTTATTACCAAAATCAGTGTTCGGTTCGAAATGTGTTTCGCGCTTTACGTCCGATTTATGGTCTACATAATCGACCAAGTGAGCAAACAATTAATGCGATTGTGATCAAGTTTCGCACTCAGTTTACTTTATTGGACATTAAACCAACCACACGAATGCGTACAGTGCGTACAGAAGAGAATATTGCGTCTGTTTCTGAGAGTGTTGCTGAAGACCGTGAAATGTCGATTCGTCGCCGTTCGCAGCAATTGGGTTTGTGTTATTCGACCACATGGAAGATTTTACGCAAAGATCTTGGTGTAAAACCGTATAAAATACAGCTCGTGCAAGAACTGAAGCCGAACGATCTGCCACAACGTCGAATTTTCAGTGAATGGGCCCTAGAAAAGTTGGCAGAAAATCCGCTTTTTTATCGACAAATTTTGTACAGCGATGAGGCTCATTTCTGGTTGAATGGGTACGTAAATAAGCAAAATTGCCGCATTTGGAGTGAAGAGAAACCAGAAGCCGTTCAAGAACTGCCCATGCATCCCGAAAAATGCACTGTTTGGTGTGGTTTGTACGCTGGTGGAATCATTGGACCGTATTTTTTCAAAGATGCTGTTGGACGCAACGTTACGGTGAATGGCGATCGCTATCGTTCAATGCTAACAAACTTTTTGTTGCCAAAAATGGAAGAACTGAACTTGGTTGACATGTGGTTTCAACAAGATGGCGCTACATGCCACACAGCTCGCGATTCTATGGCCATTTTGAGGGAAAACTTCGGAGAACAATTCATCTCAAGGAATGGACCGGTAAGTTGGTCACCAAGATCATGCGATTTGACGCCTTTAGACTATTTTTTGTGGGGCTACGTCAAGTCTAAAGTCTACACAAATAAGCCAGCAACTATTCCAGCTTTGGAAGACAACATTTCCGAAGAAATTCGGGCTATTCCGGCCGAAATGCTCGAAAAAGTTACCCAAAATTGGACTTTCCGAATGGACCACCTAAGACGCAGCCGCGGTCAACATTTAAATGAAATTATCTTCAAAAAGTAAATGTCATGGACCAATCTAACGTTTCAAATAAAGAATCGATGAGATTTTGCAAATTTTATGCGTTTTTTTTTTAAAAAAGTTCTCAAGCTCTTAAAAAATCACCCGTTATTATTAATTTTCATTATAAGAAAATCGTTTATAAAAAATAAGAATAGTAAATGGTGAAAAAAGTGAGTGACATGTTACAGTGAACTCTCTTACAGCCGGATACTCACGGCACTGAAAAAATTGTCATGCTTGAAAAACTCAAAAAATCGCATTTCTTAAATCTTTGTATTTTTTGTTTATTCTTCAAAAATATTGTAAACTAGATAATTGTTAGGGGCCGATTGCCCTCTTTTGCTTGTATGTTTTGAAAGTTCAATCGCTTCAAAAAAAAATATTATAAATTGGCCAATTGCAAGGGGCGACTTGCGCCCTTTCAATCTATTAGATTATGTTTAGAAAGATTTGGTGCATTTATAATAAGTCCCTAACAAATGACCTTATGTGCAGATCAAATCAAAATATAACCAGGGTAGTTGCAACATGCACCGGACACTGCCAATAGAGGGGCATGCAGCGAAGCATTTCTTACAAAACTCAATATGTCATAGTTTTTAGGATCAGTGGAAAAAGGAAACATTCATCAACATTCCTCTGTAAATGTCCTGCTTTAGCCAGAATGAGAGACCAACTATTCGGAAAGTTGATCCTCGATGATCTTAACGAACTTTATCAACCGAATTTCAAAGGCTTGATATCTTTTCATATCAAGACAGAATGACTCTAAGAAGAACCTCGACGAATTTTGTAGCTGGTTCTACTCGATCTTAAGACCGTGAACTAGCAAACTAAGCTTTAGGTGGATGGAAGCTTATGAATTCCTCATCATATTCTATTAAACCCACAGGTGAAACTAGTTTATGGTATCAAAACGGCGCACTACAGTGCTATTTGGGTCACTTTTCGTGGCCGCTATTTCTACCTACCTACCTACTTTATACTTGTGGTTGTGGCTGTACATTTTATCGAAAGCTGTTGTGAGGCTGGTAAAATATAGATCAGGTTTGAATCTGGGGTAGCTTTCGGATCTCGGTAAGTTATTCATAGATCAATTTTTCTGCTATTACATATTTATGCAATTTCAAGGAAGAACTAAATAATGAAGACCCTGATTGGGTACCTACTGGGTAGGTTAAAAACCTGTCTCTTCTTTTCGAAAGAAAGGCATCCACTAGGATGAGGATGGATCATCCTGTGGGCTGTGGTTTTCCAGTCGTGGTACGTGATTTACCATTATCAGCTCACTAATGAATGTAAAGGAAAATACATAACCAAAATACCTCTCGGCTTGTCCTTACGGCAAATTATTACCGGATAGAAGTATCGTGGTACTAGTGGTTTTCTGAATCCACCTGGCCAAAATAGCAGGACAGATATTGGTACTAAATTTACCACCCTACTTGAGGAATGGGTACCTAAGGCTTACCTTAAATAGCTTACTGTGATCCTCGGACCCTGGGTCGTTTGGTTTGTCCGTTTTCAACGAATTCCTATATATGTTTGTAAGAAACTCAGGGAAATTAAAGAGTTCGTAAAAACCTATAAATCATAGTTGTCAGCTGTACTCCGTATACGAAAGCTTTCATGGCAATACAATGCAAACTACGCGCATATTGTATCGTGGGCTTTTTCTCTCAGTGTAGTTCTTGTTTTTTTTCCTGATAAGAGGCCTTGCAAAATTGAGAGCGCGGTCATGGTTCAGCAGGGATTGGATCACACTCTGATTATTTTGCAGATACACGAAGAGCCTAGGATATTGATTTATCTGACAGTATGTACACGGCACGCTGGAACACTTTTCAGCCCAGGTGCCACTCAAAAGCTTGATTCTGTCTGTTAGGTGAAAAGAAAGAAATTGTGATATTTATTTAATGAGGTTGTAGAGCCTTGTTAGAGAAAGATTTCTAAGTTGTGTTTTGGGACTTCGATACCAAAGTCAGAAAAGAGGTCAATTCATTAAAAGAATTAGTTGATAAGCACACCCTCCACAAGAATTGATAACAGATAACGGCTTCCAACTAATAGATTTTGCAGTAGTTTGTAATACAATCACAGTAGAATTATAGATTTCCTAGGCTAAGGATCCACAAATCTAAAGATCGAGCATGTGCTAATCCACGCGGGGTACGTATCCGAAATTTTCTAGTTACGAACAAATTTAGAGTGAACCGTCTAGAAGAAGATTGTCGACGTTGGGTGCCTTTACGTATCTGAACTTTCCCGAGTCTATAGATAGCACGTAAGGAAGAGGTTTTTGCGATAATATCAAAAAGGCTGCCAAAACCCCGGAAGCCTAACAAATGCAATTTGTCTAGCAAAAAGAGAGCATATTCAGCCTCCGGGCTCAAGGAAATCGAACAGTCGAAACAACACGTAGACATTTTATATAAATGCCAAGTATGGATGCTGGTCTTAAGATCGGAACGCATACTCTTCGAAACAACGAAGGTAACTTAGTGACCGAACCGCACAAGTCGATAATTTAAATCAGAATTGCCAGCAGCTGCTAAATAGGTAGTATTAAAAGGGCCAGAAGAAAAGCCTCTTCGAAGCAATGAAGAACCAGTTCCTACACTCAGTATAAGAGCATGTAAAAGAGGTGGGCCTATTTTATAAAAAACTTAAGACCAACAAGGCCACACAATATCAAGATTTTCAAAAACGAAGCTGATTTTCATGAAATCATAAACTGGAGTATCAGCTCGTTATGCCCCATCTACAAGATGGGCGGTCCTACATCGTGCAAGAACTAAAGAGGCATATTCATTCAAAATGTCGCATATATATGATTCTGTTCAACGTGCTGTGTGAAAGTCTTAAGATCTTCTGAAATATTATATTTGGGAAGTGCCAGTGTGACTTCTGGCACGGCAAAACGATCATAGATCAAATTTTCAGATTGAGGAAAATCCTGCAAAAAACCAAAGAAATCTTACGTCGAGACTTACCATCTTCTCATCGACTTCAAAGCCATGGTCAAATGGATATATTGTTTTGGTAGATACTGAGAAATTCGTGGGGTATTATGCAACTCCAAAAATTCCAGAAAGGAGATGTGCTATCATTTGGTTTCGTCAATCTCGAATGCTGGAGCAGATGGTGCCAAGGGTATTAGTTAATACAAAATGGCAATATTGTGAACAAAACTGTTCCATTATCGACATCAGCCTTTCGCAATTAGATCCCTTCAGGTCGATTGAAGAATAGAAGAAACTTGTAGGTCTTCTTGGTCGCCAAGCAAACAAAATCATTTGTTTACCGGCTGGACAAAAATCCTCACTTTTGATAGTTAAAAATTCGAAATAGTTAAAGAGTGCATCTACACCGGAGTAAAGAGTACATATTTTCTCTATAGAAACAGAACCTTAGTGGATATCGGGCGAAGAAAACTGCTAAAAAACTGCTGCTATTTTGATTTGGATAAACAAGAGGCCTCAAAACTCTTCACGCGTAAGGCTTCGGCCACGCACTGAGCGATGAGTCGCTGAGCGACGATGCAAAAAAATTAAACATATTAAATTGTATGGAGGTGCCAACATAAACCCTGAGCGACTTGTGGTTGTTTTAAGCGACTGAGCGACGTCACTCAATCGCTTGTCGCTCAGTGCGTAGCCGAAGCCTAAGGCGAAGAGCATGCTCTGCCAATCCTGCTTTACGGTGCCTGATATTAAACGATTAGACTTTTTTTCAAAGAAAAATTCTTCCAAGAAAAGTTGGTCATGTCATGAGAATAGATGGCTATAGAATAAAACCGCTAACCGTATTGGATGCATCAAGATGAATAGATGTAGTCTGTAATTTCAAAAACCTGAACTTCAAACATAGCCTTGGCCAAATCGAATGAATGAACAACGTTGCTTCAGCCAAAACAGTCTTTAAGTCCAAGCCTCTTGTTTCTAGGAGACAAAGAAGAAAGACCAGTCGATTGTGACTGCCAGAGCACTTGGTCTAGGTGACTGAGAGTAGCGTGCTAGGAATCGTAAAAAATGGTAAGCCGCTATATTTTAAGAAGCCATTTTTCATGGTTTGAATGCTATTTGAGTAGAAATTTAAAATAACTTTCAAATTCAATTTATAACTTTAATCAGTGCGCATAAATCACTTACAAAATTAAGTTCATTGCGCCAAGTTCAATCATATCGTAATCAGGCTTCTCACTCATCCCAATTGCCAAAATACTCCAATGAAGTGCCATTTATATCAATTTCAAGCTTTATTTTTCTGTGTCATTAGTTTCTTCCCGAAGGTCCTGGTAGCAGCTAAGAAATAACAGTGACCAAAATTATGCAGAAAAGAAAAACAGTTCAAATAATTCCATAAAATAAACACCGCCAAGTCGGATTCTAAATTAAAAACGTGCTTTTCGCCCAAACCATAGCCGTCTTTTGCTAGGTATTATAATACCTACCACCAAATCGCTTGAAGATTGCACGAACTCTCCATTTAACACCCATTACCCGATTGGCTTCTTTTCCTAAAGGACTTTTCCATCTATTGCTCCTTTAAACCTTTTTCCGAGGCTATAATCATCCCTGCAAAAAAAATGTGGTCTACGAATTAAACGGACACATTTTTCTGTATCTTCTCGCTGCATCCTACACCGATAAATTCGGCTTTAATTACTTTTATTGTCAAATAAAGAAATGTACAAAAAAAGGACTCCACAAAAACACAAAAAATACCCCCTCCTCATATTGTTTTATATGCATTAGCCAAAACCCTTACGTTTGACTTTATACTACCCGGACTTAACAAAATGAGGTTTAATACAAATATTCGACAGCTGAGAACCCCTAATTGCCCGTCTTCGTTCCTTACTCGTTTCTTTTCTTTTAAACACGGAATAAAGGTAACCGAGATAATTATTTACTTATATAAATAGGAACGTCGACATACCCTTTCGAAGGATATACAAACATATAAGAAAAATCAAACCCAACGTGATTGACATTTTGAGTCATGGTAGGCATTATTCTTCTTTTTTTTTTTTGTGACGCTTCATTATTTTGTACGACTTTTTGTCAGATTTGAGGGCAGTAGTCAATTTGACGCAATCAGTCAGTCAATCAGTTAGAAGCCACATTGTAAGGATATTGATGTGCGTGTACTTTTGATTAATTTGTTGTAATTAACTAGTCTGGTCCTTCCGGGTCACTTGGAGTCTTCAAGGGTATATGATTGACCTATCAGTGGAAGATAAGAAAATCTAGACGACCGACCCTAAATGGAAATTATTTAATCAAAGTGCAATTATATAGTGTTGCGTGCACTTACCGTTGATTTGATTTATCCGTATTTTTCAATCTGAGGTTTGGGATGATAATCTAGGATAATGTTTGTCATTATGTTGCTCAAGCCTTTTAAAGGATTCAGAGCAATTAGAGAAGTGATGGATAAATTTTAAGTTAACTAATAACCAGGTTCGGGGAAGGTCAAACTAACTTTATAGCGCTTTACTTCTTCTAGAGTTGATGTATTGTATGAAGTCAAAATTGGCGTCAAATGACACACCAAGGACAGAAATATCGCTAACACGTGATAATGACGTGTTAGACTTATCGACGTTAACGAATTAAGGTCACATTTGAATTCTTCACAATCACGAGAATTTGAAATAGGTTTGAAGATTGATATAAATCATGTGCATAAATGAGACACTTTGAGTACTTCAACACATATGGTAATACATTTATGAGTAAAATAAAAAGTAAGGGGTCTAAATGCCTGCCATGTGGTATTCCAGAGCTAACGTTAAAAGTATTGGATGAATGGTCATTGAAAAGTAATGGGTATAAACTATAGCATAAATAAGATTGAAGACAAAAAAAAAGTCTCTAAATCCTAGCTTACCTATTTTAATTTTATTTTTTTTTGGTGGGGGCAATACCCCCATTTATAGGTATTAGGCTCAATGCAAGGTATTTCTTAATATTACTTAAATATAGCTCTTTTTATATAAATCTAGGATTGGAGTGAATTTGATGGATGTTTAAGAAGACTGAGGTTTAGACAGCGTGAACTGAGTAACCTTCTAGGTATGCGAGTTAAAGGTTCGTTCGAGCCATGCAAGGTACGGTGGGTGAGCCTGGGCAGATAGAAGGGACGAGGATTTCTTAAATTGCGATGGAGATGTAAAGAGTTGTGTCAATGAAGGGAATATCGCTTATTGCTCTTCGTTCTTTCTAGATAGTGAAGTTAATTAATAGAAGCCGGCATCGATACGAAGTTAGAATTAACGGGATATTCCAAGGCAGACCACAAAAAACTAATCGTAGGAAACGACGTTGAATGCTCTCAATTCTGGATAAATGAATCTTTTGAAAAGCGGACCATACTTCACAGGCGTTTTTATGAAAGATGCGAACAAAGGTTATGTCAAGGGATATGGTGACGTAGGGCTCGGAAAATTCATTGGACCATCGTTTTACGAAGCCAAGTTGCTTTAAGAATAATATCAAAAATATGTGTGAAAAAGTTGAGCTCTTATCACATAAAACACGAAGGTCCCGAATTAGGAGGAGATTGGATGCGCTTTCGTGAAATTTTATTCTTGCTATTTTACAATATTTAACCCCAAGCAATTTTTCAGGCACCAAACAGAAAACCTTTCGAAATCAAGTTGAAGAAGAATAGAATCCTTAGTCGAAAAAATGGTTTTGAAAGATTTGGCATCGTGTCGGCGTGGATTGAGATAAATGGAATATTTGATGAGCAATTTAATATCGTTAATTGTAAGAACAAAAAGGAGAGGACCTAAGTTGCTGCCTTAAGGGACCCCCGCAGGTGGCTTGTCCGGGGCTTTGTTGAACTCTACCGGTGTTGCTGCGGATGCAGTCTGGACGTTATCCTTAAGGTAGGAATCCGCTAAGAGGTGTGTAACAACTCACCAGGGGGGTGCTCATTCTTAGTTGTGGTTTCTACCTCGACTATAGCTGGGTGTGTGTATATCTGGGGTTAATAGGCCCTGAGTTTTGCAGGAACTCTCTGTAAGTGACCTTTATGGTGGCGAAGCTCGACCGGAAGCTATATTTTGGTTCCACGGGAGATAGTGCCTAGGAGTCTGAGGGCTATAGCGTACGTCTTCTGGCTCTCCTATTCTATCTTCGGATAGTGAGGTGCAGCTGTCGCATGCGTGCTCTCTTTCTCAGACTATCTATGAGGTAAGCCCCCTAGTGAAAGTATCGTGGTGGCTTGGTTTATTCCGAATGCGGAGGCACATGGTTTCCAGGCGTGCCTGGATTCAAGAGGTGTTAGATAGACCTCGCCTCCTAAGTAAGAGGTTTGTTCATGCCTGCAACATGTCACAACTTTGCGACAGAGATGGTTTCGGCTATGTCGGGGTTAATGGTCAGGACACAATCTGACTCCGATGGAGGCAGGCCTCCCGTGGGGTAGAGCCGGTAATCGGCAGGTACTCACGTAAAACCAAAAGATGATTCTTATGGGACCGCGGATGTAGCTAAGAAATAATCAGAGAAGGTAGATCTGAATCGAAATTTGTGGTAACTATTTTCAAGTAAGAAGAAGTCCATCTTAAGAATATTGGGTTCGAACTCAAGGGTGGATAATTTGAATAGAAAAAGATTATGTGAAATTTTGTCAAAGGCCTTGCTGACATCGGCTTCTTTTCCGCTTTCTAATAGACTAGCGAGTTGAGATTAGTCATTGTGGACCTATACCTTTGACAAAGCTGTGTTGTTAAAGGTAAATGAGATTCGGATTCGAAGACTTTCTGGGCCGGATCATTTGGGTCCATTCGCTTTACATGACCTTGTTATATCTGTCGTTGGACTTTAATTTGTTTGACTAGGTTGGTTTCTCTGCCCTTGCAGTTCCCGATTATATCTTCTCCTCCACTTTCTATCTAAGCAGACAGGATCAAAAATCACACGAACAATTTTCCTCTCGAAACATCTCTAGGCGTTCTTGTCCACTTTTCACCAAATCCATGTTTCTTGATTATATGCAAGGACCGGGATGCCAAAAGTAGACATTGCTCTAGGTATTTAGTTCGTCCTTATAGATGATATTATACGCGGCTTTGAAATCAATGGTAGGAGTCGATTTGAAGTTCGTAAGTTTTGTCCAAGATTTGCGATGACATGGATATATTTGGTTGATGGTGGACTTTTCCGCCGCACTAGTATGGACCTATTAGGTTGTTGAAGAAAGGCTTCAGACATTGACATAACACACATAAAGATTCTTGTACGCGATGTTCAGGAGACTGATAACTTTGTACTTGCCGCACTTCAAAGGTTCTCCTTTCTTGAGGATCAGGCAAACAATACTTAGGCTCTGTTTATCGAGCATGCTTTCTTCCAACCATACTTAGAAGATGAGCTGCTGCAAGTCTTCGCTCAACGCTTTGAACAGTTGGATAGTGAGGCCGTTAGCTCCATCAGGGGCCTTATTGAACTTAGATTCGATACAAATATCGTCCTCCGTTCAGGTCGGTTGAGCAGTACTGTTGGTCTGCGTCGCTTAAGTGGAATGGTTATATCTCCCTACAGCGGAATTCTCTTTGTCATCGTCATTATACAATTTGACTGCGGTTCTACAGCAATATTCCCTAGATTGTTCGTGCAAGCTTGGGCTTGGGGATTGTATCCTTGAGATTTTTTTTTACATTTTGTAAGGCTTCCGAACATCATTTCTGCTATGGCATCCATATGGCACCACTTCTCAGGCTTCTTCATTTTCTTTCTGAGAAGCCTATGTTCTTCTGTCCTCTTCTGCTCTTTCAGCTCGGGAGCAGGTCTGGTCCTTCTGTGCAGCGCACCTTTGTATGCCTCATTCTAGCTGCATGTGGTTGCATGCCGGCACTTATGGTCAAATTAGGGGTTTCGTTTTGGTGGTCGTGTAAAATTATTTTGTGTCTGGGAAGTCACCCCGGACGGTGGTACAACCACCTATCAAGAGGGCTAGGTCTTTGGTATAAATCCAAGAACGTTGATTTCTCTTATGGGGAATTCCTCCACTGCCATCTGGATGAAAGGAGAGATTTTCTAGTCTACCTCCCTCATCTTTGGTTTAGTGGTTTGATGTACTAGACACACGATTTTCACCTCGGCGAAGTCTGGTTGTATTTCCTTGGGTGCACATGTCTACTGTCTACCCTTTGAGCACCAAGAAGCAATAAAACAAATTCAAAGCGGTTAAATTGCAAAATTTAAAACAATACAGTAGATTTGTATTTTTGACGAGTAATGGTCGCTTGGGCGACTTTATTTACACTTTTCAAACCAATACTTTTATTCAAATTTAAATCACACTTCTTTAATTACACTTTCCACAATCCAATAATTCAGCTTTGCACACTTTCATAATCGAAAAAAAAAACTGTGTTGTGCTCACCGCGAACACTTCCTTATAATACTCAAGTTAGTTGTTCTCGAAGGTTCTTGTCTTGGAATGTTCTAGATGGTTGGAATAAGGGGAAATACATTTGACATTGGAAAAGAGCTTTTTGTTTCTTCCATAAAGTAGATATGCAATTTCCCGACAGATGGCGCTGTAGGAGTATAAAGCTCTGTTCACAACAATACGATAGAAATAAACGTATCTCCTAAAAGAAAAGTTGACAATTCAAAAAACAGCGAAGTATCATACGAATATCTTTTAAAAATAAATGGCAATATAGTTTCTGCGTGCAAGAGTTGTTTCAGCAGATCTCTGAACCAAAAGGAGAAGTTTATATCGAACTCTATTTAAAATAAAATTTATCACGCATCTTCAACCAAAGATAGATCAGATGGGCATGAGCCATAAGAGAAACCAAGTTGTTTATCAATTTTTTTTTTCAAATCAAACCCTTGACAAAGAAAAAATATCCCATGAATACCAAAGGGCCAAGTATCCTTCTGTTCTCTCCCAGTATTAACAATTCATGATGGATAACATAAAATTATGTCCATTTTATTTATTACGTGTCAGGTAATTTGATTAAATTCAATCTGCTGCCGTGACTCCCCCTAAACAATAGAAGACACTCGAAACAAGTCGCCATTGAAAATATTTTGTATGCGTATACCCGTGCGCTCATACAAAACACACGAACAGAATCCCGAAAAAAAAAATTCCTCTCAATTCATCACAGCAGCATCCGATAAGGTCACATCTCGCGCGGCTTAAATGGATGCACAAAACCGAGCTCCAAAGAACACAACACACCCAGCTGCAGCATCCATTGTCATCCGCCCGATGACGTCCATAATACGTAATAATCCGACAGAGCCCTCTAACGATTACATGACTTTGCACTTGGGTGGCTGGACGGATCATCATCATCATCATCAATGATCGACCAACAACAACAACTTCTTCGTCGTAGTCTTCGTCGGCTTAGGCTGAAGCTGATGTATGTATGTTTGCAGCACGATGATCATCATCGGATTCGATCGGTTGAGGCTTGGAGGCAGTTGTAGTGGCACGGCGGCGGTGGCGGCGCTCAGGGACGTGCCGGAGTCCAGTGTGAGATTTTTGTACCAAAGACAGACGCAATTAGTCTTCGTCATCCATTATCCGAAAAAGCGAATAACGTTCGGCAATTATTGTTTGTTGTAAGCGAGGGCGACTGGCACTGTATACGGACTGGCTGGCTGACGAAGTCTCTGCCAACTAATCTTGTCCACAAATTGATCAATATCGATGGCTGGGAATAATTGATTCTGCTTCTGGCCCATGTTGATGGCTCTGTGGTCATTTCTGTTTGGGTCTTCCTATGTCTAGCTAGGGGTTTGATTAATTTGGCTCTTCGGAGCTAACATTTTTGGAGGCGATGTTTGGTTCACTTAATGATGACAAAGTAATCTGGGTTTCGGGTTGGATCGAAATTTAAAACGCGATTGAAGATATGACATACCTAGCTGATGTAAGTTGTGAACAAACAGCGAATCAATTTAAATTTGGACTTTAATTTAAATTCAAAAATATTTTAATTTCTGTTTAACAAAGAAGTTATCAAATCATTCTGAGGCTTAAATTAAAATTCACTGAAGAAAAAAAAAATCTCAAACAAGCTAACCTATTTTTTTAAATTAATTCGTAATTAAAGTACAGCTTTGAAAAAGCTTTTGAACAACTAAAATAAGTCGTGTTTGGGTGTGAATTGTATAAATCATAGTATAAGCCTCTGACGACTGTAGAAATAGAGGGTTGTGATGGCAGCTATGAGGTTAGGAAGTTATCCCAAAGGCAAAAAGAATCACTGAAGGCCACAGGGATTGACCCGGAGCACGATTAAGGAAATGTCGTAGTAGGCTCGCAAAATCATATCTGCAAATTATACTTGTAAAATGATGATCGAAATATCGACAATTTAGGAGAACAATTCCGTGTATCAGACCTCGACAAAGTGAAGTTAGCTATATCTTGAAATAGGTAAAAAAAAACACCTGAAGCTGACTGCATTGATACCAAGCATGCTCTTTAATGGAACTTCAGTATATTGTTTGTCCGATCCTCAAGAAAGGAGATCCTTTGGACTAGGTCACCTACAAAGGCATTAGTCTCTTTGATATCTCCATCAAGATCTTTCATACCCTTAAATGGGAACTCGTAATGTCGTTTTTGAACGACCTGATAGGAGAATATATCCACGAGGCTTAAGGCCAGATAAGTCTATACCATCGGCTAAATACATATATCCATCATCTTGAAAACAGTCAGGAACTTCTTCCAATCGACCTTCACGACCTTCATCGATTTCAAAGCCTCATATGGCAGCATCTATAGCTCCGAAATATATATCTATAGTCTAATGTCTAGTTTTGGCATCCATGTCAAATGCATCTGGTTGAATGCACTGGAGAGCGGATGTTGTTGGTCCATAAAAGTTGGGAAAGTCCATTGGAAAAGAGCGATACGTTTGATGTGAAAAAATATTTGAGACAAGGCTAAAGGCTGTCATTTGCGTTCTTTAACATCATTCTTGAAAGAATAGTTCAAGACTCTGCCGCAAGCACTTGAGGCACAAGCTTAAATAGGTCCGTCCAATTACTCGCATAAGCCGATAATATTGAAATAATCAGAAGAAAGCAGTTTTCTAGCTTTTCTGAGTACTGAGCCGAGTTTTTTTAATCGGACTCTAAAAAGAGAGCATCATTACAAAATTTAAACTTTCAAGAAACTTAGGTAGATCCCGATATCCCAGAAATAATAAAAGTAGGCGTGGCAATTGAGAGCGTTATGTCTAAGGATGCTACTATAGGGTGAATGTATTTCATTCAAACTAGTTTCTTAACCTTTTCGTCTCTAGTAAAAAGAAAATCTGAGAATTTTAGTGAAATCGGTTAAGTTACTTTTCGAGTCCATAAGCTTCATACAAACTAATTTTTATTTCTATAAGAATACGTTTACCCTAGCGGTGAAGGGGAAATGTTATATCGCTGTTAAAATAAGGGATTTGAAAAAGGTAAATTAAAGTTTTCTTAAACTCTGGTGTTTTCCCCCATTTCACCCTATAACTAGCTAACTTTTATATCTATCCCAAAAGCAGTGCTTCTTTTCGGTTTTTTCTAGTTGTCTTTTGGGTTGGGCTCGTTCTTCTTTTCATCAACGAGTGTAGTCCATGGAAAGTAAACATTGTTTTTTTGTGAGCACATTCCCTAGCAACTTCTAGAAGTGCATCCCTAGATACACCACGTTTTGTTTGGCTCCTATTGTGTATGCGCTTAGGTGATTGAAAGCCAGATTTTTGACGTTTGCTACTGCCTCTACGGCTTGATAGTCCTCCGGTTGATAAAAGTTATTCCAGTGGACGTGGTCATGGTTCTATCCATAAACTTTCGAATGCTTTCGTAACATCCAGACAGAATTCGACTTCCAGCAGCATTTTTAAATACCCCCCCCCCATTACATTTCTTTCTTTTTTTACAATTTTTTAGAAAATATTATTTTTTTTTTTCAAAAACTGTTCAATCATTTTTTTTTGAAAAAAAAATTGTTGATGTGATTTTTGTTTTCTAGCCGAGGTTCTGCTCGTCATGAAGAAAACACGAAACTTCAGAGTAAAAGGTCTTCAAACCTTATCACAAAATCTTTATTGAAAATAATTGAAAATAACTCTTAAATCTATAACACACAATATTCTGCTAATAAAGGGTGGTTAAATTTTAAGGGCCGATGTTGATTTTGAATAAAACACAAATTATTTAGGAAATTTTTGTCATTTATTTTTATTATGTTAATATGGTATGGTTCAATTATGTATGGACAAAATATCGGCCAAATGGCCGCCGCGACCTCGGCGGCACACCTCCATCTGATGGTCCAAATTTTCGATGACGCTGAGACATAATTGAGGTTCTATGCCGTTAGTGTGCCGAATTATCTTATCCTTTAGCTCTTGAATTATTGCTGGCTTATCGACGTACACCTTTTCTTTCAAATAACCCCAAAGAAAGAAGTCCAACGGTGTCAAATCACATGATCTTGGCGGCCAATTGACATCGCCACCACGTGAGATAACACGGCCATTGAATTTGTCGCGCAAAAGAGCCATTGTTTCGTTAGCTGTGTGGCAAGTTGCACCGTCCTGTTGAAACCACATATCGTGCACATCCATATCTTCCAATTCGGGCCATAAAAAGTTCGTTATCATCTCACGATAGCGAACACCATTCACAGTAACTGCCTGACCGGCTTCATTTTGAAAAAAATACGGCCCGATGATGCCACCAGCCCATAAACCGCACCAAACAGTCACACTTGAAATGGTCAAGAGGCTTTAGTTCTTGAGTCAATTGCACCTTGTAAGCGTGTAAATGCAAGTCTTTATGCAGAATGTTCATCAACGACGAGCGTGAGAGGTGCAATTGTTGGGCACGACGACGAGTTGAGGTGGGCGGCTCTTCAGCCACACTATCGCGAACAGCAGCAATATTTTCTGCAGTACGAGCTGTACGAGCATGCACTGGTGTTTTCACATCTCCTACAGACCCGGTTTGCTCAAATTTTTGCACGATTTTTCCGATTGTACGCACATTTGGACGATTAAATTGACCGAAAAAATCACGAAGTGCACGATATGCATTTTGATTTGAACGCCTATTTTCATAATAAGCCTGAATAACTTTAACCCGTTGCTCGATTGTGTATCTTTGCATGATTCAAATTGAGTTAGTCTGAAATTGAGAAATGTCAAATAAAAATGCAGAAAAAACTTGACGTTTAGGTGTGGTTCACATTCAACACCGGCCCTCTAAATTTAACCACCCTTTAGTATTTCACTTAATTCGGGTAATCGAATGATTCATGGGTATCAACTCCTCAGGATTCGTCTTGCTGCCTCTTATCGGTACAACGCCCCGAGAGGCCCTAATCAGCAGGTACAACGCCCCTGATGGCACTGCATGCTTCCCCCCTGCAACCCCCCTACTAGGGTACACTATAGGATTTGGGGTATGTGCGAGGTTGTGTGTATACTTACTTACTTACGTCCTCAGACCTTTTTTGTCCGTGGGGGACTCCTAGTGGGGCATATAGCATCCACAACGCCAGATCACCATCGTGTTCGGTTCCTGGATATGAGTCGCAACTCCCTCCAACTCTTGCCTCGACTGTCCTTCTCCATGAGGTACTCGGTCGTCCAGCTCTTGTTCCTTCTTGAGTGAGCGGATTCCACTGCATTGCATGCGCCGCAATACAGTTGTCGCCTTTTCGAAGCGTGTGTCCGATCCACTGCCACTTTCGACGTCGTATACTGGAGTCAATAGGTTCCTGACCCGTTATCCTAAGGAGCTCTTCGTTTGATATACGATTGGGCCAGAAAATCCTAAGGATGTTTCGTAGACATCTATTAATGAACGTTTGCAGCTTCTTAGTGACACCTACTGTTACTTTCCAAGTGCTGTAACCGTAAAGTAACACTGAGTCGACGTTGGATCGAAACAGCCGTAGTTTGGTTCTTAAGCTTAGAGAGTTATTCCTCCATATATTTCTAAGCATACCGAAAGCAGCCTTTGCCTTCCCGGTTCGGCTGCTGATGTCCTGTTCGGTGCCACCCTCGGTAAAGATGATACTTCCAAGGTATTGGAAGCTCTGTACTTTCTCTACCGGTTGTTGAGAAATATTTATGAGAGAAGATGACTAGGTTCCGAGGCTGATCATCTTTGTTTTGCCCGAGTTGATTTTCAGCCCAACGATTTCTGCTTCTCTCCACCCCTGTTGTCATTTCGTGGAGATCCATGATCCTATGAGAGAGCAACCATACGTCGGTTATCCGCATAGTCAAGATGTTTCAGGTGAAACATCAGAGTTCATCGAATCCCTCTGTTTCCCATCATAGCCGCTCGCAGGACATCGCTTATCACCAACAGAAACAATATTGGTGACAGAATGCAGCCCTGTCTGACTCCACTTTGGACTTCAAACTCTTCTGACAGCCTCCCTTCGTGCAAAACGTGACATTTAGAACCATCATAAGTTGCCTTAAGAATAGCTACTAATTTATCGGGGATACCCCTCCTGCGTAAATCAAGTCAAATAAATTCTCTATTGACGCTATCGAAAGCCTTCTCAAAGTCAATGAATTTCAGGTGAAGTGATGATCGTTATTCGACGCACTAATCAATTGTGATCCTTAAAGTATTGATATGATCAATGCATGCGGATTCAGTGCGGAAACCTACTTTTTCGGTATAGAGTTGGGCTTCTAGATGTTCCCTGACGCGTTCCAGTACTATTTTCGCTAATATTTTGGCAACGGCAAGCACGACGCAAATCCCCCTCCAGTTTTCGGAGTTGGGTGTATGCATTTAAAGAATCTGGATTTAAAGAAACTTTGAATTGATCCTATTTATTCAATGTCAATAGCTGTTTTCTAAATGTGGCCCATTTTTTTTAATAAGCTTAAGTCTATAATACATTTCTGTTTTTGAAATAAATTCATTGTTTGTTTTTGCTCTTTTTTAAATTATACCAATTTTTATTTTCTTTAATGACAATTTTTCATAATTTTTCGAGATAATAATGAACTAAGTCACATTTTTTAAATTTTTTTTTAAATATTGGGTACATTTCTCAATTCTTGTTTTTCATTTTTGGTCAAAAGAAAACTGGGTGAATAAACTTTCCAAATGTCTTTACTATTAGTTAAATATGTATTTCAGTAATTAAAGGCAGTTTATTTACCTAACCTCTTAATATCTTCGAATTCACTTTTTCTGACTTGGTTCGGTGAGCCCTCTATATAACCTTTAAAAATTGGTCTAACGATAAAGAATTCTCCCATAGAACATAACATTTTTTTTCTGAATTTCTCTTTTGACACCTCAATCAATTGTGATCAATTTTACCTAAGAACTGTCAAAGTGATATTCCCTGCCATGCAAATTAACCAGCAGCACCCCAATGGAACACCACAAAAACAAATGTAAAACTTTTAAAAAAGAACACAAACTACTTGCCTTAGAAGTGGTCACAAACCTTCACTCGAAAAGTTGTTTTTTTCAGAGTTCTCATTCTCACTTCCTTCCCCCTTTTGCTCGCCATCCACACTTGGACAGACTCATTCACTTATCTTTCACTGAATCATTACCACGTTTCTCTGTTTACCCATATAAGAGGATTGTGTCGACACTTCACATCCCCCCATCGTCACATCAGCACTCTTGCTGACCACCGAGAATTATAATCTGTTAAAAAAGCTGTCAAAAAATTGTCAAAACAGTTCTTAATCGTTCGTGATATCGATAATCCAAGCGAATTCCAACAACTCCCCTGGGGACTGGTTGTTCGACTGTTTCGTGTGTAATTAGATGAATTTTGATTCTGGTCATTTCTCGGAAGTCGCTGAGCGGCGCGGCGTGGTTGCGCATGCGAAATTATTCCATTGATCCGCAATCCCATAAGCAGCTCGAAGGACAGCCAAAGTAACTCTGATGGTGAAGTCTGAAAACTGAATGGAGGAACATGATTTTTTGGAGGTCGTGCATTGAAAATTAAACGACTTGACGCTGACATTCAAATTCCCATCATAACTAATTCGATTTGCTGGGGCAAACGTATAACCAAGAGTGCACCCGGTTCCCGATGCCGATCCCGGTCCTTGGGGTATCTGCGAACCCATGGCATGCCATATGCCATCGGTGTGCTGCGCCTTGGCCTTTGCATTCTACGTACGTCCTTCTTGGATGAGCTCGGGCTTGGGTGTAAGAGCGAGTGAATTTTTATTGAGAACCCCCCAAATACTGTGCGGATGTATCGGATGGATATGGACGGAATAATAGGCACGAACATTGCAAAATGGCCCCAATGAGGGACCACACACGTCGTCCTCGTCGTTGGTTGAAGACAGAGTCGCTGCAGGTTCTCTTATGGCTTATAGGTAAAGCCAGTGAAGACGTCTGCCGCACCACTCCGTCTGGCCATCTACAATTTTTTTTTAACCAAATGAAGATCATGCACCTAACATGAGGAACAACTACTGCAGTGCATACCTGTGCTGATCCATTCTGGAGTATTTTCTGGGCCTAGTTCTGCTGTGAAGATGCGAGGGAACTTCTTTCATGATGGCACTGAGCTGTGGGCAACGAAGGTTAAGTGCTGGCCTTTCGTCTGAAGTGCCAGAACAAGTGATGGCCAAACAATTCAAAGACGTTCATCAAGAGCACTCCAAGTGATGTGTGGCAGTGTGATGTAATGATACGCTTAGCCAGTAGTAGAAATCATGGAATGGCATGGCGTGCGGAAAATTCGTTCTAATAATGATTTTCCGAAAGTGAATAACTCAATCATTGTGAGAGACTTGGACTGATGGAGAGCGGTTGAAGAGTTTCGGTTGTTAGAAGTGGTTCAAGGAGAAAGTGAAGAGATTTAAGTCTTGGGGGATAGATTCCTCATAGGATTTAGAGAGATGTCTATAAATTTTTTGTAAAATAAAAATGTGGAACATGAATAGTCGTTGTTTCATTTGGTCTCGCGACAGAGCTTGTGAAGAACCGGGTCTTACAGCTCTCAACCATTCACGTGAGTGTTTTTGACAGTTGTTTTGGTGGCAATTGAACAATGGAGGTACAACAAGGACTGTTGTAGCTTGCAGGATAGGCGAAGCTTCTTTTATTGCTAATCTGTGGTCAGTGCGGCTATACATACAAGTCCAAATAAAAGGCTAAATTTGTAGCGTACGTATAAACTCGGAAGTCAGCGTACGTGTAAACTCGGAAGTCAACAGCATCGGCTGAACGCAGCCGCCATAAATTGTCACCATAGCATGATTGACTGCTGTCATTCTGGTGTGGCGGCATTCTACTTTCGGACGGCATCAAGAAAAGAACAAAATCCAGTTCGTGCATAAAAAGTTTCATTTGTTTAATCGTTTAAGAAAGAACAATCGTAAATTATTAAGAAGAGTTATAACTAGGATTGCTAAAAATAGAACCACCATAAATTGTAACAACGCCATCAGGCTCAGTTAATCCAGTGGCCCAATCGTTCTTAATAAAAATAAAATTCAACCAGTTATAAGTGTTTCACTGGTGCTTCATTAGTACCACATCGACAGTGGGAACCCAACAACGACTTAGTATTCCCAAATTGGTGACCCCGACGTGATCTACGTCGTCAAAGCAGCACCAGTCAGCACTTTCTCCGAACATCATCGCTGAATCGCAACCACGTGCAAATTGCAAGTTGACCGCCGCAGGCAACGACACGCCGTTAGATTTTGCCCAGCAACAGCACTACAGTTTTCTGCGCACATCAACCAAAGGCAGAGTCACAAGCGACAAAGAAAAAAAAAAATCTTCGCTGTCGTACGTCGAGGCAGAGGAACACCACGTATAGGCAACAGCAACAAACGCTCGAAAAAGTTTCCTTTCATCACCGAATCGAAAATCCATTCGGCCCCAGAATACAAGAAGAAAAACAAGCAAGCAGTTAAATCAAAAATTTTGGCATGTGCGACAGTGTGTGTGCGCGACAAGAAGCACCGTTTTAAGAAGCACCGTTTTAAGAAGTACCGTTTTATCATTCGATGTTACCAAGGCAGACCTACACAGGAAGACATTTTGTCATCAATCAACAAGCAGCAACAGCAATAAATATAATTTTTTTTTTTCGCGAATTGTAGCGCTTCTCGCTGCAAGTTTAATTTTTTTTTTTATTATTAAAATTTATAGCGCATCTCGCTCAACTTTCATTCTTCCAATTATTGTTTTACTTTTAACTTTTAAAATAAATTAACTAACCTTTTTGTAACTCTTCTAAAATCATCCGTTCATCTAGGATTTCGATTTTTTTGTCGAGTCAGTAATTTTTTTTTATTGTTCATATTTACAGTTCGCAAGCTCTCCGAAGTCGGAATGCCGGATTCACCGAATGACGATGCGGGCTCCCAGCAAGGTGCGGCTGACAACCGAAACTCATCAGGCTTCGCCAGTGGTGCATGTGGTGGAGGAGAACTCCCAGTCGCTCAAGTAAGTGCTTTAGCCCTAAAAAATTTGCCTTTTTGCCCGGAAAATCCGGACGTGTGGTTTAGAATCTTGGAAGGGCAGTTCGCGGTCGCTAATATTAGGTCGGATAGCTCGAAATATTTCACGGCACTCGGTTTGCTAGATACGCGTACGGTTAACTTGTGTAGGGATATAATATTGAACCCGCCCGTAAGCGGTTTGTATGATCATTTGAAAACGACGATCCTTGCTCGCCTCATCGAATCAGAGGACGTTCGGTTACAAAAATTATTACACGACACCGCGTTGGGTGATAAGAAACCCAGTGAGCTTCTAAGAGACATGCATGCGCTAGCTGGTAATCAATTTCCAGAGTCAATCTTAAAAAGTTTATGGCTGCAACGCCTGCCAGCAACAGCTCAAGCTATTTTGTCGTGTTCAACAGAAAACTTGGATGTTCTCGGTCAAACAGCAGACAGAATCATTAGTCTTGTTCCGAATTCCAATGAAGTTTTTTCAGTAGCCAATAACAACGGCACTAGTGCGTCCGTCAAGAGAGAAATTTCGCCTTTTGAGGAATTGCGACTCGAAGTGGCAAACCTGCGTCGACAATTTAGTCAACGTCCCAGAAGAGAAAGGTCATCGTCCCCGCGACCGAATTTTAATCGCAATCGAACCAATCAGCGGTTATGTTGGTATCATCAACGCTTTGGTGCGCGAGCTCTCAAATGCGATCCGCCATGTAGTTTCAGAAACCGAAATCATAGGGTTTCGGAAAACTGATTGCCCAATCGCTAGCGGCTTGCGAATCGGGCATTACATTTTCAAATTGCCGCTTATTCATTCAAGACTCAGCAAACCAATTGAACTTTTTAGTTGATTCCGGGGCGGACGTTTCAGTTGTTCCCGCGACCGCGGCAATCAAAAGACGCCATCCCAAAGCAGGCCATCTTTTTGCCGCCAATGGCTCCGCAGTATCAACATACGGTCGCGTACGACTGGTATTAAATCTAGGTTTACGTCGAAAATTTTCTTGGGTTTTCATTTACGCAAACGTAAGCAAACCTATCTTAGGCGCAGATTTTCTAAGAAATTACGGACTTTTAGTGGACTTAAAAAACAGTCAGCTTGTTGACCCTCAGTCCAATTCACTTTCGTCAGGCAAGCTCAAGCGAGGCGCAACACAAACGCTATCGGTTTTAGCTCGTGGCTCAATTGACGAAAGCATTCATCAACTAATTAAGCAACACAACATCGTGTCGAAAGAAAATATTTTCATTCGCCCCATACAACACAGCGTTAAGCATGTTATTCTTACCGGGTCTACCCGACCAATTAACAACAAGCCTCGTCGTCTTCCTCCAGACAAGCTTAAGATCGCTCAAACAGAATTCGAATTCTTATTGCAACAAGGCATATGTCGGCCAAGTAGCAGTCCTTGGGCCACACCTTTGCACCTTGTGCGTAAAAAAAATGGCGAGTGGAGACCTTGTGGCGACTATCGGTCGCTCAACGCGGTTACGGTACCCGATAGCTATCCCATCGCGCACATCCAGGATTTCGGTCATCAACTGCATGGCCAAACAGTCTTTTCGACAATCGATCTTGTACGCGCGTACCATCAGATTCCCATCGATGAGGCTGACATTCCCAAAACAGCAATCACCACTCCATTCGGACTTTTCGAATTTACCAGGATGACATTTGGTTTGAGGAATGCGTCCCAAACTTTTCAGCGCTTCATGCACTCCATCCTTCGAGACCTTCCGTTCTGTTTCACATACATTGATGACATCTTAGTCGCTTCCAAAAATTTAGAAGAACATCTCTGTCACCTCAAAACTCTTTTTCAGCGCCTAGAAGAATACGGCCTGGTAATAAATACAGAAAAATGCAGCTTCGCCAAAACCAACGTCTCATTTCTGGGGCACCTTATTTCAGCCGAGGGTGTTAGGCCATCTCCTGACAGAGTAGAAGCAGTCGCAAATTGCAAGCTTCCAAAAAATTTGTCCGAGCTTAGGAGGTTTTTAGGAATGTTAAATTTCTACCGGCGATTTATTCCCAAAGCAGCTTTTATTCTATTTCCGTTAACCGAGCTACTTAAAGGCAAAAAGAAGAAAAATGATAAAACGATTATCGAATGGTCATCCGAAACAACCGACGCGTTTCAACGCTGCAAGGAAGCTCTTTGTCAGGCAGCTTTATTAGCATTCCCAATTTCAAACACTAAATATTCGCTCTGTGTCGACGCTTCAGATCGTGCAGTCGGAGGTGTCTTGCAACAATGGAACAAAGGTGCTTGGCAACCACTTTCCTTTTTCTCAGTTAAGCTCAATCGTGCTCAAAGCGGCTTCAGCACTTATGATCGAGAATTATTAGCTGTTTACCTTTCCATCAAGCACTTTCGACACTTTCTGGAAGCGCGACCGTTTACAATCTTCACCGATCACAAGCCTCTAACTTTTGCTTTTCGTCAAAAGCCATCCAAAGCTTCACCTCGTCAGCTTCGGCATCTCGATTTGATCGGTCAGTTTTCAACGGACATCAAATATATTCCCGGATCAGAAAATGTAGTTGCCGATACACTTTCGCGACTCGAAGAGATATCGTTGCCAACGCAGATCGACTATCAGAGCATCGCTAAAGCCCAGGCCAGTGACCAAGAGCTGCATGATTTGCGCTCTTCGGATTCGTCTTTGCGTTTCGAAAATCTCACGATCCCCGGTTCAACGCAATCAATTGTATGTGACACCTCATGCCAAGTGCCTCGCCCATTCATACCGCAACCTTTTCGAAAATCGGTTTTCGAAACAATTCATGGGTTAGCTCATCAAGGTGTACGATCAACGGTCAAAGCAATGACTAGAAAGTTTGTCTGGCCAGGAATAAATAAAGATTGTCGCATTTGGGCAAGAGCTTGTATAGCCTGTCAAAAGTCAAAAATTTCAAAACACGTCCGGAGTTCGATTGGAAATTTTCCTCCAGTCTCCAAGCGATTCGATGAAATTCATGTCGACTTAGTCGGACCTCTTGCACCTTCTGAAGGTTTTCGCTACTTGCTCACTGCAATTGACAGGTACACCAGATGGCCGGAAGCAATTCCGATTCCCGACATTACAGCAGAGACAGTCGCGAACGCATTGTTCACAAACTGGTTTTCTCGTTACGGAATACCCTCCGTTGTCGTCACGGATCAAGGTTCTCAGTTCGAGTCCAGTTTGTGCAATGAACTCTGCAAACGTCTCGGCATCGAACACCACCGAACCACCGCATACAACCCCAAAGCGAATGGTTTCCTAGAGCGTTGGCACCGCACTCTCAAGGCAGCACTCAAATGCCACAATGATGTGCAATGGTCTAAAAAGCTTCCACACGTATTAATGGGATTAAGAGCAACGTTTCGCGAAGAATTCGAAGCTAGCGCCGCGGAATTAGTGTTCGGGCAAAACATTCGGCTACCTTCGGACTTTCTCGTTGCCAACAATGCCGTCATTCCGCAGTCTGATTTCGTCAAGGAATTACATCGACATTTTGAAACTGTTCGTCCATCCGCGCCTACACGTCACTGTAATTACAAACCTTTTGTTTTTAAAGAACTCAAACACTGCTCTCGTGTTTTTGTCAGAGTCGACTCGGTACGTAAGCCTCTGCAGCAGCCCTACGACGGGCCATTTGTTGTTCTCAGTCGCGACGCTAAAACTTTTAAAATTCTTATTAACGGCAAAGAAGCTACCATCGGAATCGATCGTTTGAAACCGTGCTTTACGGAATCAGGAGCCGGATATGTTATTGATCGGAGTAAACCACCACCAAAGGTAGTAAAAAAAGTTTCCTTTTCTGATGCTCAAAGCCACACGTCCGCAGAACCCGGTCAAAGAACGCGAACAGGGCGTACTATCCTACGCCCAAGCAGATATCGTTGTTAGCAAGAACCCTTGCACTCAACTGGCGAGGGAGTGATGTAGCGTACGTATAAACTCGGAAGTCAGCGTACGTGTAAACTCGGAAGTCAACAGCATCGGCTGAACGCAGCCGCCATAAATTGTCACCATAGCATGATTGACTGCTGTCATTCTGGTGTGGCGGCATTCTACTTTCGGACGGCATCAAGAAAAGAACAAAATCCAGTTCGTGCATAAAAAGTTTCATTTGTTTAATCGTTTAAGAAAGAACAATCGTAAATTATTAAGAAGAGTTATAACTAGGATTGCTAAAAATAGAACCACCATAAATTGTAACAACGCCATCAGGCTCAGTTAATCCAGTGGCCCAATCGTTCTTAATAAAAATAAAATTCAACCAGTTATAAGTGTTTCACTGGTGCTTCATTAGTACCACATCGACAGTGGGAACCCAACAACGACTTAGTATTCCCAAAAATTCACTTTGTAAGCACTTTCGAAATTTCCAAGTTATTATCTGTGGAATTTGAGTATTTTTCAGAATTAGCTATCAGTAAAAAAAACTTGAAATAAATAAAAAAAATGGAAACAATATTAAATTTTCGAGCGAAATAAGGGAGTTAAGATTTTAAATTATTTTACACCTTTTACATTTTCGAACGAAATAAGGGAGTTAAGATTTTAAATTATTTTGCACCTTCTAACAGTAGATTATTTATCGGAGGTTTTATAAAACAGACTCGCCAGTGAAGTAGTGAGGAAAGAAAACAAAAAAGTGAAATAACTACTTAACAACCCATTTACTTTTGAACATGTCTAGGGATGTGTTGGAAAAGAATTCATAATTTCATTTCAAGTTGAATTTTATAATTGGTTTGAATGGTTATATGAACGTCAAGTCGAGTTTAATTAGAGTTAAGTAAAGTATACAAAGTTAACTTTTTCTCCCACTGGTGAAAAATAATATTATCAAAAATGCAATTCGGTTTGACTAATTTATATTAAAATATAAATAAATGTCAAATTCATTAAGAGATGTAAAGGGAAGTTTATGCTTGATTTAAATTAACAGGTTTTCTATCACAATGGTAATTCCTAAAAACATATATTTACATGAAGTCCATTACATGACTGATAAAACTGGTTGGGTGCCAGAAACAATTATCAATATTTTTCTTTTTTTTTTGAAAATGGTGTCAGGCCAATAAAAACATGGAGTTAGTGTTATGTCAAGATTAAAAGTCTGTTTTGTATGAAGAAAATAATTGTTCATTAGACGATAAAGAAAATGGAAGAAACTTTGAAATATTTTAAGTCGCCTAATTCATAGATTACCATCTTTGTTTTTTAACTTGCGATTTATAGCTACTATAAGGTAAGTTATGCTTTCGTAAAAAAATCGAACTCGAGATTTTGATCAAAATTGACATTACGATGATATCGAAAACGAAAAAAGTGGGTCCCGCAATTCTGTATGCCTGTCTTTTCGACAACGCCTAAGCCTCCAAGCGACTCGACCGATTTTTTTAAGCTTGGTAGATGTTATTTTAATTTGTTTGCTCCACACGTTTTTTTATTTTTTTAAGACCAAAAAACGGCATTTTTTCCAAATTTTATAAGAACTGTTCCACAGATTTTTTTTAAAGAAAATTCAAGAAACTTATTTAAGTTAACGCTAGGTTCGGAACCATTTTTTTTAATTTTTGATTTTATCAAAATCGATACAACTGATTTTGATCATTTTTCTTATGCTAAGGCCCCCTAAAATCTTGAATACTATTGTGCATTAAAATTTTCGACATAGTTTGTTTTTTGATTTTTTAAAACAATTTCAATTTTTTTTTTCAAAACTCGATTTTTTTACAACTTGGTAAATAAAATATTTTTCTCGGAAATGACGCCTAGAATTTTGAAAATTTTATTTTTCTTTCGATTAATTTTTACGATCTATAATTATTATTATAATGTATGTCTGTACCTCGATCTAGAGCCTAAGCCACTGGACCTATTTTCTTCAAACTCGGTAGTTATGGGTCTTCGGTGATTCCCTAGAGGGGAAATTGAAATTTTTTTGTAGCTCTAAAACTAACGGTACCCCCCATACACCCGTAATGCAAAATCTTATTTATCTCGAAAACGGCTCTAACGATTTTGATAAAAAAAAATAGGTGTGATATTATGGACATGGACTACGTTTTGGGGCAAAATGTTATTAACGGTACCTGTCATAGAACCGTTCTTTTTTATTTTCGACTTTCTCATTAACGGCTCTAACGATTTTAACCGAAAATTTTCAGCAGGAGTCCCCCTAAGTTTAAAATAATATTGTATATAAAAATATTCGAAAAATTATTTGTTGGGTTTTTTTGAAAAATCAATATCTTCAAAACCTATGAACGATTAATTTTTGAAATTATTTCCTAAAATCAATATTATTAAATACTTAAAATTCGCATCCCACATTTTTTTCTTGAAAAATTTTAAAGAAATTTCTTATATACAAAATTTGTTTATTTAATAATAAAACTATTTTTTAAAGTTTGCTTGCATAAATTCATACTTTTCTAGCAATCAGACGGCAATTTCATTTTAAATTCATGTTTTATATTTATAAAATGTATCTTAAATTCCAAAGTACTTTTACATAAGAGCAAGTTCGTGCGATCCAGTCGTGCATTTTATTTTTTGGAAAATTCTATTTCTCAAGAACGGCTAAATTTTTTTTTTGAAAATTTAATTTTTTTTTCGTACAGTAATACAAAATCTAAGTTGGTGTACCAAAAGTTTTTTCATACGAATGTTTTTAAATTTTGTATATTTAAGAAATCACTACCACGGCTTAATCACATGGCACTGGACACTTTTTCTCTAGTAACATTCATATTAGAAATTCTGAGCAAGTTTGTGCGACCCAGTTGTAAATTTTATTATATAATTAAAAAGGATTATGACTACCCTTTAGTATTTTGAGCATGTTGCAAGTGTTTAGTTGGAGAGGATGCAAAAGGAGATACCGATGTACAATGGTTTTGAATGTCCGAACATCACAATATGGTAGGGATATATTGGGTCGGGTGAAGTATTCCACATTCGTTTAGTACAGCTAAAGGAAGAATCTGTGAACTTAACTATACGTCCGAAGATACGCTCAAGAGTTACCTGATAGGCATTACCCAGAGTGTGAGTGTTACGGTTGATTTATTTAAATGGGGGAATGCAACTGGTTATTTTAATGGAACATTGACCATAAAATAATGGAAGACAGGAAACATTGCGGCGGTGCTGGAGAGATCCAAAAGTTTTTGTTATTCTTCTATCACCTATCATTTTTAAAGCTCTTTTTTGGATTCTATCCAAGTGACTCAAGTGGGTTATTGGACCACCTGCCCAAATATGGCACAGACCTACATATATATATATCTATCTATATATATAAAAATCAATGCCACTTTTCGTTGTGTTTCTATAACTCAAGAACGGGCTTACCTATCCAAACCAAATTTTATGACTTTGTTTGGACTATTTAGTAGATGGTTTATGTGAAGTTTGCACAACATCGGTCGAGTGGTTCTTCATTTATCACATTTTTTGTAACAAATGAATTCAATAAATGTCGGATCATTTTGTTAGTGGGGATTTTGCTGTCAAATTGAAACTTATATTTTTAATTTGATTTATTCTTTTTTATATGAAGGAATTACATATGTCACAAGCCGGGCGAACAAATATAGGTCGGCGAACGCGTAATGCAAATGATGTGGCATTACTAAGTCGATCACAGACTGCAGATGAACGCGCCCAAGCTAATGCATCGCAGTAAACGTAATGCACGAAATATGTAGATCTGTTGAACCTCTGTACCTGTACTGAACCTTGCACGCCGATCACGAATACATCGTACTGCTCTTTTGGCTAAAATGATGCGTGCTGCTTTTAATTACAACAGTCCACATTGTGATGCGGCTAACTTTCCACGTGAAAAGCCCGGCATGTGTTGTGCTAATGGCAAAGTGAGATTTCCAGCATTAGAAACTCCACCCAAACCATTGTATTCATTTATTTTTGGGACATCTCAAACGTCGAATCACTTATGCCGACGTTTAAGGTAAATACTTCAACATGATTGTCCCATGTTTATATCAATCTGAATCATAAAGTATTCGATAGTTTTAAAAATTCTGATCCAACATCTACCTGAAATTGCATACATGTTACAGATTCAGGGCCAGATTTATCATCAAGCTGGTTCGTTATTGCCATAATTCGACGCTGATCATCAATTTTTGCAAATTTATTTTATTGGTGATGAAAATCGTGAATTGGATCAACGTTGTGCAATTGTTTCGAATACAAGACGAGAAATTATTCGCGAGCTACAAAGGTTTTTCCATCAGCATAACGCATTAGTTCAATTGTTCAAAATTGCTCTCGATCGTATGCCATCTGATAATCACAAAATCGTAATAAGGGCTGATAGAACATCCTTTGGAGAGCATGCAAGGCGATTCAATGCACCCACAATTGATGAGGTTGCAATTGTAATTCTTGGTGATCAGTTTCAATCCCGTGATATTGTACTTCATCGCAGAAATGAGCAATTGCAACATGTTTCGGAACTTCATCGTATATGACACAATCATGCAAGCCGTTTCCAATAATGGATGCGCCTGGTGGTACAGGCAAAGCGTTCGTTATGTCATTGATTTTAGCTATTCTAACTATTCGATCGGAACAGAAAATTGTATTGGCACTTGCATCTTCGGAAATTGCTGCTACATTATTAGAATGTGGTCGGACTGCACACTCTGCACTAAAATTGCCATTGAATGTACAGGTGATTGAAACTCCAACTTGCAATATTTCGATAAATTCTGCTATGGCAAAAGTTCTGCGATTAACGCCAATTATTTTATGGGATGAGTGTACAACAGCGAATAAAAAATCACTAGAAGCATTTAATCGAACAATGCAATATTTACGTGGTAATCAACAGTGTTATGAATCAAGATGAGGCAATGAATTATCCAATTGAATTTTTAAATTTATTGGAACTAGCTGGTATGCCACCGCATTGCTTGAATTTGAAAGTTGGTTCTTTGATTATATTATTGCGCAATATTAATCCACCAAAACTGTGTAATGGCACCAGATTGGCAGTGAGAAAGTTATTGCCAAATTTGATTAAAGCTACGATCTTAGCTGCTAAATCAAAAGGAGAAGTTTGTTTGATACCACGTATCCCTATGATTCCAACTGATATGCCATTTGAGTTCAAACGATTACAATATCCTGTGCGTTTATCATTTGCGATGTCCATCAACAAGGATCAAGGGCAAACACTTCAAGTTTGTGGAGTTAATTTGGAGGAATCATGTTTTTCAACTTTATATTGCCTGTTCCAGAGTCGGTACCCCCAGCCGTTTATTTATTCATGCCCAAAATGGAAAAACAAAGATTAAGTATTGTTTATTCAAACGTTTTGGATTAAGTTTTAAAATAGCTAGCAATTAATAAAATATTTTTTTGTTTGAATAAATGAATTTGATGTTGCAATTAATTTTTTTTTATTATTTCACTTTATACGTAGCGAAGCACGTACGGGCCGCTAGTAGGCTATATAGATTATTGCCAGATCAGAAGGAGTTACAAGTTTCTTGTGTTGTCGAAGTAAATCTTAGCACTTTACATCGTTTTTGGTGACAAGTTGAATATCTGGTCATTACACACAAAAGGTATGGTCTGTGATGCAAATATCGCAGGCTGAAAACTGTTCTTTTTCCTAAATGCAAGTGCCGCTCATAGATGGCAGTGGGTTACGCTTTAAGGACAGAAGACAACATTGATTTTTCGAAGCATTCCACTCCACACGGATTTTCGTTCCCATTTGACAATACTATCGAGATCAGAATTTAATGAGCTTACCCTAAGCTGCTGTTCTAGATTCACACCTTTGAAACAAAAGCATGTGAATATGGAAACGGATATGAAAAGCGAATAGTACCATCATCAGCAAAACAAGTTGATGGATTAGAAGTTTCTGACATAAGATTATTAATGAATATGAGAAAGTGAGTTGAAGACAAAACAAAATATCAGACTTAAGAACGTCAAATGCAACTTGTATAGAGCGACTTGAAGAATAGTTTCTTATTCAACGAAGAATAGATTCATCAATACCAAATGCACGCATTTTAGGGAAGGGTGCTTGATGTGTCAAATGGTAAACGAGATTGTCCCAATGTTCGGTGAGATATACCATCAAATCACCAGTGGACCTATTGCTATAAAAGCCATACTTGCGGTCACTTAGAAGATTTCATTCTTCAAGAAATTTCTTGAGTTGATAACTTCTCTGGGTTTCCAGCACCTTGGAAAGAATGGACGTTAGCGCAATTGGACGTAAGTTGGAAGTGGTAAGAGATCAGTTGAATTGGACTGATGGAGAACCTTACGCAATACTCAAGTTAAACCATGATTTATTTTTTGGAATTTAGTATTCAGTATAAATTTTTACTAACTGTGCGTCACTCCCTATAAAACATCCATTCAATCTCAGATACTTACCAAATAAAGAATTATTGAAATTTGAGCTCAAAGATTATTTTATTAATGGGGAACATTTTTATTTATTACTATAAATTGATGAAAACTTTTTTTCTGAAAAATGATAATACCCTCCGATCTTTATTTGTCTGGCTACGGCCTTGCTTTACCTATTGCAAATATTTAAAAAATAAGTATCTTCTATAAATTGCATTTAGAACAGAAAATAGTCTACAAAAGTCATAAATGATAACAATTTTTTATTCCTGCAAATCTGTATTTAACAATCTTTTTATAACAATTCCAGCTTCAAGAAATACGAATTCATTTCCCTTCTAGCACTTAATAATAGGGTTGTTTGCTTTATTTACGGCTTGTTGATATTTATTTATTTTCTTATTTTTTTGATAACGAATAATTTTCTATTAGTTATAACATTTTCGTTGACCTTTCAATTAGTATCAATGCCTTAGTATAGTATTTACCATAAGCTCAAACTTTAAAAAAAATTCAATTAGCACCTCAATAAGCCTATTACCGTAAACATTGGAAATATACCATTAACACGGGTTCGATAAAACGATCTTTTTCGTGACATTGTATGTACAAATATTTGATACTTCGCAGCGCCATGTACGAAATAAATCTTAACCTTTTGAAAATAATTTTTTCTTTTCTCGAATTTTTTGAGTCTTTAACTCATTGAATAAGATCAATTCAAAAAAACAACATTGATTTGGTAAATATTGACTTAGGACTTAGGTTTAAAGGCTGTCGTGTAAATAGAACTGTAAGAAAACTCTCGACAAAGATCAACATTTTAATGTTCGTGGAGCGTGGCGCGTTCCTCCTATTTCGTTTGTCCATCTTTTCATTTTCTAGAATCTTTTACAATAATTTCATAGATTTCTGAATACAGTGAACACCAAAAATAAAAGTACATTTTCTTGAGAATACAGAAAATGTGTAAAGTTACATTTAACGGTTTACATTTTCTAAGAACCCTCTTTTATAAAAAACAATCAACTTGTCAAAGTAGACTTAAGAATAACTTAACAGCAATTTTGATTGCTAAGTTTCGTATACTCAGGGGAAATATCATGTAAAACTAACCAGTTGTCATGTTATTTTCCATCATACATTCTTAACAATATAAAAAATTGTAATTGTTTTGAAAATGGAAAAACATCCTGTTAATTCACCATATGTCTTAGAACCATAACTTTGTGCACTGAGATGCTGTTCTAGAAAATTAAAACGATGTTCTGTTTAAATAAACAGAGACAACGCTAAGTTGATCAATATCTGGTTAAGTTCAATTGTAAAAGTAACTTTTTAATTTTTTAATTGTGAAAGCAACTTGTAATTTTTTTTTAATTATGTTTCGAAATCATAAGGGGTCAATTTACCACGATTAAGAGACATGGCCGACCTGGTTTGAGAGAGACATTTGCCCACCATAAAAAAAGAACTATACAGACATATATTGATGCAATAGGATCTGTAGTAAATTTACAAGATAATTTTGCTTTTTTTTTTTTACAAGAATTGTATGTTGGAATAACACGGTATCTTCTTAAATCACTTATAATATTATGAAAAATAGTAGATATTATTAAATTAGCCACGAGTATAATGTTATTTTGAGATCATGTAAGGTTCTTGAGTTGGGTAAATGGATCATGTTAATTTAAAAAGATGTTGTTGATTTTTTCTTTGAGTGTATTAAAAAAAAACAAGTAATTTGTCTTCAATTACAGAGAGTTATTGTATTCTCCAAGAGCTACATTCTTTCAACAGCAAAAAGTTACTTACTTATTTTAGATGGCGCTCACAGTCCAGGGTGGACTACGGCCTCAACCAACAAGCCCCTCCAGCTAGCTCGGTCCCTAGCTAGCTGCCTCCAGTTACGCACTCCAAGTTGGTTGAGGTCGCTCTCCACTTGAGCGCGCCACCTGAGGTGGGGTCTTCCTCGCTTTTAAAGCCCGTACAGCTCGTTGTTGAACCTTCTCCTCCGAAGGTTCAAACGAAGAACTTTTCTTTCAAAGCACCCAAGCAGATTTTCAATCGTTTTAGACAGTGTCCATGCTTCTGCCCCATACAGCAGGACCGGGATGATGAGGGTCTTATACAAGGTCTCCTTGGTTCTTGGTTCTTTGAGATAGGGCTTTATTACTCAAATGCCTTCTTAGCCCGAAGAAACAGCGGTTGGCAAGAGCAATTCTTCGCTTGATCTCTGCACTGATGTCGTTTTGGGATGTTATAGTGGAGCCCAGGTAGACAAAGTCTTGATGACTTCGAAGTTATACCTATCCATCGTAACGTTTTGCCCGAGTCGACGATGCTGAGATTTCTTTCTCGATAATAGCATATACTTCGTCTTGTCCTCATTAACAGCCAAACCCATTTTCGCCGCCTCCAGTTCAATACTTGCAAACGCACCGGTAACAGCTCGCTTCGTCCTCCCAATGATATCAAGATCATCAGCATAAGCAAGCAGTCGAACTGACTTTTGAAAATTGTACCTCTATTGTTGACGTTTGAGTTTCGTACAATTGCTTCAAGAGCGATGTTAAATAGGTTGCATGATAGCGCGTCGCCTTGCCTCAGACCTTTCTCGACATCAAAGGGTTCGGTGGTGTTCTTACCGACCTTGACGGAGCAGCGAGATAGGTCGGGTGGACGGAAATTTTGGCCATCATCGTCCAGGTTGAATGGAATGTTTCGCCTAGTATTGTTTCCAGATCCTCAGCACGGACTGTGTGTCCACTACTATATTCCCACTCTCATTCCGACAGGCTTCCGTTCTAGCTTTGTAGCCCTGGGTGGATTGCCTCACCCATTGGTAAAACTTTCGAACATCCCCTCTGCCCGGTACAGTCCTGAATAGACTTGACCGCCCGCTTCGCATGCTCTCTCGTTTTCCTCCTTAGAAGTCGGCGTTCCTCCCTTTGTCTTTGCCCATAGAGCTCCCGGACATCTCTCTCAGCAGCTCTGGTTCTTGCCTGCAGCATTAATTGGTATGCCTCGTTCTTTGCTACATGCGCCAACCTGCATTCTTCGTCAAACCAGGGGTTTCGTTGTGGTAGCCTTGTGAAACCCAGCACATCAGTGGCGGCACTACTGATGGCATTCTGGCAGTGCTTCCGCAGGTCCTCCGTAGATGAAGCTGGAGGCGGGCTTGCTGAGAGATTAAGAGAGACTCGGTCTCCAAAAGTCCTGGCGACCTCCTGCGATTTTAACCTCGCGACATTGAATCTTTTCACAGCATCCGTCCGTCGTTGTGGCGTCACGGATATCCGCATCCGTAGTTGGGCTACCACCAGGTAATGATCCGAGTCTATGTTGGCTCCTCGGAATGTTAGGACATTCAGGATACTGGAAGCATGTATCGCGTCTATCGCAACATGATCAATCTGGTTGACGGTTAGTTGATCCGGAGACCGCCAGGTCCCTTTGTGTTTATTGAGGTGTGGGAATCGAGTGCTTGCTATGATGACATTTCGCCCCGCCGCAAAGTCAATCAGCTTGAGTCCGTTACCGGAACTTTTGTCGTGCAGGCTGTGTCCTCCGACTATCGAACCAAAGATGCCCTCCTTTCCGATCTTGGCGTTGAAGTCGCCAAGAATAATCTTGACGTCGTACTTGGGGCACCTATCATACGTTTCCTAGAGAAGGTCGTAGAATTCTTCTTTGGTTGATTCATCTTTTTCTTCCGTTGGGTCATGGACACAGATCAGCGTCACGTTTTTGAATTTCGCTTTGATTCGGATTGTGACCAGGCGCTCGCTTACATTTCCGAAGCCCAAGACTTCTTGCCTAAGTCTTCCCCTTACCACAAATCCACATCCAAAAAGCCGCTGACCCTGCTCCTTGTAGCACTCGCCGAAGTAGATGTCACACGTTTTCATCCTTCGTATGCCCTCTCCATCCCATCGCACTTCCTGGATGGCTGTAATGTCAGCCTTTAGCCTATCCAGGCTCTCCACTATTTAGGTCGTCAAAATTAAAATTATCCATATCCGAGGCTTGTTGTTGTATCGGAACCGTTACATTTTTACGTGGTAGGGAAGTTACCCCGACGCACAACCCCCGACCTGGAGGACCAACCAACAGCAAAAAGTTCCACACCTCATTTATTAGTTTTGGTACATGAACTTCTGTTGTTGACTGTACATATGCAGTCAAGTAACAGAGCACACAGAGTGGCGCTACGGGACAAGCGTAACAATAGACGTTCAGATAGTTTTCAGTTGAATACACGATGCCACTTATCCATATCCATATTTGAGAAGCTAGGCGCCTTTTCGTAAGAAAAATGATTATTTTGTTTACAACTTGAAGGAGTTCTGAGTAGTTTTTCTTAATCTGGATCAAAAATGGATCACCTTAAACATTATTTTAATGAGAAATACAGAAATCCAAAAGTAAAACTATTAATACCTAAGTGACTTAGGCTCAAGATAAAAACGTATAACCGTGTGTTTTGTTCTTTTCTTAATGAAAAGAAAGATTGCTTGTACTCCATAAAAATCTGCTGTAAGGTTATTGTTTTTTTGCATTAAAAATCACAATAGTCTTGAAGACTTCTTTTATGCCTCCACACACTTTGGTGTGTGGAACTTGATGCAAAAGAAGTCCACCGGAAAGTGATCTTCTTAATGGTGGATCTATCATCTGTACTCGAAGCTATAGATATACTACAGTAAAATGGGACACGCGGGCCTCTTGGTCAGATCGGCTTCTGATGTCTTTGAAACTATTTGATTTTACCCAGTGTTTATGTGAGCTAGATACCCTAGTTGTTCTACCGTGGGACGCTTCCATCTAAAAGCACAAAACACAAGGGTGTTAGATAGACCATTATCTCTGACAGGTCCTCACATGAAGCCATTCTTTTTTATTCCCGCTTTTAAGAATATGGATTTACTCAAACTGCTCATACCAGTAATCAAAACATTACCCCAACCAATTAACTATCAACAATATAGGAAAGGCTAGGAACACACTTGCGATTTTCTGTCGCAAGATTATTCAGTTGTCTCATTATTCACTCGGTTTCTCAAATACTTTTTTTTAAGTCTTAGTGACAGAAAATCGCAAGTGTTTTATAAGCAAATCGCTGAGACGATTGTGGTCGCAGTAACTTTTGCCGTCTTTGTATTTTTGTTTTTTGTCGCGTAATAATTTAATCACAAGACCTATACAACCTACAGATTTTTATGTAAGTACATGCCTATGCTTTTAAGTTATCGCAAAACTAATAAAATTTATTTTATCGCATTTCTGAATTTCTGTCGTTGCTAAACACAAAAATAAGAACATTTTGATAGAATGTTTACCACTCAGTGGCCTCTCTTGCGACATTTAAAAGAAAACAAAAAATATATGTCCCAAGTGCAACCAGGCTTAATTTATTATTAATATTTAATTTTAATACAATCAAAAATCGCTAAAAAAAATAGCAAAGCATGCATTTTGTAACCACCCCGATATTTTAAGTAAGATATATCACGTGTGTCTCAATTCTTGCACAATGCGTGCATTCTTATTTCTTGATGCGACTCCATTTTGTTAGTTATTTCTAGCGCAAGTCTGAACTTACACGTGTAAATGTATTTTATTCATTTTTAACTTATGAAAATCGCATGGCTAGGAAAATGAGAAAATTTACAGCGATTTAAAAATTGCGTTAAATGCGCATTGGTTAAAAGGGCACTCATTCACATTGAACTGCGAATTGTCGCAGAATCTAAGTAGCATGTGCGATATTTTTTCGTTGCGACTAAAAAGATTGGTCGCAGTTTGGTATGTTTTCTCTTCGTTAATTTCTATAAAAGCACAGGTGTATAACATCTGAGTTAATAACACTGCGATTAAAATCTCAAGTGCGTTCCTACCCCAACTCAAAAGTGTTTTCTTCGCGATTGACGCAACTCTCGTTTAAGATGTAACTTTCAGAAAACAATTAGGGTTACCTAAGTGTGAGTATTTTCCTATTAGATGATTAAAGATACCGGGTATTTTCCGGGCTCTTGGCCATTAAAAAAAGATGTAAGCTTCATTAGAACTTGGTACCATCAGCCAGGCTAATGATAAATCGATCGTATTTCGATACAACGGTTATTCAGTACTACGTACTATACAGGAGAAGGGAGTCCAGGTAATTTGATAAAATGCCCGTTCAATTGAGGTTGAACTCTTAGTGAAACTGCATATTTAAAGTCGGTCAAATATAATGTGGGTATTTTAAAGAAGTCTTTTATACACGTTGACCTCGAACTATACCAAAAGGTTTATTGACCATATTTACATATTTAAACCAAAACTGGTCTCGGTTTTTCCCCTCGAAAATATTCCAGATAAGATCAAGACCAAACCGTATTTTTGTTCTGAAATTTACAAGGTGCCTTTCTATAGTATCCGTGGTCTGGGCAGAACAATTATTTAATATTAATATTTTGCAGCTTGTAGAATCAAACTCTAGAAAAACAAGATTAAACCGAGACCAGACCCGATTTCCGAGACCGATAGGTGGACTGATACGATACTAAAATTCGTCGGAGTTAACAATACTGAGAGGAGTCTTACAGAAGACTCGTGTGATCACGTCCAATAGTCAGCCCAGGAAAGGAAGCTATTACATCTCGTAGAGAGATTAAACCTAGTGACTGACAACTCTCAGCCATTCATGTGTACATGTTACCTGGTCAGCCCTAATCTTGATAAAATGATTAAAAAAAATCAATGGTGCGATAAGTCGTGGAAACGCAAAATCTATGGATATAAGTCTCAACCATTCATGCGAATTCTTGGTCACGAGGTATGTGGGGACCAGGGACGAAGCGTCCATATATTGAGTGGAATGAGTGCTTCCGTTGAACCATTTAAAAAAATCGTACCTACATAGCAAGGAATTGAATTCAAAATTCCAAATTATATTAATATTTTTATTAAATTATTTGTATCTATTAATGACAACATTATGACAACATTATCATCTTTTACTAAAATTACTAAAGGAAATCGAGATTTCTCTGGTTATTACAACTTAAAAAGCCACACTGCAAACCAACTGAGAATGCTCAACATCACTCCATTATTTATAAATATAATGCTCAATCTCATGAAAGTTCTTGCTAAAATGCTTAACAACTATGCATTCCTTAGGCCGGGCATTCACGACACAAAATAACTGCGCAAACTGACATTTCACTCAAGTCGGTTTGTGCAAAACACGATACAAGTGAACTGCACAGTTCTCAGTTTAAAAAAGTTTTCATTCTGTTCATATCATATAATCATCGGCTCCGGCACCAGCCATTATAAAAAAAAAAACAATGTACACAGCGTAAATAAAATTTTTCAACTCAGCGGTTGCACAGTTTTTGACATTCACGACACAAATAACTGCACAAATTTAAGACTTGAGCAAAAATATTAAATTTTTTTGATTTTTACACAGTTAACTGCACAAACCGCACAAACAACCCCATTCACAACACAACTAAACTGCGCAAACACTAGTTTGCGCAGTTATTTTGTGTCGTGAATTCCCGGCCTTATTATCGCCTCCTTAACTCAATTTCAAAATACCCTTCCACTCCAAGTCAACTGAAAATATACCTACAACATCACTCACCAATATTCACAAAATGCTCAAACAGCAATGATTCTCAAACAATATATAGAATGCACAACAGCTGGGCATTCCATTATTTCCCATACTTAACTTATGTCGTTTTCCATTGGTTTCACTCAAGGATCCACTCATTCTGAAATTCAATGGAACGGTGCTAACTTCTTCTACTCAACTTTGAAATTTTGCCTTTGTATTAGTTAATAGTCGTGTTGGTGAAAATATGCGATAGTTGCTTTTGACATTTGGGTATGAGTATTAGTGCTTCTTGGATTCTGACTTGAAATCGAGAAGCGAAATTCTCTTCTCAGAAGAGTATTTTTTTCCCAATGGAATGGTTTGAGAAGACTTCTGGACGCTTCCAAACGCTTCTGGACGACCAATGGAAAATGACATTAGATCTAAATCCAAAGTCAAAATAAATTTTGTCTCGTTTCTTGCCTTTTGCCTAATGTGTGAAGAATGAGTTGAGTGAATGCATTACGAGAATTTCCTACAAGAGATAGATAGAAAAACAAAGATGTATCTATTGAGTTGCTTATTGTCTCAAACTGATGAGTTTAATTTCATGGACAAAAGGGGTAGAAAAGTTTTATTTTAATATAATGTGTGTGCAAATTTAGGTCCAATTCATAACTTTCAGAAAACAAACAAATATGAATTTAAAAGGTGGTAGTTTTTTAATTATTTTCGTGGCGATAAATACAATCCACCTGTTTTCTGTTTATTTTTTGTTATTATAAAAAAAAAGTGGTCAAAAATAGTATTTCTAACCTATTCATATCTGAGGTTTCTTGACATTCCAGCAGAAATATAACTTAAGGTTATTTTCAATTATGAGAATTTTAAATAAAAAAAAGCTTCAAGGAATCTTAAGATTTTTAATATCCCGTAATAATGGCATCTGTAGAGAGATCATATTCATGTTTTAAGAGAATTAAATATTTTTTTAGAAATAAATGTGGACAAGAAAGGTTATCGACTCGTAGCTTATTTCTCATCAAATCGTAGGTACTTAGATAATTTTGCCTTAAAAGAAAAAGGATAAATCTTTGCGCAAGGCATCAAGCTCTTTTTTTTTAATTAGACTTTACTGTAATATATTATTTATGTACAGTGAACATTGGATAACGTGAACCCCCCAAAATGTGAACTACCCCAAAACGTGAACACTATATTTTTTACATTGACTGCTCTAAAACGTGAACAAATCGAAAATCTCTAAAACGTGAACAGATATTTTTCCAACATTTTTACATCAAGATGCACTGAATTTTTAAAACTTCGGGGAACCCCATAATATTGACAATGCTTAGTATTCGGGGGATCCCATAATATTGACAATGCGTACCTAGTATGTATGTATTTGGTGCGATACGTGCGTGAACGTGTTGCTATCATCCCTTATTCAGTTTTGTTTTGTTTTCAAAGTCTTATTTTCTATTTAAAAATGTGTTCAAAGAAAGTGAAGTTTTTAAATTTAAACGAAAAAGCTGAAATTTTGGAAAGGTTAAAAAAAGGATTTAGCGTGACAAACTTATCAAAAAAATACGGTGTCGCAAAGTCAACAATATGTAGTATTAAAAAGAAAAAAGATTTAATTTTGAAGTGTGTTAGTAATACATACTCTGGACCCGGAAAAAGAAAGACATTACGGTCATCAGAGCTGCCAAAAATGGAAAAATTTCTTTACAAGTGGTTCATTCGAATGCGAAATAAAAATTGGCCTGTAAGCGGACTAATGCTTAAAGAAAAAGCTAAAGATTTACATTCAAAAATTAAGGAAAATGAAGGTGTTTTTTTGGCAAGTGATGGATGGTTAAGTGGTTTTAAAAAACGATATGGAATTAGACTTCTTAAAATAACTGGTGAGAAGCTATCATCACAGCCTCTCTTAGTTGATCCATTTAAATTAAAACTAAAAGAAAAAATTGAAGAAATGGGACTGTGTAAAGATCAATTATACAATGCAGATGAGTCTGGCTTGTTCTGGAAGCTTTTGCCAGACAAAACCTATGTTTCAACATTAGAAAAATCTGCTCCAGGTGCAAAGACAGAGAAGCAGAGAGTTACTTTCCTGTGTTGCGCAAATGCTTCAGGTACACACAGGCTTCAGTTGTTGGTTATAGGAAAGGCGAAGAACCCACGCTGCTTCAAAAACTTTACTTGTCCGACCGAATACAAAAGCTCAAAATCGTCTTGGATGACTACTTCAATTTTCATGGACTGGTTCCATCAGTCCTTTGTACCACAGGTAAACATTTTACTTTACCAATTGATACATAAATGTTTTCTTAAATGGACTTACATATTTTTAGGTTAAGGCTTTTCTGAGTCAAAAAAACTTGCCACAAAAGGCTCTTCTATTATTAGATAACGCACCATCTCATCCTAGTGAAAGTGAACTTAAATCGGAAGATGGGAATATAATCGCCATGTTCATGCCGCCTAATGTAACTCCGCTGATCCAACCTATGGATCAGAATGCAATAAAAATAACTAAGCTTTACTACAGAAACAGTTTGCTAGCATCTATTGCAGCAAAGGACCTTAATATTATTGAGTGCATGAAACGGCTGACCTTGAAAGAAGCTGTTATTCTCTTAGCAGACTCATGGGATAGAGTCAGCGCAGAGACTTTAGCTAAATGCTGGGCCAATGTTCTTAGTTTTTTAGTTAATGAGGAGGATGACGAGGATAATATTCCATTGAGTGTTTTGATGGAAAAGTGGAACTCAGAACTTAAGCCATTGATAACATCTACAATACTACTTCTTCAAAGTCTGAATCCTCAGGTTTGTTATAGATTTGATTAAACTTTAATAAATTACATAGCAGCTTTAAATTTAACTGCAGATCGACTATCCGTTATCAGTTGTTGAGGAATGGAATGAAGACAATTTTGAATTTGATCCATCTCAGAATCATGAAGATGAACAGGAGGAAGAAGACGATGCCTATGTTGTTGTTGACAATGACAAAGAAGATGTTTCAAGAGTAAGCGCAACTGAAGCAGTTAAAATATTTAATAAGGCTTTGGAATGGTGTGCAGGTGAAGGCGTTGACCAAAGGGACATAAACGTACTGAGACGCCTTAGAGAAAATGCAGTTGCGCAAATGTTGGGTAAAATACAACAGACAAAAATTACAGATTTTTTTGTTAAATAAACCTATTATTTTGTCAAGGAGCCGTAATAGTGTGTAAATATGTAATATTTTTTCATGAATTCAAGCGAAAAAAAGAGATAAAATGGAAGAAAATGTGTTTTATTTTAAGAGAAATAGTAAGACAATACGGTAGGAATACAATTTAAATCATGAAATGTTACATTCCAAAACATGAACAATCTCAAAAACATGAACACCCTCGGTTTTAATTAGTTCACGTTTTCCAATGTTCACTGTATATTATTTTAATTTAAAAGGTTGGATCTCAAAGGTCTTTAATTTTTGGTTTTATGTTCGGTGCTTCCGCTATCGAAAAAGTCACGCCTCGTGCCTGGTGGGGACGTACCATTTTCTCCCAAATCCGAACTGCTAAAACGAGACGAACTTTGTCATGACTAGAGATACTCGATCCTCTTGGAGGTACTTTCACTATTTTTCCAATAGGCAGCATCCCTGACAAAAAAGAAATGGTATTCCACCACCAGTCCTCCAATGTGACAGCCTAACCCACTCATCATTAGACTATCGTCAAAATTGTACTGCGATAACACTAGGAAATTGGTGCTTTCTTTTTATCTAAATAGGTTCAACCAAGACTTTAACTTCTTCCTTTCCACAATAACTTGTTTTGAATTCCAGACTGCAGATATTATTTATGTCTTATGTAAATCGTTGAAATAAAATTCTAAAAAACTGTGACTTTTATTTTATCACACATCGTGTAACTGTCACAAGCACGTGCTAATCACAAAACAGCTTAGCCACGCTTGGAGACTTGTTTCCCGTCTGAGCACTGCACTGACGCGATCTCAAAACTTTTTTTGTCATTCATCATTACTGGATGAATCGATTCGTTCATTTCGTGTTCAAATTAAGATTTCACCAAAGATACAAAACTCAACACCAGTCATTCGTTCTACAATGATGACGATGATGAAGATGAAGATCAGAACAAGACTCTCAAGCCAAAAGTGTGCATTGAACAAATTTACATTACCTATCTGCAAGTGTATCTCAGCAATTCACCATCACCATTCTAGGCAATCGCGCCAGATCATATTTCATAGAGAGCCAGAGCGCTCATCCAACTCCAACCCCAGCAAGCACTTGTCCAATGGATTTGTCGCACTCTGTACTGTTTTTTCCAGATAAAATCCGTCAGTCCGATCGCACACAACTGATCTCGTTCGATTGCATTCGACTGTCAATATTGCCCCTCGATCATATGAGGATGTTTGTGATGCTGCATCTAATGGTGGTGCGTCTGTATACTGCCACACCAACTTTTCAATTTTTATGTGGGTCCTCAAACCCCATTCCCCATAATCGTGTTGATTTATTGAGATTTGTTTTGACTGGATGTCTGTATGGAGATAAATCGTAATTACCTTACGAATACGAATACACGGTTACCATTACCCACTTCCAATTGTGAGAGTTGCCCTCCTGTGTCGATAAATCATTACAATTTTATTCTCAAACTAATTTTTGCCTTCGATTTGTTGTTGTTTAATGAATTCTGGTTTTTTTTTTTTTCGTCAATGGGAACAGACATTAATAAATTACATTTTATTGTTGCTGCACTCGCTGTGAAAAGTGGAATTTTAATTATGATCGATGGCAATTCGATTAATTGAAATGTGTATGCGAGAGTAGGTAGTTATGTTGGGGTACAAATTTTGTTTTGCCAGTTCTGAATAAAACAGTGGGTAGAAGTTGACAACTATTTAGAAGACTTAAACTGATGGCTAAAATGAAATATTATTCAAGTTATAATGGTATGAAGTTGAACTTGTAATTTGTGGACAAGAACAACATTTTAATTTAAGAAATAATAGGGGAGTCACATTAGTCAGAAATATAATTATCGAAAATTCACTACACCTCTATGAATTTTTCCATTGCTTACATATTTTTTAACAGTTCTTTGTCAAAATACTAGAAAATCAAAAAGACTGAATAAATGAATAAATGAAGACGAAGTTTAAAAAGTAAGATTAGGTTTGTAAGGAAAATTTTAATAAAATACTCAAATGAAAAGAGAAAAATATTTGTATATTCTGAAGACTTGTAGTACAATTTTAAATTAATCCCTTAAGTGCAGACGTACAAACTGACGGAAATCATTTCAAAAACATAAAAAAAACTAAAACTTCACATTTGATCAAAAGTTAAGGCGGTCCCTAGACGCTCAATATTATTGTGCAATATCTGATATTGCACAATATTACTGTCCGTCTATATGGATAATATTGCAAGGTTGTGCAGTATATTGAAGAAAATCAAAACCCTTTTGATATTTATTGTATAATATAAAAATATTGTATTGTCTTTGGGTACAATTGTGTGCACAAGTATCAGCTGGCAACTAAATTATTTGAAAAAATATTGAATTGTTTGGCGCGCATAGCCAATAATATTGTGCAATATTTTGCACAATAATACTGAGCGTTAAGGAACGGCTTATGGTTATCCGGAATTTTGATGGTGCAGGGAAATAAGTGCCCAGAAACTAAGTCCACTGAGGGACTAAGTTCTCACTTAATGGGAGCGAAATCTACTTTACTAAAGTGGTCTTTGTTCCCATGCAAGGTGGGAAATTCGTTACAAAAAACTGTTGGTTTTAATTCCCTTTGAGTGTGAAATAAATTCCCATGTTAAGCCAGGAAAAACAATAATTCTTCTTTTTAGGTTTTTTTAATAAAAAAAAAATACATTTCTGTACAAAAAATGATTCTACTTCTATCGAGATACCAAATTGATTTTCCATTTTAACACGCTCTATATTATATCGTCACTGAACCTTACACTGTTTTCAGGAATATTCAAATAACAAATGATGTATTGAATATCGACTGTAACATACTCGTACTCATCAAGATAAATTTAAGAAAACATAAAAAAGGTCTAAGTAACAGTAGTTTACATCGGGTTGGGGTCAAAATACTGTATGGGTCATAATATTGTATTTAAAATACTGTATACCAAAATACTGTACTTCAAAATACTGTATGTTTGATCAAAATACTATAAGTCAAAATTCTGTATTTCAAAATTCTGGTTGGTCAAAATTATGCATTTCAGAATTCTGTATCTAAAAATTCTGTATTTGAAAATGCTGTAAGTTGGTTGAAAAATAAAAATCTTATAATCCCCTTTCTTATTGCGACACATAAACAGTGAGGTATCTAAGGGTCTTGCCCTGTGTGCTTGGGCACACTATATGATTTGGGGTAGGTGCGAGGTTAGCATTTAAAGAATCTGGAAAACAACCAACATAAAATCAATACTTCCACTTGTTCATGCGTTTCGTTGATGTTTAAAACCTTGTGTTTTGGTCGTACAGCATTTTGAGATACAAAATTTTGAGATAAAGCATTATGAGATACAGTATTTTGTACATACAGTATTTTATACATACAGTATTTTGAAATACAGAATATTAACCATACACTATCATACAGAATTTTGACCATAAAGTATTTTAAAATACAGCATTTTGACCCGCTCCCGTTTACATCTCTGTTTAACTTTTGTTGTTGGAAATTCATTCCCACTTTATACTTTTGAGTGTGTACTAATTTCCCTTAAAAAAGAGGAGCTGGTTCTCACTTAATGGGAACAAAGACCACTATAGTAAAGAACTTAGTCCCTCAATGGACTCAATGTGCTTTTTGAAAACATCTTGCTCGATTTTGAGAACTGATTGATCTTTAACACTATCACTCAGAAATCATAATAGACATAGAAAAATGTACTCTTATCCAAAAATAATGCGGTACCCATTGGACATTTCCAAATTCGAAATTCGTTTTTTAATTTGGTTTGGAAGACCCTTGAAGACTTAAGAATTTTCAAATAAAATTTACATATTTTGATGTAGGTGGCACAATAGAAATGTCATAATTGTAAAGTACCTTAAGTTGTACATGATGACGATCGAAAATCGCAGCTACGACCGAGACCATCGGAGGAAAACTCATTTTTCACTTAAATGGTCATGTTAAGAAACAAAGTTTGCGTTTCTGGGGAACAGAAATCCTACTTAAATAAAATGCACGACTGGATCGCACGAACTTGCTCTTATGTAAAAGTACTTTGGAATTTAAGATACATTTTATAAATATAAAACATCGATTTAATGAGATAATAAGGTTCAAATGCATAAAATTGCCGTCTGGTTTCCGGAAAAGTATGAATTTATGCAAATAAACTTTAAAAAAACGTTTTATTATTAAATAAATTTTTTATATAAGAAATTTCTCTAAAATTTTTCAAGAAAAAAATGTGGGATGCGAATTTTAAGTATTAAATAATATTGATTTTAGGAAATAATTTCAAAAAATAATCGTTCATAGGTTTTGAAGATATTGATTTAAAATTTTTTTTTTTTTTTTTCAAAAAAACCCAACAAATATTTTTTCGAATATTTTTATATACAATATTATTTTAAACTTAAGGGGACTCTTGCTGAAAATTTTGGGTTAAAATCCTTAGAGCCGTTAATGAGAAAGTCGAAAATAAAAAAAGCGGGTCTATGGAAGGTACCCCTAATAACATTTTGCCCCAAAATTTTGTTTGACCAAAATGTAGCTTATGTTCATAATATCACACCGAATTTTTTTTCAAAATCGTTAGAGCCGTTTTCGAGATAAATAAGATTTTGCATTACGGGTGTATAGGGGGTCACGTTAGTTTTGGAGCTAAAAAAGAATTTCAATTTCTCCTCTAGGGAATCACCGAAGACTCTTAACTACCGAGATTGAAAGAAATAGGTCCAGTGGTTTAGGCTGTAGTGAGAGGTACAGACATACAGACACACTGAAACATGTTTTTTGTGTACTAAATTTTCCTTAAATTTTTTATAAAAAAAATTGGTATGCAAATTGTTAGTATTTAATAAAATACATTTTAAAACGTAATTTAAAAATTTTATCGTATATCGGTTTTCAAGAAATTGAATTTTCAAAAAAAAAAATTGTATTATTTTTTGAAAAATCCAAAAACTATTTTTTCGAAAAAATTTTTAGTTTATATTTTTCAAATGCAAAGCAGCTCTTGCATAAAAATTTTGGTTAAAATCGTTAGAGCCGTTGGTGAGAAATTCGAAAATCAAAAAAACCGTTCTATGACAGGTACCCCTAATAAAATTTCCCCCCAAATTTTTTTTGACCAAAATATAGTCCATGTCCATAATATCACACCTAATTTTTTTTTATCAAAATCGTTAGAGCCGTTTTCGAGATAAATAAGATTTTGCATTACGGGTGTATGGGGGGTACCGTTAGTTTTAGAGCTAAAAAAAAATTTCAATTTCTCCTCTAGGGAATCACCGAAGACCCTTAAGTACCGAGTTTGAAGAAAATACCTCCGGTAGTTTAGACTGTAGTTCGAGGTACAGACATACAGACAGACAGCCGGAATTGTCGGACCCACTTTTTTCGTCTTCGCTATCATCGTAATGTCAACTTTGATCAAAATCTCGAGTTCGATTTTTTTTCCAAATGCAAAACTTGCCCTATAGTACCTACATATATGGTATATCGCAAGTAAAAAGGAAGAAAAGCCATTACATTCCATCAAAAAGATGGATTTGGCGTTTTCAGTGACAAATTGATTGGCACTTATGTTTTTTGGGACGTCGCGCCGCGCCTAAAACCACCCCCGAAACCTTTAATGGTGAGCTTTACAGGCAGAAGTTAAATTAGTTTTTTCTGCAAAGCTTCTGAATTGGGTTTTAGGAATTGTTCGTTTCAGCAGGACGAAGATTTCGAGACACCATTTTCGGGGCCGAGTGATCTACAGACTACAGTCTTGGAGAATTGAACTCGCCAGAACTTACGTCGCCAGACTTCTTCCTTTGGGGCTTTTTTAAGTCTCGCATTCACCACAACAATCATATTATCTTGCAAGTCTTAAAAGTTATCATTCAAGAAGAAATAGCCAATTTGGAGTCAGATGCTCTGCGAGCAACAAAATGCCGTTAAACGAGCACAAAAGTATGCATTAACTCGGAGGTGAACATTTAGCCGATATAATTTCTTAAACTTATGTAATGTCATTAATTTTTCATCTTAAAATAAAATTTGTGTGAAAACAGAAATCATTTTATTCATTTCTAAAAAAATGGTAGCCAATTCACATTACGCCACCCTGCATAATGTATGGGGGAACGAATCCCGAGAATGAAAGTTTCCATGTAGCATTTCGCCGGTTTTGGACTGTAGTTTTTAAAATTTTAAAAAACAGCTAACATCCTTACGTCAACGAAGCACTTGATCTGCCGAAAATATCGCCACTGTCCGTGCAGAAGAATCCCGCGCAGTGCACAAGAATTCAGCGCAATTCAGCGAACTTTGCGTCATGACTTGGGCCCCACATCCGTAGAAACCTCAACTGACGCAGGAGTTTAAAGTTAAAGACCATAGACAACGGCGTATAATGTTCTCTTACTAGGATCTCGAGCAGTTGGAAGTTGAAACTTGACCCTTCGGTCTAAAAATCATAATCGGCAACGAAGCCCATTTCTGGATGAATGGGTTCTTCAATAAGCAGCATTGTCGAATTTGATTTGGCAGGTCAAGAAAATTGCAATGCATCTAGAGTTTGGTGTAAATTTTTGGCTGCCGGTATCATTGGTCCATACTTCTTTGAGAACTCCAAAAATCGGTTAAACCGAAACAGTTTGACTCACTGACAGATCATCAAAATTATGCAGCAGTTTCCTCCAATGTAGAACCTTGTAACTTCGCACAACGGTAAAAATGAAAAAATCGAAAGTTTGTAATTTTCCATTCAAGAGGCTTGGAATTTACCTACTTCCTGAAACATTTTTATAAATTATATAAAACACTTCCGATTGTATATTTATATCTATGCTTCAAAGACGACTTGGTTCCTGGATTGACGAAAACCATTTCATTAAGGGATTTCTAGCTGGATTTAGGCCCGGCTACTCAACCATCGATTGTTCTGAGAGCCTTCGCAGAATAAATCTCACCCTTTATTAATAAGTTTATAAAGAACTGTTAAATAAAATCACTTACACTAAAATATATATATATACATACAAGAAAAAAATCTGGAGGGTTCCCTGGTCAAGTTTTAATAACCTTTTAAATTGTGAATAATAAAAGAAAACTCGCCTAGTTAACCCTCCAAACTTTATTCACTAATAATAAGAACAAAATATTTCTCATAATTTGGAGTTGTTTAGAAATTGCTCTATATAAAAATTTTATATTAAACTGTATAAACTCAGAAATTGGTTTCTGTTTTTAGATCTCACATCTTTTCACAGCTGACTTGTTACACATAAGGTTTTTGTACATATAATAACTTGGCTCTCTTTTTTAACATTTACGTTTTTTTTTTTGTGATAAAATTTTACCAAATAAATTTAACAATGGCACTTACCGTACAACCGTTTTTTCAATTTTCGAATTTCTCATTAACTGCTCAACCGATTCTAATCAAAATTTTTACGGAAGAGCTCCTTTTTTTTAACTCCCATCATGGCTATAAGCTTCTTTTATTTCTAAGCTTAAGGTTCATTACAATTAAAATGATACTCAATGATACCTACATTATCTAATTTTGCGATGCCCAACTTTCTCATCTAGTCAGCTGGATACTTGGCTCATTTGAATTATGCTCGTAGACCAGTTTCATATTAAACAAAAAAAAAAACATAAAATAAAACAAATCTCACAAATGCAGAGACAAGACAAGAGACAACGACCAGCATCAGCCTCAACTTTGCCTAAGTAAATCAAACTGAATATATAGACATTACAATTAACCAGGCCGACTTATGTCCGTTCGAATACATTTGCCCGGTGGAATCGTACGTAACTGGCGTCCGCCCCAGCGCACCGCGGTCCAACCTACCCGCAACTTGGCGGACGCGATTCTCTCATTTCGCCCAGAAGACCTAAAGGAGGATGTTCTGAAGTTTAAATCGGGTAAGTGGATGTGTACTCGTTTAAGTATCTCTGCTCTGGGGAGAAGAAAAAGAGATGTTTTCGTAATAAAGTGATGCCCGTGGACCACCCAAGTTGCGTTGGGCTTTGGATGAAGAAAATTTCTCGAAGATTTTTTTGTATAGTCAAGGAAATTCAGTTGCAAACTTAAAAAAGGAACTTATTAATTATTTTTTTTATCCCGCTTCTCATTTAAATCTTAATAAAACATTTTGCCATCAACTATTTGAATAGCTATGAGCGATTGCAGATATATCGGACTGACTTTTCCTTTGTATTGAATGCAATATGTGAATTATACCAGTTTATACCAATTAGCTAGTTGAGTGATGAACACACTTTCATCATATTTACACTCATGGCGCATCTTAACATGCGGATTTCTAATACTACTCGTGTAGACAGTTAGTTTCTATTATTATACTAATCAAGATGCCTTATCAAAAAACTCTAAGATCCATAGATCTAAAATATATCCCTATACATGGTCAAACAATGCCTCCCAGACTATTTTGTTTCATGATTTGTACTTATAGGGAATAATGACGCCAAAACCCACTCTTCTGTGGGTTAGGAGTACTTTTGCTTTGCATACCTTCAACTGCCACAGCAACATTGTGGAGAGTTATGCATTTATTCGAGCATAGGACTAGAAAAAGACTTTAGCACAAGATTACTGCCTTTTGCCTGCTCCTATAGATGAGATTTTGTTGTTGGCTTCCATCACTCACTAGATGCGCCTCTGAATTGGCATTGAGTTGATGTTAAGAGAGGATTCAAGAGAGAACAGAGATGAAGATGTTGGATAGAAATAGAAATACGAGTTAAAAAACACTCAACCGAATTCAAATAGACCGAAGTCAAGTAGATATACACAAAAGAAATAGCTGTTAGACAATGTGGCGTTGTGCATGAATTTATATTCAAACTGAAAGTTTCAACTTTCAAGGCTTTAATACCTAAGGCTGTTTATTAATCAAATTATGCATGTATTTGCAATTAAATAATTATTTACCTAATAGATTTAAGTGCTTTTAATAATAATTATTGTTATTGTTACTTAAAGTCGCTGATAATGGATTTTCAATGTTTATAAAAATGCAGATGGTAGATCGAGGAAAATGTTGCCACTTTCTGATCTGAAATAAGAAAATAACATGGTTTCATCAAGGCTGTCATAGTTAAAATTATTTATTTTGTGGTTAGTGCATTGTACTACGAGTATCATGCCGCCGCGCCGGAGGTGTGACGATCTATTCCAAGCTTATGTCATATAGATTTGTTAGAGTAACTGCATATTTAGAGAAAGTGACGAATTAGCCCAAAAGAGTATCTCTTATCAGGAAAAACTACACTATCATCTAGTCTATTCCTGCATAAAGCATGCACTCAGGAATTGCAGTACACTAGGCCTTGGTTTAGGTTCTATATGAAATGTTATTGTTTATCCTTTCTATAATGGTAAACACACTCAATTAACTATCGTCAATGGTAATTACATTGAAAACTTCAATTTTTGAAATGGAATAGAATATTTACTTAATTTTCCATTCTCTGCGATTCCGAGAATGCGGCATTTAGGACAACCACTCTGGCATTCGCGATGGCTTGGTCTTTAAACCAGAGGTTCTCTCTTCCTTTCATAGAGAATCTTGGGACCGCAAACCGAAAACTGATGCAACATTGTTGTCCATTCTCCTACAGTTACTCTCGTCGCACGCAGGAGGAATATCCTTCATCTCCGAGGTAGATGAACTCCTTAACTACCCGGGTAGAATTTTCGACTCGATAATGCCAAGGCCCCAGTTAGTTTTTCTTAGTTTCAATCATGGCCCTACCGAGCAGTATCTAGCTTGTCCCTCGCTAATTTGTTAATGCTCTGTATATAATGGGCCTTGCTAGATGTTCCTATATGGGCCCTAGATGGGTCTTCACAAGTAGCACAAGAGCTACGGCAATTCTTAAAAAAATATTAGGAAAAAAAAAAAATTTATTTTTTTTTATTGTTGTTTATTTTTCATTTTTTCTTTGCCTCCCTATTTTCGACTCTTTAAGTGATTTTTTGCTGGAATGAAGAAGACTTAAATACGTATTAAAGAATCTGAAAAATACCGATTTAGGACCAAAACAAAAAAGTTATGTTTTTAGAAGGATAATGGATAGCCTTTTATAGAGACATATGTATAGGCACATCTAGGATACATCAAGTAAAAACTATATAGCCCCAGTATAAGTAACATCTGAGAATGCCTATAAAGAGGCGAGACTAGCTAAGGCCAATATAACGCCCAGATACAATTCCTTATTCAGGCTACATCAAGTAAAAACTATCCAGGTCCCTTGCAGTTTATATGTTACAATGCCAATAAAGAGGCGATACTATCTACGGCCAATATATCGCCAAGGAAAAGTTTCAAAGCTAGGATACATCAAGTAAAAACTATCTTCCCCCAGTATAAGTAAAACCTGAGAACGCCTATAAAGAGGCGACACTAGCTAAGGCCAATATAACGCCCAGATACAATTCCTTATCCAGGCTACACCAAGTAAAAACTATCCAGGTCCCTTGTAGTTTATTTGTTACAATGCCAATAAAGAGGCGATACTATCTATAGCCAAGATATCGCCAAGAAAAAGTTTCATATCTAGGCTACATCAAGTTAAAAATATCTAGGCGCAGTCTAAGATACTCCTGGAAAAGCCAATAAATAGGCAGTTCTAGCCAGGTTCAATATAAAGCCAGGATAAGCATAAATTAGTCAAGATCCGCCAGGCTCGCATCTGTCTAGGCCCAGCATAGGATTTACTATATAATGGCCAATCTAGCTAGGGCCACGCTGTTCGATAGTGTTTCCTAGATAATTTTCTACCCGGGTACTTCGACGTTCTTGCTATCAATAGTGACGAACATTTAGCAGAGATATGCCTCAATAGATCTTGCACGACATAACTATAAAGTAAGTTATGCATTCGTTAAAAAAATCGAACTTGAGATTTTGATCAAAGTTGACATTACGATGATTGCGAAGACGAAAAAAGTGGGTCTTGCAATTCTGTCTGTCTGCCTGTTCGACTACATCCTAAACGGCTCGACCGATTTCGTCAAACTTGGTAGATATCGCTTTCAAATTTTTTCCCCCACACGTTTTTTCCTTTTTTTTAAACAAAAATAACGGTACCTGCCATACGATTTTTTTTTCGAAATTTTATAAATATTTTTTTTTCTCAAAACCTGTTCCACAGATTTAAAAAAAAAATTCTAAAAATTTCATTTAGTTAAAGCTAGGTAGTGGTTGAAAAAAATTTTCCAAATGATAGTTATTTTTGGTGCTCCCTTTAGAACCATTTTATTTGTTTTTGATTTTATCAAAAACGGTTCAACCAATTTTGATCATTTTATATGATTAAGCTACCCAAAACTTTAAAAATTATTGTATAATATTTAAATTTTCAAAAAAATGTTTTTTGGATTCTTAAACAAAATTTCAATTTTTTTTTCAAAATTCTATATTTCGAAAACCCTATGCTCGATTTTTTTTTAACACGATAAATAAAAGTTTCCTAATATAATTTAACAAGATGTGAGAAAAAAAAATATTTTACTTATAACTAACGGTACCATCCATTCAAATGTTAAAAAATGGGTTTCGAAAATTGTATTTTTCTCGAAAACAGCTCCGAGAATTTTGATATAATTTTTTTGTTTCAATTAATTTCTTGAATCTTATATTTAATACAAAATTAAAATTAAGATATTACTGACTGTACTATCATAGAACCATTTTTTGGAATTTCGAATTTCGCATTATCGGCAGAACGGATTTTAATGAAATTTTTTTTATAGGGAAGCTTCTCAAAAGTTTTAAAAACAATGCATTTCAAGACTTTAAAAAAAACTTTGTTCTTGAAAATGTTTTAAGAATTTTCTATATAAAAGCTTATTTTTTAAGAAATCACTACAACGGGTTTTTTGAATTTTTGACTTTCTCATTATGGACATCAGCGATTTAAATTAATTTTTAACTAAGGTCTTACTTTAAATAAAAACTCAACTAAACTTAGAAAAAATATTTTTGGTATTCAAAAAAATCAATATTTCAAAATACGTATCGATAATTTTTTAGACAGGATAAACTGAGGTTAAAGTCAAAACAGTAATGTTTCAATTAATCCTCGGTAGCATGCGAGTAATAATTATAGGTTCATTTGATCCTTAAGAAGTAGTGGTTGAGATATAGAAGAGACGAGCATTTCTTAGATTACTGAAATTAATGTTAAAAGAGATGAAATTGTAGAGAGTTGTGATGTCAAGAGATTTTGAAAGTAGTCGATGAATGAAGAGAATGTCGCTTATTGATCTTTGTTCTTCCAAGGTATTCAAGTTAATAAATAGAAGTTGATATCGATATGGAGGAAGAATCAAACTTAGGAAACGACGTTGAATTCTCTCGATTCTGGATATATATGATTTTGTTGAACATACGAGGGCGTGTCAATAAGTCCGTGACTTTTGGAATAAAACACAGATTTTTTGATAAAAAAAATAATTTTATTTTTCAACGTAGTCTCCCTTGAGCTCTATACACTTTGTCCAACGCTTCTCCAATTTTTTTATCCCTTCCAAAAAAAATGATTTGTCGAGGTCCTCAAAATAGGCATTTATTTGCGAGATGACTTCATCATTGGAGTCAAATCTTTTTCCACCAAGCCATTTCTTCAGGTTTGGGAACAAGAAGTAGTCGCTCGGAGCCAAATCTGGAAAATAGGGTGGATGAGGGAGCAATTCATAGCCCAATTCATGGATTTTTGGAAGTTGTTACACGATTGCGTTTGTGGTCGACTGTGAGCAAACGCGGCATCCACCTTGCGGAAAGCTTTCTCATGCCCGTGATCATTCAAAATTGAAACCACTGAGCCAAGCGAGATCCCTACGGCTTCCACAATCTCTCGCACATTCAATCTTCGGTCGGCCAACACCATATCGTGAAATTTTTCGATTGTTTCGGGTGTAGAGACCTCAACTGGGCGTCCAGGACGTTCGGCATCTTCAGTGCTTGTACGGCCACAACGAAATTCAGTAAACCACTTTTTTACCATTGAAATCGATGGTGCAGAGTCCCCATAGTATTTATCAAGCTTAGCCTTGGTCTCGGTAATGGTTTTTTTTCGCAAGAAATAATGCTTAATAAGCACACGAAATTCACTTTTTTCCATTTTCTCCTCAAATTAGTGAGTAGTCTGATAAAAATAGCTGTCAAACACAAACTAACTGACGCAGCAAGTTTAAATTTTGACAGGAGTCAACTGACAGATGCCTGTTGACAGGAGCAGTGTTGCTGTTTCAGTAAAGAGGTCAGAAATTCAAAAAGTCACGGACTTATTGACCCGCCCTCGTAACATAAGGGGAACATAACTTGATGCGTATTCAATAAGAGGGTCGATAAATCATATATAAAGGTAGTACTCACAGTATTCCTTGGAATATCGTTTTTTAGTGCAAAGTTTGTTTTGAGAATAATTTCGTAAATATGTACATATGATAAAGTTGAGCTCTCTATCACATAAGATACTATCACATAAGCGAATTGACTTAGCAGTGGATATAGGTTGATAATGGACAAGGGAAGTGAAGGAGATTGGATGCGTTTTCGTGAAAAAGTTATTGAATGATATTGGGAAATATTTCGTTCAAAGCTGTCGATATCAAGTTGAAGAATAGTAGAATCATGTGTGAATGAAATGGCTTGAACTTGATATCTTCGGCGTAGAGTGAGATATGAGAATATTAATTTTTTTTTACAAAAATGTAGTTTTTGTATTTTTTTTTATAATTTTCCCAAGCTTAAAGGGTTATAAACTATCCTTATAATGTTATTGTCTAACATTGTGCTTAGGTAAATTATGGAGGAATTAATAGGATATTACATAGTAATTTATTCTCGAAAGCTGGTAAGGGATGGTTAAATTTTAAGGGACGATGTTGAATGTGAACCACACCTAAACGTCAAGTTTTTTTCTGTATTTCATTTGACATTTCTCAATTTCAGACTAACTCAATTTGAATCATGGAAAGATACACAATCGAGCAACGCGTTAAAGTTATTCAGGCTTATTATGAAAATGGGCGTTCAAATCAAAATGCATAAATCGTGAACTTCGTGATTTTTTTGGGTCAATTTAATCGTCCAAATGTGCGTACAATCGCAAGCTGGGTCTGTAGGAGATGTGAAAAGAGCAGTGCATGCTCGTACAGCTCGTACTGCAGAAAATATTGCTGCTGTTCGCGATAGTGTGGCTGAAGAGCCGTCCACCTCAACTCGTCGTCGTGCCCAACAATTGCACCTCTCACGCTCGTCGTTGATAAACATTTTGCATAAAGACTTACAATTACACACTTACAAGGTGCAATTGACTCAAGAACTAAAGCCTCTTGACCATTTCAAGTGTGACTGTTTGGTGCGGTTTATGGGCTGGCGGCATCATCGGGCCGAATTTTTTCCAAAATGAGGCCGGTCAGGCAGTTACTGTGAATGGTGTTCGCTTTCGTGAGATGATAACGAACTTTTTATGGCCCGAATTGGAAGATATGGATGTGGACGATATGTGGTTTCAACAGGACGGTGCCACTTGCCACACAGCTAACGAAATAATGGCTCTTTTGCGCGACGAATTCAATGGCCGTGTTATTTCACGTGGTGGCGATGTCAATTGGCCGCAAAGATCATGCGATTTGACACCGTTGGACTTCTTTCTTTAGCGTTATTTGAAAGAAAAGGTGTTCGTCGATAAGCCAGCAACAATTCAAGAGCTAAAGGATGAGATAATTCGGCACATTAAGGCAATTATGTCTCAGGGGGGAGTTATGTAACTGGCTATTTGACCATTGTTAATAGAAAAAGTGATAGAATAATGAAAGCCAGGAACTGCTTACGACGACACGATGCGACAGTGGTGCTCAGTAGAGTTTTAGTAATGATCTCTTATGGGTTTAAGGGCTCTCTTCTGGATTCTATCCAATATGTAGATTCAAATGTGTAATGCTGGGAGCAAATGAACAGTAATGCTCCGGGCTCGAGATTCATAGACTACCAGCCACAAGGTCGGAGCCAATAAGAAAGAGTGAACCACCTCCCCGGTTTGAGATCTTACCCATTATACAATGCCAGAGTAGTTATTTAATCTATGTACATATATATTATAACTCAACTAGAAGCGTTCTCTTTTAACATTTTCTATAAATTTTATTTGGTCTTTTAAATGTGATCAAAAGATTTTGCTTAAATTTCGAACACATGATGTTCTAACTAAATCTGGGTTTCAGAAGTTTGGTTATAAAAACGATAAACGATTTTTTGAGAAAATTGTCTTCTTTGTGGGTGTTTTCTTTATATATATATTTTTAAAAGGTTCCAGAAACTTTTTTTTAACAGGTTCAAAAAATATTGAATAAAATAACTAAGATAATAACCATTACGGCACTCGCAACATTCCAGTTGAAAAATTCACAAACAATTATTTCTTATAAACAAAAAGAAGAAATTTATTTGTACTCTTTTGCGATTATAAAGGAAATATTATTATTAAACTATATGCTTACTCTTCAATGACAAGCAACGTTATCATTTCACACAAACCATTGCAGGTCCTTTGGGTCTGAAAAAGATGGTGTGTGAAATTCTCCATCCAAAATCAAAAATCTCAAATAAAAAATCCCTGTTGCAGAGTGATTAGAGATAGGTATGAGATATGGTGCAAGCAGAAAAATAGAATCTAACCGAGAGAATTTTTCCATGGGTTAAAAAAATGTGTAAAAAATAACGTAATCTCTGATTTATAATACCTTGTGCATGTTGCTAAAAGTAACGTAGTTACATTAATCAAATAAAATTGTTTAAAATATAGAACTAAGAATTTTAGTTAAATCGAAAAACTTAGTTATATTAATTAAAAAAAAACTAGGCTTTAATTCACAATTTCAAAGACTGTTTAAGTGTTTACCTTAAATCATATAACTGCACTTAATTAATTTGAAACATATCTTATTAAATATTAAACAATATTCTTGGTGAATTTAAAAAATGGTAGATAATGTTGTAAAAAATTAAACAATTATCTCGGCTAAGACAATTAACCAGATTTATTTAATTTTACTAAGTAAATGGGTTAAAATTTTGAAACTAAATTAACAAATCCAATTCCTTATTTTAACCGACTGAATATCGTTAAAATCGCACATCAATTTGGTTTAAACCTTGATTCAGATTTATTTTTTAAATGAACCGTGTTGACTCGTGTTCTTTTAACCGGTAAAAGTTTGCAGGCTGTACCTATATAAGAAGTATCCCTTGTTCAATTTTACACGAGTCTTACCTTCTGTTCAGATCATTTATCTAAGTGTGAAATTAGGTTAAGGATGCTCTGCACATTCATTGGATTATAAACAATAGCATTTGATTTCAATCAAAAGAAAATCTGAAGAACCTCATAGTAATTCCCATTAATACAAATTGCAGTTCCAAATGTACATTGCCGATTACTTTTCAAATGAAAAACTCTTTTCGGCCATAATGGCAGTTCCGCATGATTTTAGCTAGATCATCGCTCTTAAGATATTTTAATAGCAATTCGTTTTTTTATTTGACTCAAATTACATAAAAAGGTCGAATGATCAGAAATGCTGCAAAAAGTCGGAAATAGGAGGAGCTTTCTAAATAAAAAAAAAACATGAAAAATCGAAATCCAAATGAAATCCCATTCCTGCTTAAATATCATCAAAAAAAAAATATATCAAAAACCCTCAGTAAATTAATAGGTCAACTTCATCATGCCATCATCTGTCTAATTAATAGTGAATCAAACGTTAATTTCATATCCTTTATACCTACATACCAGTCTATACTACCCAAATAAAACCTGACAATTATTGTTTTTATTAGGATTGTGGTGAGTCGTTCCTTTCCATTTCGACCCCATCAAAACATCAACTTGTCAACAGCAAAAAAGTGTCCAATAATTTAACCCTTTTACCAGATGACACAATACTCGACTTTTGTTTTTCCCCTCTTTCGTCCTTTGTTGTATTTTTATTTTGTTTGTCACTTCACTCCTTTCTCCAAATAAATGAAATATTTGTCAAATAAACTTAATGAGATTTGTCACGCATGTCCAGTTAGTATAGCAAAAAAAAGGGCCAGTGGCACCGCCACATATAAAGACCCAAATTCCAACACCACCAGCCGTGTCGATGTAACCCAACCCTTATTTCATTAAACAGCCGCCACCGCCGCCGCCGCCGCGCCGCTACTGGACTTAAAATAAAAACCCAAAAAACTCCTCACACACATCCGCAAACAAATATAAATCTAAAGGATTTATCCACCCGTTCGACGCACCCTCTTTTCACGGATATCATCAAACGGAAACGATTGCATCTCCATTTCGGGAAGTAAAATCATCGAAGGGTTGCTGCCGCCATGGAAACCTCTCTCAATCTGCGATTCGATTCGCACATCCAAGTGTCGTCGCTTCCTCGCATGACATTGAACACTTGCGAGCAATCAAAAAGTTTAATTGCTTCAATCGCTTCAGTTTTTTTTTTTTTTCTTTTTTATATCGGTAGAACGGTTCCACTCCAGATCTAGGGCTATCTTTTAATTTGTTTGGGTTACCTTGCTCTATGCAATATGCTTTGAAATAAATAAAAAACGCAGGACTTTGGAAAAAAGGGAATATATACATAGGTGTGAATTTCTGGCAACACCTGAATATTGAAAAACCAATATACCTATACCCGTATAAGAGGAGGTAGATTGTGCCACAGGAGCTTGCACAGTTTGCCTTTTTTATTCTATTTTTTCGACCAGTCTAAAGTTTAATTAAAAATGTGTCCAAACGAAAATACTTAATTGTTTCTTGAATGCAGTATCCCCCAGTGGCCCAATCCTCTCTCCCATCTGAGTGGTGTTGGTTTGGAACCTTTGTAGTGTATAGAAAACGCGACTTGCATAGTGCAATTTGAAAGGACCTTGAGTTATTTCGGTTTAAAGATAATGGGATGAAACTTTGGGTTGAAACTTTCATTAAAATTTTTCCTGGCAGAAACAAAATAATTAAACACTTTCATAATATAAATACAACGCCTGCTTTGTTTTTGCAAAGGAAAACCCTTAATAAATAAAAGTGTATTTATTTAATTGGGACTGCAGGTCATTTGGTGCTGACGCCGGATTTTCTAATTCTAAGCAAGAAAAAGTTATAATTCGTTGTAGTGGTTTCTTAAAAAAGTAAACTTTTATATACAAAATTTTGAAAACATTTTTAAGAAAAAATTTTGATGCACCAATTTAAAGTTTTTATTATTGTTCGAATTTAAAAAAATTTACAAAAAAAATATTGAGTCGTTTTAGATATATTGAATTTTCCAAATAAAAATAGATTTTTTTTTTAATTAAAAAAAAATATTTTTTTTTTAAGTTTTGAAATGAAATATTTCTTAAACTTTTTATTAGCTGCTCTATAAAAAATTTCATTGAAATCCGTTATGCCAATGATGAGAAATTCAAAATTCTAAAAATTAATCAAGAATTAATCAAAAAAAAAAATAGCAAAATTCTTGAAACCGTTTTCGAGAAAAATACGATTTTCGAGAACCATTTGTTTTCATATGTATGGAAAGTACCGTTATTTTTAGGTAAAATAATTTTTTTCTTTTATTTTTCAAGTTTTAAGAAAATCGAGCATGGGCTTTCCGAGATATTGAGCTTTAAAAAAAAACTTGAATTTTTTTTTTAAATCCAAAAAAAAAAAAAATTTTGAAAATTTTAATGCACAACATTGAAACTGCTGATGAGCTTTAATATAAAAAAATTATCAAAATCGGTTGTACCAAAAATAATCATTTTTTGTAAATTTTTTTTTCAACCAGATTTAACTAAATCAATTTTTTTAATTTTTTTTTTTAAGAAAATTTGTGGGCCAGTTTTTGAAAAAAAAATATTTATAAGATTTCGAAAGAAAAATCTTATGGTAGGTACCATTATTTTTGGTCTTAAAAATAAAGAAAAAAACCTGTGGAAGGAAAAAATTAAAAACCATATAGATTAGACTGGGCCAAATAAATTGACTATTTTTTTTTTTGAAAGATATATCGAGAATATCATTCAGAATGACAAAAAAAAATTTTCGTAAAAGTTTGAGCCCTTAATATCAATTTTAAGAGGGCTATCATCGCTAATTTTGATTTTTAGTCATAATTTCATGTTTTGCGTCAGAACTGACAAAACATTGAAGTAAAAAAAATTCATTTTGACTTACTTTTATATAAAATTAAATTCCCTACAAAAAAGGTCTGATTGAAAATTTTCGTCAGACAAGCCGTTTTTGAGTAATTAAGCTTAATAAATTGTTATTTTTCTTCGATTTTACTTTTTTAATTTGGAATTTTGTAACTAACGAAAAAAAACAATTTATTAAGCTTAATTACTCAAAAACGGCTTGTCTGACGAAAATTTTTAATCAGACCTTTTTTGGCCCAGTCTAATATAGATATGTATGTATGTATATACCAAGTTTGACAAAAATCGGCCGAGCATTTAGGCTGTAGTCGAACAGACAGACAGACGGAATTGTGAGACCCACTTTATTCGTCTTCGCTTGCATCGTAATGCCACTTTTGATCAAAATCTCGAGTTCGATTTTTTTTACGAATGCATAACATGCCTTATAGTACCTATGTATAAGTCGCAAGTAAAAATTTACTCAAGAAAAAGAAAAAGTTTGGCAGTGTGTAGGGCTGGTTTGGTAATTTTTTTTTAAAATTGCCTACTTTCTTATTTAAAATCAAAAATAATTCAAGGGCATAGCACTCAATGGGAAGAGCGGGTATAGGTGCCCAACGGATGAGAATTTGTAGGAGCTTAAGTAGAATTAGTAGGATGGGAATCTTTATACAACAATTTTAAGTTAAAAGTCCATGAAACTGACAGCCTGGTGTCAGGGCAGTACTTGTACCTTATTTCAAAACAACCGACGTTCCTAAATTACTTTTGACAAATATTTGTAAGTATGTAGCATGGATTCGGTGAAGGATTTCAAAATATAAATATCCTTTCCTTTCTATCCCGATTCGCCCTATCCTTGAAAAGCTAAAGCGATCCTTAAAATTCATTTAGTTTATATTGCCTTTTAAAGACAAAATTATTTTTTATAAACGGATACAATTTTTGTTTTTACATTTCACCCTATAAATACAGGGTGCGTTTTATGTTCGATTTTTTTTGGATGCCATTTTTGTGTGAATGAAATTTGTCACTTGGCATTTAACAAACGTCGAGAGTGGTCGGTAAAAATGTATTATGGGGCTTCTAATGCAGAAATAACGTGCCATGGGCAATCCCGCAACAGATACTGGTGGTCGGTATAAGTGGGAAAACTTTCTTCTGACCGAACTGGATCAATTAGGCCTGTAGAAAACATCGTCACATCATACACAGCACGTGCTATACGACGCTAATTTCATGAGAAGTTTTCCAGGATGAATAATGTTAAGAGGTGATATCAACTAGATTCCCTGATTCCTTGATTTGAAGCCGCCCGATTTTTCTTATGGAAGTACTTGAAGAAAAAGGTGTGCAAGAACAAACCAACCAAAACTTCGATGCTTAGTCACATCTTAAGAAACGAAATTGCTGAATTTACAATAGAAGTCTGCTACATGCAAAATGTTTCCGAAAATGTGCTTAAAAGAGATCGCTATTGCGCTAAGGTCAGAGGCGCCCACTTGACTTACTCCAATTCCATACATAATGTTAAAGATCATCATTTAATAAAATATAATTTATAAAATTGGGTTTCATTTAAAAGTTATTGAAAAAAATCATAATCTGGGACAAAAAACGCACCCTGTTTAGAACATGCAAACGTTTTCACGTCACTTCCAAATGTGTATGATCTGCTTAACTCACTTTGACTGCAGCAAGATCTATAGATTCTTATATCGGGACTTGAAAACCCAAACCATTTGAGATATCTTTAAGTTTTTACTATTGGTTTGAAGTACATTTAAAACTGATATGTATGGAATTCAACCTACATAGTTCATGTGTCCACAACGGGCACGTTTGCAGCAGTCGATTCATTGAACCCATTCCTCGATCTCGATGGCTCTGCCAAACATTTCGATGAAAGAGACCGCTATATCCCGTTGGTTACTCTAACAACGCTTCGCTTGTGTTATAGACCAATAATTGAACGTAGCCCCATAAATGAAAGTCTAGAGGAGTGAATGCGTCCAATCAATAGGACCATTATTCGATATGGCAAGTTTATCGAATTGAGTTTTCAATAAGTCGATTGAAACCACATACCTACCAATAAAATCGGGTCCATGCAATTAGCCAAAGATATAACGTTGCAATATGTCTCTGTAGCAATCTCAATTGACTGTAACGTGGCGTTCATTCTCATCAACGAAAAAAAAATGGACCAGTACAGTTATTTTTTGTGAAGTGATGTTTCTTGAAGCACATGAGGGTTTTCACCTGAACAATAAAGGATACTCTGTTTGTCGAAGGAGCGGTTTAGCGGAACACTTGCGTTAACGTTTTTAAAAATGTCGTCATCAACTCGGAATGTTAGTATTCAATTTGAATAATTTCCATATTGAAAATGTTGTTTTGACATTGACAGTTTTGTCATTGCTTCAAGGATGTGTTCACAGTGAAAGCTTATAGTAGTCAAGTCGCAATTAAAGAGCCCTTTACAATACAGGGCGGCGATTGCGCACGGAAGACGGATAGATTTAAATCGTTCATAATTTCCTTTCCAAATGCCGCAGATTGTTAGATGGTAAGAAATTTTTTTAAGAACGAAGTTTTAATCGTCAAGATGGAGTTTTTTTTTTGTCGAAAAGCGTGTTTTTAGTGCGTATGCCTATTTTTTAAACGTCCGCTGGATCGTTCGAGTGCAGCTTGTTTTTCGTTCACATATCAATATTGCTATTAGCGGTGGAGTTCCCATTCGAAATAGAATTATTACCAACGAGTAGGTTAATGTCTTCCAGAGAACTGGAAAAGGAAATGTGTTCACGATAAGAAGTAGGCCCCAGAGAACGGTCTCTACCCTAGAAATAAATCGAGAGGAAATGCATTTAAGCAATATCCCAGGACTTCACTTCAAAAATATGTGCCAAATTAAAAAAGGGAATCCCTATCTGTCGTGACAGTTACTAAAAGAATAAATTAAATCAAGCTAAAAGTAAAGTATAAATGGAAAAAACATGACATCAAATGTGGAACTACCGGGTACTATTTATGATCGTATTGTTTCTGGAATTGCTAATGTCTTCTTGTCAATGATTTCTTACAATTTACAAGTTTCTTCGGAATATCATATGAAAAGGCCTAGTTGTCCTGTTTGTGGTCGAAGTGAACCTACTCAAAGGCCAAGCTTTATATGTTTGAATCTATAAAAATGGTTTTGAAATTTTAGAAATATGTACATAAATGGCACATTAAAAAAATTAAAGTCTTTTTGTATCGATTGTATCTCTAATCAAATGTGCAAATATCTAACGTTTTTTCTAAAAAGGTGTTATAAGTGAATTATCCAACTATAGGCCAATCCACTTTTACCATCTATAAGTAAGGTTTTTGAAATGTATGTAGGTAATGAAATTAGATAAACAGAGTAAAATTGGAGGAGGTAAGGAGCGATTTGAGGTAAAGAAATTTGGGAGTTCCACTTGGCTCAGTTATAGAACCAATTCTGTTCATGATATATATTAATTCATTGTTTAAAAAATTAAAAAGTTGTATTGACAGCTTTTGCTGGTGATGTAGGTTTTAGTTTTTGTGCAAATAACTATTTTAATCTTATAGCTGATATAAATTGAGAAATGAATAACTATTATATTATATATATAGTATATAGTAGTTTCGTGGCACTTTAAGATATTTTAACTTTCTTAGGTATGATTGCACGTTTTAACTTCTAATGAAAATGTATAATGGCATCTTTCATTAAAAATTACAATACGGAATTTCATGTTGGGGAGAAATTTATTATAATAAAATCCTACCCCTTTTGGTAATGCAAAAGTCTGTTCTGAAGAACATTTTCACAAAAAGCTCGTGTTTCTATAGTTTTTGAATCATCATTATCATCATGAATCGCCATTATCATCAACAGAGATTCACTATCTATCAATGATAGAGCAATAAAAGGATGGTGCTGTGTGCCACACAGCTGATACCAAAATGTACATTCTGCACAAGGGATTTAAGAACATGTACGAGTACTTATCTGACGCAGAGACAAAGTGAATTAGCCACCAAGATCGTGGGATTTCACCACGTTATGCTTTTTTTGTCTAGTATTTAAGTCAAATATCTATGCCAATTAGCCGCAAACGACAAGTGGCCACAAACTTAACAACCCGTGCCACAAATGCACGCAACACAGCGATAAAACAAAGTTCTTTTAATATCTGCCATTCCCTTAAGAACTTGTCGTCGTGACCTACATTTTTGAACGGAGTTTTTGTGATCGTTGGGATTTGTTTCTGACCAGGGTTGCGAATTTTTGAATTAAAAAATCCTTAAGTCATAAGTCTATAGATGACTTGTGAATTAAAAAAATTTAATTCATAAGATATTTGGTGACTTATGAATAAAAAAATTTAATTCACCACCTACCAAGTGACTTACAAAAAATTAAGTCATCAGGGAGTAAGTGACTTATGAATTAAAAAAATTCAAATCATGAGCAACAAAGTGACTTATGAATTAAAAGAAATTTAATTCACAAGTCAGTTGGTGACTTGTGAATTAAAAAAAGTTTAATTCATAAGTTAGTTGGTAGATTGGAAATTTTTAAGCTTGTTTTGACTACATAATTATTTAATTATTAACGAAAGCTTTTGGAGAATATTTTTGGAGTTGCCGTTTATGCAGTCCTTATAATCCAATTAAATAAAAAGCAATATTGATAAAATCTTTGTGTTGAGCAAATGATGGGTTATCATTATATAAATTTCGTGAGTGCATATTTGTATGCATATGCCTTTAAATTTTTTGTTTTCATATTTTACATGAGTTGATTATTTGTTATTTTTTTGTAAAATTGTTTCAAGTACCTGAAACTAATTCAATTTGTATTTTCAATCAAATTGAAAAAAAAAAACATTCCGTTTTCTTAATTAAGCACTTCGAAACTTTTGGTACCTACGCAGTAAGTATAACATTTAATTGTAATTTTTAATTTTGAATATCTTTTTAGCTTTCAAATCTAGTTTTTAAATCATAAGATTATCACGCTAGCTTATAAATTATCCATTTCATAATTTTTCTAATCAGCATTTATCCATTAACTTATGAATTAATTTTTTTTTAATTCATAAGTCACTAAGTTGGTTTTGAATTAAATTTTTTTAATTCATAAGTCACTTACTTGTTCATGACTTAAATTTTTTTAATTCATAAGTCACTTAGTAGGTTGGGAATTAAATTTTTTTAATTCATAAGTTACTTACTTGCTGATGATTTGAATTTTTTAAATTCATAAGTCACTTATTTGCTCATGACTTGATTTTTTTTAATTCCTAAGTCACTTAGTATGTTGGGAATTAAATTTTTTTAATTCATAAGTCACTTACTTGCCCATGACTTAAATTTTTTTAATTCATAAGTCACTTATTAGGTTCTGAATTATTTTTTTTTTTTTAATTCATAAGTCACTAAGAAGCTTAAGATTTAAATTTTTTTAATTCACAAGTCAGCAACTGACTACTACGGTGTAATGTGTACAATTTCCTCAATTGGGATTGTCCACCATAAGATTCAGAAAGGTAAGTGAACATCTTAAAGAATTTTTTCTTCCACAACTTGATATATTGTACTAAGAAGACATTTGGTTCCAGCATGACGAAGAAACAACTCACCATTTCAAGGGAACACTTCCCGGGTGCATCATCTCAAAAAAGTGCAATTTGGAGTGACCCTCCTGCTCTGCTGATTTTCCCCGCCAACTACCATAACTACTATAAATTTAGAAAACTTTGTTCTGGCACTTCTGAGAGTGGTATAAAGAAGTCTATTTTATAGCATCTGACCTTATAGTAAAACATTTGATAAAATCCGCACACCTTTACTATCTTAAAATTTATAGAACTCGCGCGAGACTTTCAACTTTTCTTTTTTGCATGGATTCAATCTTCTTTCAGAAAAAATCAATAACAAGTCCTCAATAGAAGCCCAGAATCAAAGCTGCGCAATTTGGCGTGAGATCAAACGATTTCTGCAGAAGTTGTATGGGTTAAGAGAAGCAGGAAACAATTCTTAACCTTCTAAGCGCACGTTTTGCTCTATACCAAGGACGTAGAATCTATTCAGGGGACCCAACAGCCACTTCAACCTAACCTAACCTATCTCCTGTTCTACAAGGACGCGTATACCTTAATATGATCTTAACCGATTTTCTATACCTGATGCCGGATAAACTTTTTAAACTTAACGTTGGGAAGCGTCAAACTATATGACTCTCTTCATCTCCCTCCTTGTAAATACTGCTAGGCAAGTTGATTCGTTGTGCTCTAGCTCTAGGAGTTTTGTGCCATAAGGAACTGAATTTTATATCTTATATCATCCCTTCGATGTTCCGTTCCGTTTAGCGCTATTCAAACAAATTTTCTGATCCATATCTTAGCAAATCTCTTAACCTAACATATGTATGGTTACCTTTTTATCCTTCTCACAACATACAAATTGAAGCCGTTCAACGTCGATTCCTTCGGTTTTCACTTCATTTTTAACATAAGCTTAGAATTAAAAGGGCTTGAATTAAGCTAATAGTTGAACGAACTCTTGAGGGCGAGAGGGTGGCCCTGGATCTCTGTTTACACAGTGTTTTGTTGATTATAAAAGACTTAATCTACCTAATCCACCCAATTGTCGTGTCCCTGACACAACTTGAGTTAGAATTTAAAAATATTCAATAACAACTATAGTTCTTTTCCTTAAGGAAGTTTAAAGTTTCAAAGATCAGCATGTTTGAATAATAATAAGGCCCCGCAATTAGTAACAGAAAGTTGTGACATTTTTTCCAATTATAATTTTAGTACATTCCAACCTGAACATGGCTCTGACGACAGTTTAAATGTCGCTAGCCATAAATCCTTCCGCCTCTTATAAATGTTATACAAACCATTTTTGGATTGATTTAGCATACATTAATGTTCTCATATCAAAACTAATCTATTTCCAAGGTTTAATCTAAAATTGATTTTACACAAAAGAGGGCTATCGGCCATGTTATCAACAGACAACAACAAGAAACAAGACAAAATATTCAAATTCTGGCCAAAATACCTTCAACGATATTTTACAATCTAGCCCCAAACCGAGCTGACTGACAGATTTCTTAAGTGGAATTCAATAAAATTGAAAATTTAAAGCTTTGACAGTCTGACTTATCACCTGCCTACATTTCATGCAAATAAATAAACCTATCGCTAGCTGATGTAGATACAAAGATACAAAAGCTATAACCGAAAATAAAAACAAATTTGTCTTCTTGTCGCAGCTTTATGATCTTGAATGTTGAATTTATGTTTTCAAATGATTTTATAGCCCAAAACACAACACATCAGGTCGTTGTTCTTATTTCCATCATTATCATCAGCAGCAGCATCAGTATCAAAGGCGAATCTTTCAATTTACTTGAAATACATGTTTTGGTTTTGTTTTACATTTTTTGAGATAAACAAAAGTCTCTGGATGAATTATACATATATCGAAGGCATGATTTACAGACAAATGCCGATTTAAACATTTTTAGATTTATGACCAATCAGGCAGGGATGCCGATTCCTGATTCCCCATCTTAACTGGTTCTTGGTTTACAACTTCGTCGCAAATCAAATGCATCAATATTTTAATTTTTTTTCGCCCTGAAGATTAAGTCATAACAATTTATGTTTTTTTTTGTCAGGGCTTCAATTTGGATAAAATTTGCTCGCCCACGTTCATCATCAAGGAAACTTTTGCAATTTTATTGCCATTACTCTTCTTGGTTAGATGCGGTTGGATGGTTTGTATCTTTTTGAAAAATATTCACACGACACAAAAAATTAAAATGTCAAAAACTTAAGCAGCCATAAATCCAGCTTTGGGTTTAATTGCAATCGGGTATTCACACACTTAGTACCGCCGCGCCGTCTCACAAGAAAAAAAAATAAGCATCTTAATGTGTGCTTTTGTATCTAAAATTGTTGCAACTTAATCTGGCTCACCACTCCGAACGGCGAAGAATGATTTTGATTCTTATTTCCGTGGTGGCGATACAACGAAGTCGAAAAAAGAAAAAAAAAACTAAAGGCGCACCCACACTCTATGCATTTTGCGAATTAAATGCGCCAAGCGCGAGTCAAGTTCGGGCTTGGGCGTAGGTGTCGACCCCACTTAATTGTCATGTCTTGTCGCTGGAGGACCATTGAGGGAGTTGTATCGGGTTTTTATTATTTCAACGCACATTATACATATCTCCAGTCCATAACAACAGAAAATGAAAGATCAAAATAAAAACCTATCTATAAGGCTTTTTTGAAAATTATGTTTATTGCCAAAGTGATTGTGTTTTAGGTTGAGTGCGGAGAGCGGAGTTGGTCTCTATGAAGTTGTCTTACATTTAATGAGCTTCGAGCTATATAGATTGTGTGGCAGAACTTTACGGATTAGATACCTACTTTGCGACAGAATCGCTGAAGTGACTACGAGCTCATAATGTGTCATTGCCTATAAGATACCAATTTTACTGCAAACTGCACCTTTGTATTGAGAGACTTCGTGTTTGCAGCGAATTGCTTGCCTTAAATAGATAAAGATGGAAAGTTATAATAATGTAGCTTAGTTCTTTGGTGATGTTCAAGGCAACATTTCACATAGACAAACCACTTATAGTAATTTGTTTTTTGTTGTTGTAATAAAAGAAACTGGCTCAGAAAATTCTCATTCAGAAAACATATGCAAATGAGGTATAAGTTCACATTCTTACACACCGGGATGAGCCTGAGACTGATGTGGCTTAAAGTGGTTTGTTTATGATGGCAATTTTGGTGATAACTATGCCGCCTGGTCTGGAGGTTTGGTAAATTGAATGATTTTAATTTCCGTCTTCTTGGGTGGCGTAGAGAGATAACTCGGAAAGTCTGAGTCAAACTTAATTGTTCTTATAGAGAAAGGTATTAATTATGAAAAGAACTCTCTACAAACAGATTCTCACATTCACTTACCTACTCTTCTAATCCGAGGCTCTAAGCTGGGTAAACATCTCTGAAGATTGAACATGGAAATTATTGGTTAATTAATACAATGACCTAGTTGAGAGTGGGCCAAAAGGGTCATTATGGGAGACCATCATTTAGTGCTTGTATAGCGGACAACGATATTTTAAAATAACTACTACAGTTTTGTTAGCTTTCAAGCTCAGAAAACAAGTAATAACTTAAAGGTATATGCTAATAAAATAAAGTGGTAGAACCAATTTACAAATGGATTCGACGTCTAAGCCGAACTCCAGAAATAAGTCTTAAGGTTAATTTTTGGTTCTGTAAATGAAGTATGACAATTTCCGAGCCCTTAAAAAGTTTGAGCACAGTGCGAGCGTTTTAGAAAAAGTGAAGAGTATTTGAAAGGAGATACCAATGCACATTAGTTTTGAATTTCTGAATATTATAATGGGGGAGGGAAATATAGAGTCGGGTAAGGAATTCCAGATTCGTGTGGTGCTAAAGAAATAATCTCTGAATTTAACATGATGGGAAATCCCTGAAGTGCGGGTATTACGAACACTATCGATAATAAAGTAAGATTATTTCACTTGATATTTCAAAAGCATTTACTACAGTTTGACATCAAGCAATCTTAAACTTCAGCACCTAATAAATGCGGCGTTGAGGCTTTCATACGTTCCACGCCAATGGAAAGTCGCAGAAGTTTTAATGGTCCCAAAAAAAAGCGGGAAAGTCCCCGAACGAAAGAAATCTTATAGACCGATTTCCCTCTTGCCACTGATCTCCAAGGTGTTTGAGAAAATTTTAATAAGGCGACTGCTTCCTATTATTGAAGAAAAGCGGCTATTATTCCTGACCATCAATTTGGTTTCCGGAAAAGCCACTCAACAATAATTGATCAGGTGTACAGAATAACCAATGAAATTGAGAAATCACTATGGGGTACAAACTTATGTTCAAGCGTATTTCTAGACGTCTCTCAAGCCTTTGACAAGGTCTGGCACGATGCCCTTAAGTTTAATCTGCGACAGGTCTTTCTGGTTCAAATATATTACATCCTTGAGTCCTACCTCGAAAATAGGCTATTTCGAGTTAAGCAAGGGAGGGAATATTCGGATTTTAAGGAAATCAGTGCTGGTGTTCCCCAGGGAAGTGTTCTCGGTCCGATTCTCTTCGTACTATACACTAGCGATGTTCCTCAAGAAGAAGATAACATAATAGGTTCTTTTGTAGACGATACGGCTATACTTGCAATAACCGATTCAGTTGAATCTGCAACCGAGAAGCTCCAACGAGCTCTAGATAAAATTTCGGTATTGACTAAGAAATGGCGAATTGTTCTTAATGAGTCCAAATCAACACATGTTAATTTTACTTACAAAAAAATTACCAATCTCTCCACTTACATTAATTCAGTGCAAATACCATATGGTTATGAAGCAAAGTACCTAGGAATGACACTAGACGCTAAGCTTAAATGGAAAACTCACTTTAAAAGATCAACTTGAAAATAAATTACGTGAAATGAATTGATTTATTGGAAGATACTCCAAGCTCAGAACCTACAATAAATTGCTTATCTATAAGCAAGTGATAAAACCAGTATGGACGTACGCTATATAACTTTGGGGTTGTACTAAACCAAGCAATAGACAAATATTACAATCTTATCAGAACATAGTTCTAAGAGAAATCGTTAATGCTGCGTGGTACATTAGAAACAGTGATTTACACAGAGACTTACGATTACCAACTGTTGAAGATGAAATAGCAGTTTTCGCTGGGAAGCTACGAACTCACTTAAATAACTATAGTATAGAATTATTCGACAAACAATTGATGAGACAAAACTTGTGCGCCGATTTCAAAGAACGAGACCGTTCGACCTAGGGCCATAAGGAGTATCCGCTTTCAAATGCGGTATCCGCAGGTCCTCTCAGTGGGGAGCTACTTGCCAAACGTGATTATATTATGAAATTAAAACTTCTTGATAAGGTAACTTAGTTGTAGTCGCACGTACGAAAGGGAGCTGTTTTTAAGTGAGTAAAAATATCACACTACTATGAGTACCGGGCTCATAGTGTCTATGAAGATTCTTCACCTACCCACGAAAAAAAAAATCAAGCAATCTTATCGAAAATGCGTGCATTTTTTCTTCATTGAATTAAAAAACTACCTTTCGAATGGTTCGTTACAAGTTGCATTAGGTTTGATATTCATAAAATAAACGATGATGTACCACAGGGCTCCGTTTTGTCTCCAACTCTCTTTCACATATTTATCATATTTATCAATAATCTCATGTCAGAAACTTCTAATCCATCAAATTTTTTTGCTTATGGGGATACTTTCACCTTTTTATATTCGTTTTCAGATTCACTTCCTTGTCCTTCAGATGTGAATCCAGAACAGCAGAACATAAATGGGGAGCCATAAGCTGCGTAGAATTTAATTTTTCAAAAATTCAATGGTGTCTCCTGTCTGTTGTATCGCTGTCGTGAGCGGCACTGACATTGAGAAATCATATCTGCTTTTAGTTCTCAGTGTGTGCACTAAAGACCACCTTGTGTGGAATGAATGTACCAGTAGCCGTGCATAGCTTAGAACGCTGCTACGTGCTTAGATTTCCTTCAACAATGCAAGAAATTTCTTACACCTTCTGATCTGGCTGTAATCTATTGGCATATATTTGTCTAAAGATCGAGTACAATAATTCTCATATTTGGGTATCCGCTTTCAAATGCCACTTGAGTCCCTTTTTTGGTGCGCCCCCTTGGAACCATTCTTTTGTTTTTGAATTTCCCAAAAACGGTATAACAGATTTTGATCGTTTTTTGTATGCTAAGTAGAGCTGTAAAAGTAACGACAAAATGAATACCCGCATGCATACGTTACTTTAGATATGAGTACCCGTTACAAAAATGTCGTTACTCGTTACTATCGTTACTTTCGGTATTCCAATACAATTCCTATGTATCACGTTATAGTATTAGCCAAATATGAGTATCGTACTGTAACAAAATACGTAAATCATACGCAATGTTGGTTAGTTTTATTTGAGTCAAATAAGAAGATTCTTTTAATTAAAACATTACTCCTTGCCCAAAAATGTTAAAAAATCATTGTTTGTTATGTAAAGTTGGTCGCCAAAAATGATACTTTTAATATTTTCGGAACCTATGGATTTAATGCAAATGAATAATAGTCTTTTTGGTATCTGTTTATTGTACTTTATTTGACTATATGATTATTATTTTATTACTTGCGCTATATGTACTTTAGGGGAAGTTTTCCATTTGGAAAAATAAAGGAACTCGAGACTTTGATCAAAGTTGACATTACGATGATTGCTTCGGAAAGGTTGGTATTGGGTACTTTTTTTGTCAGAGATTTTTACTATGTCAAGACATTTGGAAATAAAGCTTCATATCTATTTTGTAAAAGACGTACAGAAAATCTCAAATGTCAATTGATTGAAAAACTTTTGAAAAATCTTAATTTTTTGGATTTTTTTTTTGTTCAGAAAAATTTCGATTTTAGGGGTTTTGGAAAGCATCTAGAAAGAAATACTCTAAGTAGGTCAAAATATAGTATATTACCCATCAACCAAGGCATAAACTGTCAAATTCCATTGGAGGATGGCTGAGATCTCGATGGATTAAAAAACATCTACAAAATTTGAATTTTCTTTTAACGAAAAATCGATTTTTTTGCTCATTACGCATATGCTTTATGCATATTCCATTTTTTGTACCTGTGGGCTGTGGATACTGAATTTCTGTCAAAAAAAAGTAACGACATTGTGCGAGTAACGACATCGTGCGAGTAACGACTCTGATTTGTGAGTAACGTTTCGTTATTTGGTATTTCATTGAATACCCGTTACTCAGTAACGAATAAATACGATTCGCTACAGCTCTAATGTTAAGGCTCCCCATCAGTTTGAATATTATATTGTGTATTTACATTTTCAAAAAAAATTTTTTTTGATTTTATAAAAAAAATTCAAATTTTTTAAATTTTAAAATTTTTAAGATTTGATAAATAAATGTTTCTGAAAATAATTTACAAGATATGAGAAAAAAATGTTTTACCGAAAAATAACGGTATTATCCATACAAATGTTAAAAAATGATTTTCGAAAATCGTATTTTTCGCGAAAACGGTTTCGAGAATTTTGCTAACATTTTTTTCTTTTGTTTAATTCTTCCGATCTATAATTTAATAAAAATAATTTGAAAATAAGATATTACTGACTGTACCTACCATAGTACGATTTTTTCGAATTTTGAATTTATCATCATTGGAATAACAGATTTTAATGAAATTTTTTTATAGAGAAGCTTTTAAAAAGTTAAAAACCATTGCATTTCATTTTAATAAATTTTTTTTTTAATTAAAAAAAAAAAAAAAACAATTTTTTTTTTGAAAAATTCAATATCTCAAAAACGGTTCAATATTTTTTTTTGGAAATTCAATTTTTATTCGTACAATAATAAAAACTTTAAATTGGCGTATCAAAATTTTTTTTTGTATGTAAAATCTAATTTTTTTAAGAAACCACTACAACGAATTATAATTTTGTTCTTGCATAAACTAATATTTGCAATGGCATCATGTGCTTAGCTCCAGCTCCAACTCCTAAAGGAGTCATTTAAGTAATTTGAAAAATGATTTGTATACTTATGAACAGTTTTTCTATAATAACAATAAATTAATAACATTCTTTTTTAAAATTCTTAGTCTTTTACATATGTAAGAGCAAGTTTGTGCGACCCAGACGTGCATTTTATTTTTTAAAACGCTATAAAACCTAATTTTAAGATCAGAATTGTTTTTTTTTTTTATAAAGAAACAAACATGAGTCTTTAGTTTTACACATTTCTGGTGTTTTCCATGACCCATGGTATATCACAAATTTTTACCCGAATGCTCGACTTTTCACTCGAAATCACCCGTCGAAACAGCCATCGATGCAATTGAAGTTTGAGTCTTTCTCCGCCTTGTTCAAAAACATCTTTAGATACCCGTTTAAATTCACTGTCAATGCAATTAAATAGAGAAAGTTAAGTTCTCACATCCTGTATTTATATTATTTCGTACTATTAGGGACTATTTCTAGGATAAACACTTTCCAGTCTGAAGCACTTCTGGTCCTTTTAGCTCGATTGAAAAGCTTCTACAGTTTTCATCACCAGGTATTTATTTGTGGTGGTCGTATAAGGTCAAATATTTGATAGTAGGCGAAGGCGAAATATTTGATAGTTTTTCTTTTGACAAAATTGCTACTAGTTTTCAATAAATGCTGGTGGGGAAAATGACGGCTTAACATGCTATTAGATAAACTCAATAGGAAAAGGACCTAACAATCCTTGTTGACGTCTGATACTGTATTTTCGTGGCTCTGGTTCTAGGCATATCCGAAGCAGTATCTTGCCTAAAACAAGGTCAAAATTAACTTTTCGGAATATACGGACATCCTTGATTCAGAAAGAGTGGCTTGCACCTTTCGAAATACGGTCAATCTTAATAATGAGATGTGTGAACTTCGTACTAGCTATATGTAGTTTCAACCCAAGCCTTTAAACCCTTCTTCAGTTCATTACGGGAAGGTTATATGAGGAGTCGAAAGATTTCGTATGAAAAAATTAACTTTTAACAGCTAGTAAAGTCGTCTTGAACTTTCCTAAAGGGTTAGGTGCGTAATGCCAACGTATCGTGAAGTAGAGAGGGCATTTGGGCATGATATTCGACAAAAGTTACAGATTTTGAACTTTTTAGTTAGAGTAGAGTAAAGTCGGGTAATATGGACCACCAATCATATTTTTGTTAATAAAACACAAACGGTGTAAGTTTTTTTTAAAGATATTTAAAAAAAAATACATCAGTTAATACTGATTAAAAAAGTAGCAACAAAAGAATAAATTCGCTTAATAAAAAAATAACAAAAAACAAAAAGTTAAGTAACTCTAAAAGTAACAAAAAAAAAGTGGATTGTAATATTGACCACCTCGTTTTCAATCCATTGACGGCTATTTATCCAGTTTGGACTCTGACATAAGCCTTGCCAAGCAATGCACATATATCAAAATCATCAACAGTCGATCATTCATCCTCATCCAGACCCGAAACTTCTTATATTGAAATAGCGGGTTATGTGGACCACTAGTTCATATACTCCTTTTCTCCGGTGGTCCATATTACCCGCAACATAATGTTTGAAAAAAAAGCAATTTTACGACAAAATGAGACTCTTTACAATAGTTTTAAAAATAAAAACCTTAAAACAAATATTGACTTCTTATATTTAAAAAAGAAAAGGAGAACAAACTATATTTTTAACTATAGAAAAAAGGAGAAACACCTACGAAAAAAAAAATAATCAATGCCTTGGATTTTCTTTTAATCCGAACAACTTCGTAACGCGCTACTCCTGACTACTCAAACTTTACTGAGTTAAGTTTAAGCACGTCCCGCACAATCGCAAACAATCGTCTCCTCGATTGCATTTGTGTAAGGCGGAAAAAGCTGGTGGTCCATATTAGCCGACTGGTCCACATTACCCGACTTTACTCTACCTAGCAAATATATCGTGATGGACCCAACTTACATTGAAATTTCAATCAAAACGCTTCATGAAAATTTGTTCATGTATTTTTTATAATTAGCATACACTCAAGGGGTTATGAATATCCGAATACCCTTATAATGTTATAAATAACACATCGTGAGCAGTTAGGAAATGAAGAGGCGATTTAAAAAGAGATGCCGATGCGCATTGGTCTTAAATGCTTGTACATTACAATGAAGGGAGAAAATCGAGTGAGGTATAGTATTCTACATTCGAGTAGTACGGCTTAAGAATGTATCTCTGTATTTTACAGTACCCCCGAAGTTAGGCTCAAGGGAGAACTGATAAGCATTCTTATAAAGACGAGTATTACGGCGAAATTGTTTAGGGGGAAAATGAGTCTGGTTATATCATTAGAGCACTGTTTATCGAAGAAGTGCTAGAAAGTGTTCGAAAGAAAGAAAAGTTTCCGTAATAAAATTGTCTCCAATTAGCCTAAAGGCTCTGTTTTGGATTCTATCTAAGAGGTGCAGGTGAGTTTTGGAAGCGCCTGCCCAGATCAGAAGGGAGAAAAAACTGCTTAAGTCTTCTGAGGAAACCTTAATCCATCGACATCGTAGCCATACTTTGATGAAATTTGACAGTTTATGACTTGACGAATAGAGGACGAATTCAGTTTTGACGTACAAAGTGTATTTCGTACAAAATGTCAGGCGAAAGCCCTAAAATTGCTGTTTTCCGGAGCCACAAATAAAATCTCTTTTTTTTTTTGTATTTTTAGACGTTTCTTAATACATCGACATCGTAGCCATCCTTTGATGAAATTTGACAGTTTATGACTTGACGAATAGAGGACGAATTCAGTTTTGACGTACAATGAGTATTTCGTACCAAATGTTTGCGGAAAGCCCTAAAATTGCTCTCTTCCGAAGCAACAAATAAAATCTCTTTTTCTTGAATTTTTTGACACTTTTTAATCCATGTACAAAATAGCTATCATTCGATGTTATTTGGCAATTTATGGCTTACAATAAAAGAGTATTTTGTGAGAACTATCAAAGACACAAGTCACTCTTATCATCGAAATCGAAATTAAAATAGAATAGGAACAGTATTGAATCATTTCAGTGAAATGAAAATGATCGAATGATCGATTGATTGAAATAATCGGATCATTTTCGAAATCGATTGTTGAACGATTCGATCATTTGAAATGAACGATTTACACAGCTCTAGTCAGTAATACACTTACCGAGAACTGACAGATTTTCGGCTTCCTCGATACAAAATGAAACTCTGCAGGACTGTGTATTTAATTACTTAAATTAAACTTCAACATCAGAACATACAATTTTGTATCGTCCTCCAAAAATAAGACACTTATACTCATGTAAAAACTCTTTAAGAAAGCGGCTGTCGTAACTTGAAATTTAAAATTTGAATCACTCCAGCAAAATTGTATTATATTCCCTTCACCCCGCCCAAGGTCAAGGGAATTTGGTACTAACATTGACATGTACCAAGATGTTGTGTTAAAGCAATAACTAAAAAAGATGATTTATGTGTCGTTAAAATAAACATGCAGGTACATATTTCTTTAAGCTACCGCGTCACATCCACATTGGCATGAGTTTTTCTGTCACAAAATAAGTTCCATGTTAACAGGATAATAAGCAAAATAACGACAAAACACTCACTTACGAGGATAATATTCAAACAAACAATGTCCAATGCCAAATTGCCTTGCACACGAAATAATCCTTAAAATTCCTTCTGCAAGTCAAACACCAACAACTCGTCTAACGAAATGAATATAGGTTTTTTTCCCCGGACACCATTTATTTATATTCTTTAATATCGGCACAGGAATTTATTACATAATTAAGTTTTAGGTTGATATTATAGCCATGTTCTCTTGGTGACCCAAACCTCACCTGCGGAATTCCTTTCAATTAGCGCCTAAAAAAAAGTCACACACATTCACACGACTCAAAAGAGGAGCCGAGCCCCGCTGTCGTTTTGGTCAGCACCAAATGGAACCAAGAAGAACATAAGAAACAAAGTCCCTTCGACAGGACATTAAGCGCAGTTTCTAATAGCTTTCACTTCCTTCCTTCCTTCCTTTCCTATGTGTTCCCTTTCTTAAATAATTACCTTGATCCACGAATGACGAACCAATGATGAAAAACTCCTTCTGAAACAATGTCCGCGTGTTGCTCGAATCCATAATATAATCATAGAGAATGATGTCCTTTTGTCACACAATGTGCTCAATAAAAACAAAAACTGAAGGAGCTGACAATATGGCGTCGCTGATATTAAAATAACTCTTTCTTTTTAATACGATAATGCCACTGTGTTTTTTGAGTTTAATATTTTTTATTATTATTATTTCGACGCACCCATCAATAATATCGCAACCGGATGAAAATGGTTTATGGGCGACCCAATAAACTGCATTCGAAATCGAACCTTATAAGTAATAAACTCAATGAGTTCGGATGGGTTGTTGTTAGGGCTCGGTCATTAATTAAATGTGTATAGAGCTGATGATGATGAGCAGGTTTTTATTAACCAACCTTTAAACATAAAATACTTCTCTTTTTAGGGAGGTATCATGGGTTGAACATGTTAAATGAATTGAAGTCTCAATTCTGTACGTGCCATGATTTGGTTTCAATAATTTCTGTTCCGTAGTAACGTACCTTTGTCAAAGCTTTACAAGTCTTAAATTATTGATCTTTTGTATTTCATTATTAATAATTAAATGCAAATTAAAATTCTGAACTTGTTCTGAAACTTGTGCTTGTAATTATATAAAACTTTAAAGGCCTTTCACTTAAAGAACAGATTAATAAAGTACATTAAAGTTTCATTTAAATATACTTTTCCATTTGTTTTTATTTAATTTTCATTCCTTCAATATGTATATACCTAAGTAACTTTTAGGACTTATTTTTCCTTTCAAATGCATGAAGTAGGTTGGTAATTATAATACTTTTCAAGTACTTACCTATAATATCTTAAGATAAGTATTTAGGGAAGTTTTATAAAAAAAAAGGCAAGCAACTGGCTGCGGGTTTCAAGACCGGAACGCGGGCTCTTCATCATATGCTCCATCTACAAAAAAAATGATTCTATTTCTCGCAAGAACTATCGAAGCATATTCCTACTAAGTGCCGCACATAAGCTCCTTTCCAACGTAATATGTGAATATCCCAAACCGTTCTGTAATAATTTAGTCGGCAAGTACCAGTGTGACTTCCGGCTCGGCAGATTGACTGCATAGACAAATTCTCTTTGAAGCAAATCTTGAAAAAGGCCAACGAATTCAAAGTCGAGACTCACCATCTCATCCACATATGGTAGCATTCATCGTTAGGAGTTCTCTATGGCGATGGCCAAACCCAGGATCTAATCGGGAAAACTGATCCAACTGTGTCGTATGATATTGGAAAATATGCTGTGCAATTTTGAACTAGGGAGCAACTCTTCTAAACTATTCTAAACATGAACAAGGCTTAGGCAAGCCGATGCGCTGTCATGTGATTTCTTCAATATCGTTCTAGAGCAGATGGTACGGAGGGTAGGTGTTAACAGTGAGGGCACTATATTCAACAAATCTGTCTTACTGTTGGGTTGTGCAGACGATATCGACATCATGGGGCGTTTCTAACGTTCTGTAATAGAGTCTTTCACGGCTGTTGAAGATCGGGCGATAATTGTTGGTATTGGAGTAAATGAGGGCAAGACAAAGTAAATATACGCTATCAACAAATTAACGAACATCTGTCCATCAATTAGGATAAAACGTCACTCTTGATAGCAAAAACTTAAAATTTGTTAAGGAGCTCATCTACCTCCGAGTTTATATTAACCCCACTGACGAAGAATTACCCTTGGAAACAGCTTTGGTTTAGCAAAACAAATTGGTTCAAAACGAAGATGAAGTGCGCGCTCTACAAAACCCTCATACTACCAGTCCTGCTATACGGCGCCGAGTGTTGGACTGTAAGTGAATGAAAGGGAGAGACGATACTGGGCTTTTTCGAAAGAAAAAATCTTCAACAAATATTTGGTCCTGTGTGCTGTACCAAGATGTGGATGTAGTTTCAGAAAGCTAAAACATTTCGACTGTATTGGCTCGGTCACATTGAATGAATGGACAAGAATGTTCCAGCTGAAAGAGTCTTCGAATCCCAGCTCCCAGGCTCACATTGACAATTAATACCGAACCACCACTGTGGTGGTTGCTTTCGCGGATGGCAGAGCGCATGGCCTAGATGACTGAAAGTAGAGTGCTCGGAATCGCAGAGGATGAAAAGCTGTTGTGTGTCAGGCAGAAACCCTTCATAAACAGGGAGCCAGTTAAGTAATAGTAGTGATTAAGTCCTTATTTAAGTTATAAACTTGACAAAATAGAAAATCTTTGAAATGTATGTATAATTGTGACTAATGTTACAACCCGCCTTTAAAAAGTGCGACTTAAGACGATCACATAACTTTCTAGTCCGAACTAGGTCTAGCCTAGTGACAATGATAGTGAAATGAACCCACCTCCGGCTCTTCCTATAAAAGTCGGATTTGCTGATGTAAATTCCGTTCATTTTTTTCTTTCTATATAATTCACACACACTTAAGGATTTATTACGAGACCCTTATAATGTTAAGCACAGCACGACCAATGGTGAGATTAGGGGGGAATATAAAGAAGGTGTCGATGAACAATAGTCTTGAAAGTTTGCAAGTTGAAATGGCACGGGAGTGCCGTGCCGGGTAAATTATTCCGTAATGGTGTTGTGCGACTAAAAAACGAAACTCTGTATTTGACGGTACGACCAAAGTTAGGCTCTCAGGTGAACTGATGAGCATTGCCAGCGAAACGGGTATCACGGTTGAAGCGATTGAGTGAAGGAATGCAACGAAACATTCCGAAGGTGTGCAAGAGATGAAAATTATTCCATGATAGCTCTGTTTCCTATCAGTTTTAAAGCTCTGTTCTGGATTTCATCCAATAAATGAAGAGAAATTCGAGCTGCGCTTTCCCATAGATGTGAGTTATACTTGAATTTTGGACTACTAAGGGTAAAGTCGTTCGCTTAATAATGAAGAGAATTAGAAGTTCCAGACAAGAGTTTATTTAGAAAAATGAGGAAAAGATGGGGAGATAGAGCGGAGCCCTGTGGAATAACTTTATATATTTTCTGAAGATCATATTTGAAACAGTCCAATACGTTATGTATTAAACTACTGAAAAGGGTTATTTCCAGTCCAAGGAATAAGGGTTTCATCGATATTGAACGCACGCATTTTCGATAAGAAAAAATGCTTCAGAAATATAAAGCGCAATACTTTTATTTTCTCAAAAAAAAAAAAAAAACTACAAAAATCTGTTCCGAAAGTCATATTCCCTCTTCAGATAATAATAAAATCCAGGATTGTTGAAGTTGAGAAATCGGAAACCATAGCTAAGAAGAAAAAAATCCCTTTCGCATAGAAATATTATTTTTTTTCTATTCATAAAAGAAAAAAATGGATATCGCGATGAAGATTTAAAAAAAAATTGCCATCCTTTCTCGCTAATGTAACAAAGAAAGATTTATTTTTTATTGATTTCACTGTGCAAACTGACAGCTCTTCTGTGAGACGTTAGACATTTCATCAGATACAAGTAGATCGATTGCAGCTGGTCATCAAGAAGATTTCGGTCTTTAAAATATATTTTGAGTCGATGATTGATCAGCGATTCCATGACATAAGAAAGTGCATTTCCTCGAAAAGAGGAGGAGGGGAGAAAGTTTCGCTTTTTTAAAGAACAGGCTGGACAAATGCTGTTTTCCATCTTCATTTATTTTTATTAGTTAAATAATATACTCGTAGGTATACACTTTTCGTGGCAATTTAATTATCGTTGCATGACCTTTAGAAATAATCAAAAACAGACTGGCATAAAATAATTATAAATATGAATTATTGAAAAAAAAAAATATTTTTACATTTCTGAAAGAAGAGATCCGTAATTTGCTAAAATTATTTCGATAACATTAACCTTTTTCGAAGAAGTGGTTGTTTCAGTAGGCTCGGTTGGTGAGAAATTTTGTTGACCAATATTTATCGTGCGTGAAAATTTCACCGAACTCGAGAGAGTTGGTACTTCAGACCACCTCTTCATGCATGTGCCATGGTAAAATATCAGTCAAACAACAAGTCTCTTCTAAAATATTAATAACGGTGAAATGATTTTCGAATTTGGACATCAACGAAAGTTATTCCCAGAAATACTCAAGCCCGTTTATGAAAAATCCATAGGAATATTTCTACACAAAATTGCAACCATTTAAGACAATTTTTGGGAAACTAAACTTTGTCTAAACATTTCTTGGGAATGATGAATTGGCATTGAAGCTTGACGAAGTGAAATATTTTAAATATGAAAAGATTCTATTCAGCCAAGAGAGTTTTCGAATCCTAGCCTCTGGGATGCCCGAAACCCTAATCCAGTTTTAAGGACTAAACCAAAGCGGATGCCAGAAGCCTTGAGCTGGATGACTGAAATCGGCAACATTAGGGTCATATACGATGGAGTACTGTCGTGTCTGAGACGGACCTTCGGAAGGGTGCCACCATATATTAAGTTCGCATTTAGCAGCTTAATTTAAGGCAATTCAGAATTCGTTGGATTGTAGATTACCTCTAGAACCAGGTTGTATTGTATGGATTCAAGTCTAAATTTATAAAATAAATGATGGTGTGCCACAGGGCTCAGTTTTTTCTTTGACACATTCTCGAGACCGCCAAAAATGCTCCTAAATGCTTAGGATTTCTATATCGTTGTAAGACATTTTTCACCCCTTATGATCTGGCTAGCATTTATAAAGCGTTTATACGTCCTAAACTCGAGTATAACTTTAAGGTGCAGCACAAACTTCTCTCCACTTATTGGTCAGAATTCAGAACAGAGCGTTAAAACTGATAGGAAACAGAGCTATCTTGCCATTGCCATTTCAATTTGCAAATATTCAAAAGCAATGTTCATCGACACCTACTTTCTCTCGCATTGTTCTCAAACATTGCAAGGGTATTCAGAACAGAATCCCTTTAGTGAGCGCAAACTTTTATACCATTTGTACTTTCGACTTATAGTTACTATAAGGCAATTTATGCATTCGGAAAAAAAAATCGAAGAAATCAAAGTTGACATTGCGATGAAAGCGAAGACTAAAAAAGTGGGTCTCGCAATTCTGTCTGCCTGTCTTTTCGAATACAGCCTAAGCGGCTTGGCTGATTTTCTTTAAACTTGGTAGATAGTATTTTTAATTTGGTCCCCCCATGTTTTTTTTTTTATTTTTAAGACCGAAAATAATGGTACCTGCCATACGATTTTTTTTTCGAAATCTTACAAATATTTTTTTTTCTCAAAAACTGTCCCACAGATAAAAAAAAATAAAAAATTTCATTTAGTTAAAGCTAGGAAATGGTTGAAAAAAAAAATTAAAAAATGTTTTTTTTTAGTACCCCTTGGAACCATTTTTTTGGTTTTTGATTTTCTCAAAAACGGTACGACCGATTTTGATAATTTCTTTAATGCTAAAGCTCCCTAGCAGTTTAAATATTATTGTGTATTCAAATTTTCTAAATTTTTTTTTTGGATTTTAAAATATTTCAAAAAACCTTTGCTCGATTTTTTAAAACTTGAAAAGTTTCTTAATATAAATTGCAAAATGTAAGAAAAAAAATTATTTTACCTAAAAAGAACCTCTATGCAAATGTTAAAAAATCATATTTTTCTCGAAAACGGTTCCGAGAATTTTCCTTAAATTTTTTCTTTTGATTAATTTTTACGACTTATATTCAAATAAAAAAAAATTGAAATCAAGATATTACTGACTTTACCTACCATAGAACCATTTTTTCAAGTTTAGAATTTCTGATTATCGACAAAATGGATTTTAATGGAAGTTTTTATTGAAAAGCTTCTAAAAAGTTTAAAAGCATTGCATTTCAAAACTTAAAAAAAAATAATTTTTGAGTTTTTGAAACAAACATCTATTTTTTTTTTTTTTTAAAAATTTGATATCTCAGAAACGACTCAATATTTTTGTTTGTAAATTTCATTTTTATTTGAAAAATAATAAAAACTTTAAATTGGGGTACCAAATTTTTTCCATATAAGCATTTTAAAAACTTTGTGTATAAAAGCTTATTTTTTTAAAAAACATGGCATCCTGTTTTTAGCTCCAACTACTGAAGGAGTTGTTTTATAGTCTATTAAAAAATTAATTTTATGCTTATGAATAGTTTTTCTCTAAAAACATTAATTTTTGAAATTCTTAGTCGCTTACATAAGAGCAAGTTCGTGTGACCAAGATCATAAGACCAAGATTCAATTCATCGCCCATAAAATTCACACCATGATTAAATTTTCGCTTCATTAAATCGATAGTTAACATTTGGCTTAATCAATTTGGTCCAAGACCACCTTGGCGACATTATTTATTCAAAACTCACATTAATAATGCAAATTCAAAACATTCAACAATTTGTAAGATTTATAAGGAATGCCTTCAAGTTCAATGGCTTAATCTGTATCTCAATTTCCAAATACGTAAATGTGAATGGCGGCGACTTGTAGTTACCTATTTGAATAAATGAATAGCTTACCTTTTTTGCCTAAGCAACAATAATTTCATTCTATAGCTAATTAAGTAATCAAAACAAACCGATTTATTATTTAATTTAAATAAGTTTTATTTTTCGTTTTCGTTTTGTGTTTTTTTTTTCTTCAATTAAATATACTAACAGTTCAATAATTTTATGATACAAAATACATAAGAGCAACTCAAAAGTGTATCCAGTTTGATTTAAATAAATATACAATTTTTAATTTGAATACATTTTTTTTAGTTTAATTTCTTAGTTATGAGTATTTAAAAATTAATATTTTATTTTGCTTATAAATATCTTGCAAGGACTAGAAAATTATGTTTAATTTTATTTTTAAGATGAGAAAAAAAAATCGTGGCAAAAACAAGTGAGACAAATATTTACACATTTTTTTAATAAACTATAATCGATTTATCTTAAAGTTAAATATTGCTTCCTTTTAATTTATTTTATTATTTATTTATTTTTTGTTTGTACAAGAATAGGTGGTTAAAATATACAATTGTTTATAGTTTTTTTTTTCGTTTTGTCTAATACTTTCGTTGTAAAGATGAGTTTCTTTTGCGTTAACACACTCGAAAGGAACTCTTTTTTTTAGTTCTATGCACTCGATGCAGCTTTTGCTTGAAGCTCTTGCAGCTCTTCTTCTTCTTTTGTTAGTGGAATTGTTGAGTGATTGTATAGACCCTGAGCCATGAGTTGCAGAGCTAATGGATTTTTAGTACCACTGGACTTCTTGATCTTGGCACGTTTATTTTGAAACCAGATTTTAATCTGAGCTTCATTGAGGCCGAGTTCGCCGCTCAGCTGTTGACGTCGCTTTTCCGTGAGATAGCGATTTTCAGTGAATTCGTGCTGTGATAAAAGATACAAAATATAAGAATATTTGAATTTGGTTGATTTGAGTGAAGAACTCACTTTTAATCTGGCCAACTGAGAACCACTGAAAGCGGTACGAGGTCGTTTGTCTTCATTCACAGGCTGAATGCCTTTCTCACCGGGTGATTTTTTGGGCTTCCGTGTACGGGGACCTGTTTAAAGTAATTAGTAAATAATCTGTTAAAGGGATTTATAGTTAAACTTAATTAAAATATAATTTTATTAGCAATATTAAATCTGGGCTTTAAATAAATTCATAATATATTAGGTAGTTGATTAAGCCAAACAACGAAAATGTTTAATTTGGCTGACTTTGGATAGTCCTCAATACCCTAAAACACACAATCTGTATTACCCTCATCGTTTCCTAACTATTTTACTCCTTATTTATTGGATTAGAAATTACCTTCTAGATCGTTCAATATATGTTGTATTGGTCGGTTTCAAGTCTGATCTTCACCAAATAAATGCTGGTGTTCCTCAGGGCTCCGTTTTGTCTCCGACTTTCTTCCTAAATTTTATAAATAATCTCTGGCTTGGAACTTCTAATCCACTTCATTGTTTTTCCCTTGACTCTACTCTCAGCATCTCATACTCGTTCTCAAATTCACGTTTATCTCCTTCGGAAGTGGAATGGCAATGGTATCATATGATAAGCTCATTGAATTCATTGTTAAATGACTCAATTGTCGTAGAAGCAAAATGTCACCTTTATGCCATTGTTCTTGGCACTTGCATCGAAAAAACCGAAAAGCTTTTAGTACTCGGTATGTGTGTCAAAGACGATCTTCGTCGGAATGACCACATTCTCGAGACCGCCAAAAATGTCCCTAAATGCTTAGGATTTCTATATCAATGTAAGAAATTTTTCACCCCTTTTGATCTGGCTACCATTTATAAGGCGTTTATACGTCTAAGACTTGAGTATAACTCACATCTTTGGGCAGACGTAGAACACACTTCGATCCACTTATTGGATAGAATTAAGAACAGAGCGTTAAAATTGACAGGAAAAAGTGCTATCATGGATTCGTGCTTATCTCTTGAGCACTGTCCTTCCTTCAATTAGTTTATCTGTGATACCCGTTACACTAGAAATGGCCATCAGTTCACTTTCGAGCCTAATTTTCTGTCGCTACCAGCAAAAATTCGTATTCGTAATAGATTTCACCACGAAAACATTTCAATCACTTATTCACACTTAAGAATTGAATCGCAGATGCAATTTCAGACTTTCAGTTATTCATTCATAAAAAAACCCTGGATTTTCAATGAATAAATCGCAGAAATCGCACGCTTAAAACCCTAAAAACTTTCGCATATTTCTGAACCAAAAATTAATAAAAATCGCACAAACACGTTCAAGCTCTCTCTTGCGATTTAAATAATTGAGACTTAAATCAGGAAGTCGCACTTTTTGATGGAGACACATGATTAAAGACATGAAACAAGTCCAATCTTTTCAAATAGGAACGCACTTGCTTATTTCATTCTTCGCGACTAAAAGAGTGAATGCATGTTCTTATGATTTATTGGTATCATGTGCATTCATACAGTTTTGTATTCATGTGTTCTATATTTTAGCAACTTAAAAAACTTGGGACTATAAATCGCAAACGCAAACGGTCTGTGGATAATTATTCGCGATTAAATAATCAACAACAGATAGCCGCAGGAATGGCAAATAATGCGTTTCTAGCCTCAGTCAGAGGGCACTTATTTACTTGAAGTGCTTCAAATTTGATGATTCAAAATGGGCTACATTTTACGATTGCTGGAATTTTAGGGTCGCATGTGTTTGTTAATGAATAAAAACTGCACAAATACGTTCAACCAAACTCTTCCGATTCAAATTATTACGACTTAAAAATCGTTGTCGAACTTGTAGTGTTTAGTAGCAAAATGTATGTAGCCAAAATACTAGAGACAGACGATTAAAAACATGAAACAAGTCCTATCTTTTAAGACAGGATTTCACTTGCGAGTTTTATTCCTCGCGATTAAAAAAGTTATAGCGTCTACGTATGATTTATCGTTATCATTAATCTTTAGTCGAAAAAATAGAACACATGAGTTTAAATGAGAATGAACGCACTTGATACCAACAAATCGTGACGATTTAAAGGTCGCAATTTGTTTCATTTTTCACGCGATGCGATTGTCGTAAGTTAAAATGAAACAAATGCACTCAAATGGATATGCTCACATTTGCGATTTAAATTTCTACTACTTAAAAATCGTAGTCGCAACAAGAAATTGTTATGCACGCACTTTAAATTTTTAATCCACGATTTCTTAGCCGCAAGGAATAAGACACATGGCGTTTAATGTGAATGCACGCACATGCGACTTAAGAATCATAGCGATTATAAAAATGAAACGAAACGAATGAAATGAAAGCGATTTTTCTGTCGCTACTTATTTGTAGCAAATGCGTGCACTCACAAAAAAGTAGTGTGTTTTACTTTTTGCGATTAAATAATCGCGCGGAAAAAAATCATAAGTGCGTGCATGACAACAATTTGTAGCGACTACGACTTTTTAATCGCCTCGACGAAAAAGCGCCTCAAACTCATGTGTTCTATATTTTGACGACAACAAAACGAACGCAAAGGCGTTTCTAGGACTTCAGGTGTTTTTGTTTTGTCGCGGAATTATTATATGGGACTAAATGAAATGCGTAAATCTTCGACTTCTGGATAATAATGCACGATTAGAAAATAATCGAACGTCTCATAGCCGCAGGTCATGTGAGTGAATGAAAATATTTTTGTATGGCTGCGATTTGTTAATCACCAAAAATCAAAAACCAGTAATGCGTTTCTAGCCTAAGCCTGAAGAACTTTACTTCAAGTAATTGCAAGGGATAGTAAAAATATAGTCGCATTGAATTTGTTGGTACAAAATGGGTTTCATTTTGAAACGCTGCGATTTTTAAGTCGCGACAAGCGACCGAGCGACGAGTCTGAGCACTGGGTTGCCATTTACCGAACGTGATCGCTGAGCGATTAGTTGCGAAAATATCATTGTCAAGTGTAGTTCATCGCAGTCTTTTAGTTGAAAGTCGCGTTCATATTTAATTTATAGAGCTATTATAAGATCGAGAAAACGAAGATTTGATGTACACCCCATTAATTGTGAATGGGCAAATTATGTTGAATCTTCGTAGATATCCAGACCGATTTTGGCAATACTTTCGTATGTCAATATAATCTTTCGATTTGTGGTTGGAAGAAGTTCGACCAAGACTCACAAGACAAAGGAAACCAATTAGTGCAGGAAAGAAAATTACTAAAGTTAGTTTTTTATTCTTTATTTTTATTTTTTAGTTTTGCCCAAATAACATTCTGAAAGTCGCTGGTTACGAGTATCTCTAGTTTTCCAAATCGTTAAATTTTGCCCTACATGGCAAAAGACTTTTGAAAAATTTCAAACTTTCTGCGCATATTTTCTCCATGGACTTATTTTGTCGCTCAGCGATCGACGAAAAAATTAAAACAGATTTAATTGCAGAGCGACGTCGCTCTGTCGCTTAAAAAAATCGCAAGTCGCTCAGGGCTTGTGTGGCCACCTCTTTACAATTTCATGTGTTTTAATTTTTTTTTGCGTATCTCAGCGACTCGTCGCTCAATCGCTCAGTCGCTCATCGCTCAGTGCGTTGAGGAAGCCTAACTGGTTCGATTGTAAACCGCAAGCGCGAGTATGTCAATATCTTATTTTTAACTTCCCATAGGGAGTTATTGTAATCGGTCCGATTTGTCAAATTGGAATTTTTGACATTTCTCGACGTTTCAAGGTTCCTATATCAATCATTTTTAGAGAGATGTCTGTGTGTGTGTGTACGTACGTTCGTACGTTTGTACGTGCGTACGTTCGTACGTTCTGGTACCATTTTTCGTCGTCGATATCTCAAGAACAAGTAAAGATATGGACTTCAAATAAATTTTGTTTAATAGATAATAACTTCGAAAGAGGCTGAAAGGGCGTTTATTAAAATTCAGTAAGTAGTTTTTTCACTATAACGGTTTAAAAAAAAAGGAAAAATTTTGGTTAGTTTCAAATATCTCACGAAAAAATAATGCTATTGATTTCAAATAAAATTTAATGTACTCATTATAAGGTCATACAAATTTGGTATGAATTTTGAAAAAAATGAACATACCGTTATTTTTTTAAATAAAAAAAAACTGAAAAAAAATTTTACAACCCAGATATTCTAAGAACGGAAAACAATTTGAAATTCAAAATAATTTTATTTTACGAAAAATAATGTGTTTGACAACTGGTGAAAATTTCAAAAAAAAATCAGTTTACAGTTTTTTTACAAAAAATAAAAAACTATATAAAATTCTATTGAAAATTGGTAAAAATTGTTTTTCGACTCAAATTTCTCGAGGACTAGTAGTGATATTGACTTCTAATTTAGTTTATTTTATACATAGTATAATTTTGTACAATTGGTAAAATTTTGACAAATATTGAATTAATAGTTTTTTTTAATAAAAAAAACTATTAAAAATTCTAGTGAAAACTAGTTAAAATTGTATTTCAAGTCGAATTTCTTGGGAATGAACACCGAGAGTGCCTTCCAAAGTATGTTGTTTTATACATCGATACCTTCCCGTAAGAATGTATACTAAGCGACATTTCTAAAATTGTTCAGGAAACGAAAAAAACGAAGAAAGTTCTAGTTGAAGCATAGTGTGCTAAGAGACAATTTTGGTTAAACTAAGTGACATCTAACAAAAGTTTTTGTTGCTCACCACAATGAGATCTTTATTAATGTCGTTTAGCATAATTTTTTTGGCGGATAATACAAATTTCAGGGGGCAACATTATTTTAATGAGAAAATATGGCAGTTGATAAATTTTTTTATTTGTACTCTAGTTTCCTTTTCATGCATAATAGGTTGGCGAAACCGAGGCCAAAAAGGTGGCCCTTAACATATAGTATATTTCCTCATCAGAAAGTCATTTTCGAAAAAAGTGTCGCTTAGTACATTCTTATGGGAAGGTATCGACATAATACAATTATTAACATAAATGGTTAAATTTTGACAAGTATCGAATTGACAGTTTTAACAAAAATATAAAAAACATCTACTAAAAAGTGGTAATATTTGATTTTCGAAGATCGAATATCTTGAGAACGAGCAATGATATTGATTTTGCCATTATTTAATTATACTACTATTTCTAACAAATGGTTTATATTTGACATATATATCTAGATTTAGAGAGGATATATTTTGTAAGTACCCTTCCATCAATAACCAAACCATAAATTTTTTATATTTGAATATTTCGTTTTTAATTTTTTTTTCAATTAAAATATTTGGAACCGAAATAATAAAGTAATTTTTATAATACGGATATATTACATAATTTTATAATTTTATTATCAACTTAGTTTTTAGAAGAATGTATGTACTGTACATACGTATATGAATAAGGTTGTTCAGTTGTACCCAAGTCCCACATATTCAAATTCCATTAATAGCTTTGGTAAAATTGAAGAAAACGTCACAATATGTTTTTATCTTTTTGTCCATGAAAAAGATGTAAAATTCTACTGAAGGTTTTCTTACCACAATGGGAAGTTATCAGTATGGGCGCACCCAGCCTCTTTTTTAGTTATGTATTTTAAACTCAAGTGTGAGCATAAGCGTCCATTTATTTCACTTTAACTTGCGACGGTGACATTATCAAAAAAATACTTTTGTGAGCGATGAAACTCTTGATGCGATTTTTTCGCATTTTAAGGGTAGGACCCAACATGCGATTCGTGGGTATGAGTACGATTTCTTTCATACTTAAACTCATGTGTGATATTTGCATCGACTGACTATTTATATGCAATTGATATCGCCAGGTGCGTTTCCAACCTAGATCTATAGGGTACATGCGACTTTAATCCCTTCATTATTCAGTGGATACAAAAATATAATATGGTACATACGAGTAGTTTAGATTTTAGTAATCGGTGCCAAGAAATCATATTGGTATGTGAACACTTTTTTTGATTGCGACGACAGAAAATCGCGCGTCCATTCATTGCCTATTCATCTTGAAATTCGCAGTGGTTTGTTAATTTTACATGAAACCATTTAATTAGACATTTTTAATATAATGATAAAGTCTTATTTTATTTTTTAATTTGTTTTGTATGTCTCTTTTAACAGCGGACAGCGCAGCGGTTCGAAAACGTACCTTGTTTTTTGGAAAACTTTATGCTCTTACAATTTTTTTTATCAGATTCCTTTTAAATAGAGCAACTACGTTTCATGCTTAATTGCATTCTTGGTCGGTTTCATTAAATACATGACTCTTTAAAATACCCTTTTCTGAGGGTAGTCCTAAATCCCTCTTAAATCCCATTAAACAAAGCTAGGTAGACAATAAAGCATAACAAATTGCTTCACCAATTCATATCTTTCAAAGCCCCCAAACTATACATAATTGTAAACTAAAATTATTTTTCCGAAACCATTTGACTTTGTAAGTAAAGTTTCTTTTTGGACATTCCAAGAAACCTCCACGATCCGCCGCCGACCACAAGAAGCATGTCTCTAGAGAAGTCGATAGGTTCAGTTATACAACATACGAATATTCGACCCGAAAAACTTCTTGAAATATTTTTGTCAAAACCAAGAAAATCTCATTAGACAAACCAATAACTGCTTAATTCTTCGAAGTAAAATAGTTAGCACTTAGTTTTACTATGCTGGAAGACCCCTTTCAATGCCCACTTTAAGTGTCCGCCATTCTTGACTTTTGTGGGTTTTGTTGGTTCTTTGGCAAAAATGTTTAACGCGAACAAAATGAAGTAATATTTTAAACTGGGACAGTTATTGCAAATTTTATTGCTTATTTTGGGAAACATTCCAGTCGAAAAGTTTCCCAATGGCCAGAGTCAGCTATTTCTACCCTGAATGTTTAGATAGGCACATATATAGCCCCGCACCCTTAGTATCTCATCGGTCGGTCCGCCGCTTCGGTAATGAAAATAGTCAATTCGTAATGCTTTCCGTGTTAATTACTTTGAAACATCTTTTTCTATTTTAAACAAAGTTCGGCATCGAAACATTAAAAAACAGTTTTCCAGTGATTTGAAAACTCACTCATTCCGTATTTCCCCGAAACCTGGGGGCAGCACGAACACAGCAAAGGCAGAAGAAATTAGCTACACTTAGTCATGATGAAAAGGCGATGATAAGCATTATTTTTCTTTTTGTATTTGTTTGAGGGGTGGTTGTTGGTTGTTGCTCTTTGTTTAATTGTTTCCCAGAAAACTTTAATTGAAGAAGATGGGTGGCGGAAGTGATGATCCGAAAACAAAAAGATAGAAAAGGAAGAGGTTTAAAATATGTTCCCTTATACCAAATCGAATAAAGTGCTTTTGTATGGGATTTTCAAAGTGGGTTTTGCGACTTTGAAAAATCATTTTGAATTCAAAAGTTTAAAATTTGTTTGCAATTGATCTTTCGTCAATTAAAATATAATTTTCTCCCAACCAAAAACTAGACGAATGAAATGTTAAAGACCCGTTAAATTGTGATACTTTGAAATCACAATATCCACCTATGTTCATAAAATCATGAACGCCATAAACATCATTTAATTGAATCACATAGTTTGCTCAAATGAAATCTTTGGGGTGGGTAAGGAAGTATTAAGAGTATATTATCGACGCTTAACTATGAATACCTCCTAACATACATTTTTTGTGAAATTCACTTTTTGATGCCGTTTCGTTTATAATTTACATCTGCTTCGCTGAATTTTTAAAATTTAAACTATTTCACATGATAGATATTCAAAACTGATAATTATGTATAAAATTTTATTATTATGCGTTTTAATTTTGAGACTATAATCAGTTTTTTGTGTCCCCTTTAAAGTTTACAAAATGCGACATAGGAGGTATTCATAGTTAACCGTTAATACTGTTGTGAACAAAGCTTTATACTACTACAGCGCCATCTGTTGGAAAATTACATATCTAATTTATGGAAGAAACAAAAAGCTCTTTTTCAATGTCAAATGTATTTCCCCTTATTCCAACCATCTAGAACATTCCAAGACGAGAAGCTTCGCGAATTTTCGAGAACAACTAACATGAGTATATAAGGGAGTGCTCGCGATGAGCACAACACAGTTGATTTTTGATTACGGAAGTGTGCAAAACTCTGCTTATTGGATTGTGTAAAACAAGTGTGATTTTAATTTGAATAAAGTATTTGAGTTGATTATAAGTTGAGATTTATTGTTGTGATTTCGAAAGTAAAAATAAAGAAGAAGTATTAGAAAGAGTAATAAGTTTTATTTAACGAACCTAGCAAAAATATTACAATACCTTAAATTGTTTGCTAGCGTTTGCATCTAGAGAATATATGTAAATTGATGGAAAATTTGACAAATTCTGTTTTATAAATTTGACAAATTGTCACGGCTTTTTCAAGCATGTTTCAACTACTGCCTTGTAAGAAAGTCAAAAACTTAGGTGGAAACTCTTAAATCAGGTTCAAGATTAACACTTTTGCTGCCATAAAAGGCATATCGCTGTTATACGCGCATATGTGAACTTATAACCAACTTTGCTGTGTGAGCGTCTTAAACATTACTACAACACTATTGTCAGCAAATATCAGTATGGTTTCTGGCCCGAAAAATATACGATAGAAAGAATCTTGACCTAAGAAGACCTCAACCCCTTTTCATCGAATTCAAAGCCGCATATAATAGCAGATATTAACTTCACGAACGACACTTTGGTGGAGATCCGACGAAAAATTACCCTTAAAAACCGACGGACCTTTGTTTTGGTGAGTTAAGAACTCCTCGAAGTTCACGCTCTACAACAGCCTTGTACGGTCAATTCTTTCTTACGGTGCACCGCGGCCGTGTACTGTATGATAAGTAGATGGCCAGAACTTGTACTGGAATCATTCAAAATAAAAGTTCTTCCTATGTCCTATGTGTGACGACAGCGATGGGATGAGACGAGATAACCACAAATTCTATCAGCTCTACGAAGTTGTAGATGTAGTCTAGATAGTCAAAACATGCCGATATTGGCTCGAACACATCGAACAAATGGACAAAAATGCTCCAGGAGAGAGAGTCTTAAAATCCAGGCCCAGGATCAAGGCGATAAATCCATTCCGAACCTTAGAGAAGATAAAAAGACATCGGGTCTCGGATAGATAGATAGACTAAATATTCTATACTCGAGATTTTTATAAAACTTGATCTTACGGTCATAGAGAACACATAAGTGAGAACCGTTATTACGTATGTTTGTCTTTCTTCCTGTATGTCTGTACCTACTGATAAAGCCTTAGCCGCTGAAGCGATATTTTTTTCAAACTTTGTGCTTAAAGGTCTTCGTTGATTGCCTAGAGTTTTAAACTCAGAAACTATTCGCCTCAACTAACAAATTAATAAATCAACAAATGTATGAAATCAGTTAACTGACTCAACGAAAGGTAAGCATTAGCGAACGATGCAACAAGACGGGGCTCTTGTAAGTTTCTTTTCGGGCACTTAACATAAAATGCAAGAATTTTAAATATTTTTTTAATATGGTCGTCTCCATCTCGTCTGGGTGGCTAGTCTTATTTGAGATAATATATATTATTTATAATTAATATGGTAATCTCGACGAACGAGGGTACAATCCCCTCTGAAATTTCGGTAATAAGAATATTAGGTTAGGATTAATGTAAGAAACTTGCGCCTTAGGAATTTTCAAGCAAATTAGCTTTTTCTTGTAGGCTGATAAAAGGACTGTTATTGTGAACGAGTGTTGGAACCGATGACTTGGAAGCAGCGTTGCCGCGAAGGAAAAAACTTAGAGGGCCATTTTGAAATTTTTTGAGGGCCATTTGACAAAAGTTGGGGCCAAATATTTTACTTACAAATCCGTCCTTAAAACATTAAACTACAATACATTAATATTTGTTTTTGTTCTTATTTATTTATTTAATGTATTTCTTAAATCTTTGTAATAGGCAGCAGAAGCAGATCTTTACTCTGTCGTCTGATTTGATTTCTTGGGAATTACCCTAAAATATCTTAGAAAATATAAATCACTCCAGTAATATTATTTAAATATTTATATAACTTTTCCATATTTTAATTCAATATATGAATGGACAACGAACAAATAAACAACAAGCGGCGAAAAAAAAACAAATGTCTATACGATTTATTTATTTCATCAAGCAGATTTATACAAATAATATATAATAATCTTACAGACTACCGAATAATTTTTTTTTATTGAAAAATAGAAAAACCAAATAATTAATTAGTAGAGGAAACAAAATAAAATTATAAACTTAATCTAAAATAATAACTTAATACCACCGGATTACGAATTAGATCAATATGTGCTTCTTAAAAGATTCTCGACTTTGTTGAGAAAAAAAAATCAATATAATTACAAATAATATTGTTGGCTTCTCTAATGCATCGAGTTAAAGGTTCATGTTTACCCGATGATGAGGTTCATTAAAAAGGAAAAGGGAACGTAGATTCCTTGACGAAGCATACACAATTACAAGAGACAAAAGAAAAGGGCAATTTATATGGGATGTAATAATATCGCGCAAAAATATTATTGCAAAATTTACGACGAACGACAAGATATTATAAGCCAAGAAGTTGACACCGAGTTTTATAAGTTGGGGTATGAATATTGTATGTTTGTATGTTTTCAATCCTATTAGAATGAACTTGAAAAAATGGATCCCAAATTACACAGCAATACTCTAATGATGACCTTACATACGCAAAAAATGAGATCAAAGAGTAAAAGGATCAGAGAACTCTTTAGAGTTCCGATTAATGAATCCTAACATAGAGTTAGCCTTAGCAATCACAGTCTATATGGGATTTAAAGCGGGTTTCGAGATCTTTCTTTTTGTTAAGTATTGAGAGTTCCGTATCTTCTATAGAATACTGAAAAGGAATATATGATAGGCTCCTAAAAAATGATAAAGATTGACACTTTGATACGTTTAACAAAAGCTGATTAGCTAAACACCCTTCAGACAAGCGATGAAGATCACATTGGAGTAAATTACAATCATTAATTGACGTAACACGACGGAATATTTTAATGTAATCTGCAAACATCAAACAAGAAACATTTTTTAAGAAATCAGTGATATCATTGATTAGCAGCCAGAATAGAAGAGGGCCCAAGTAACTTCCTTGTGGTACTCCTGATGTGACCTCAATTAGATCTGATAGTACACCATTAATACCCACAAACTATTTTCTTCCGTTTAGGTAGGATTCAAACCACTTTAAAATATTTGAGTGGAAGCCAATGGATTCCAATTTTTGTATTAGTATATGGTGGTTTACTTTATGGAACTCCTTAGCAAAGTCAATATACAGGGTGTCTCACAGTCACCGTCCCAAACGAAAACCATGGATTCCCGAGGTCATTTTAAGTCAAAAAACTTAAGAGGTAATTTTCTCGTTTCGTCCCGTTTTCGAGTTATAACGGTTTTTATGATTTTTGCCTTAACTGGCTTTATCTTTGCCAAACTACGTCCGATTCGTAAGATTATTTTTATAACCAATCAAGAATTTATTACAGTTTTAGTTTTTTCGAAAACTTTTTTTTCTGCGGACAACCGTTTCTCCGCAATTCATTCAAAAAAACACGTTAATGATTATTAATTTTTTTCGCTTATTATTAAAGCCCAGTTTATTTTCATAAACAAAATATTTTTTTATTCCTTAAAAAAAATATTAATTAGCAAAAAATAAACAAACTGAGTGAATTTAAAAAAAAAAAAAACTAATTTTTAAATACAAAATTAATTCAAATGAATTAAAACTTTTTTCATTTTCCAAATGTTCGGAGGAATACAATCGGCTCCTGGTTGCTTATCATCATTTAGTCCAATTAAGACTATTTCAACATCTTTGTTACCAGAATATTGCATGCAATTGGGGATAACATTTGAACATATTTAATCATCGATAAATGACAAAAAAATTGTATCTACTGTTAAGTTTTAGACTCGATTCAGGTCGAATTAAGTAGTCCTTGTCATCATCATCATCATCGGCTCAACAACCGGGTTCCGGTCCTGGCCTCTTTCAACAAGTCTCTCCACCTATCCCGGTCTCTAGACGACGCCATCCAGTTGCGCACCCCAAGGCTTCGGGCGTCCTGGTCCTTGTATTAAAATTTATTTAAAAAATCAAATTCTTTTTGCAAACGCAAATATTTTATCAAAAGATCTTCATTATTGAGAAATTTACGATATAATTTCTAAGATTAAGTTTTTTTAACATTAAAGTTACATAAACGCTTTGGTAGATGATGAAAATAAATGACGTCAGAGAAGTCAACACGCTGGACGAAACTGACGTGAGTCAAATCATTAAACGAGATAAATGAATAAATTCAGTTCCATTTTAAGTATGGTTATTTGTATGTGGTGGAAACACATTGTAGTGGCGATGCATAGCAATGGTTTATATTTAATTTTGTAAAGCTTTTTAATTATTACTAAGCACGATATGATGTGATGTTAAATCTTCTAAAATTTAGATTTGGGGGCCATTTCTAATTGGCCCGGGCAAAGGGCCAAAATTTAAAACAGAGGGCCAAATGGCCCGATCGGGCACTTTGTGGCAACGCTGCTTGGAAGAGTTTTTAATATTTTTTTTTTGCAAAAGACCAAATGATTTTACTATACCCTTTGGACATTGCAGTATTTTTACTTGCGACTTATAGGGGCAAGTTATGAATTTGTAAAAAAAAAATCGAACTTGGGATTTTTATCAAAGTTGACATTACGATGACAGCGAAGATGAAAAAAGTGGGTATTTTGGGTATTGCAATTCTGTCTGTCTGTTCCACTACATTCTAAGCGGATCGGCCGATTTTCTTTAAACTTGGTAGATATCATTTTAACTTTTTTCCCCACACACGATTGTTTTATTTTTTTAAGACCAAAATTAATGGTACGAGTACCTGCCCTAAGTTTTTTTTTCGAAATTTAATAAATAATTTTTTTTTCAAAAACTGTTCGACTGATTTAAAAAACAAACCTAAAAAAATGTTTGGTACCCCCGTAATACCATTTTTTTTTTATTTTCTCAAAAACGGTACAACCGATTTCGATCATTTTTATACTAAGGCTCCCCCAAAAATTTGAATAGTATAGTGTACTCGTATTCAAATTTTTAAAGAAAAATTTGTTTCTCTTTTTTTTTTCAAAACTCAATATTTTGAGAACCCCATGCTTAATTTTTAAACTTGACAATTAAGACTCTCTTAATGTATTTTGCAAGACGTGAGAACAAAAGAACGGTACCCACCATACAAATGTTAAGAAATGGTTTTCGAAAATCGTATCTTTCTCGAAAATGGCGCAGAATTTTGATAACATTTTTGTCCTCTTTATTAATTTTTACTCAATTATTATTATTATTATTCTAGGTGTCTGAATTTAATCAAATTCTCCTAGAAAAATAAAATTCACAATCTATTAAAGGTGTAAATTTTATAAGAGTCGGTAAACATCGACCAATATTTGCGTCTTAGAAGGGTACGGCAGCATCTAGCTGATGAGCCCACTGTCGTACCTGGGCGAAACGCACCTTAGAGTTGAGGTCACTTGAGCTTTTAATTGAATTTAATTCAATCACTCCACTTAAACAGAAATTACTTTCTATCTTCATTGATTACTAATTTTTACGATCTATAATTCAATAAAACAAATTTTAAAATTAAGATATTACATAGAAGCATTTTTTCAAATTTTAAGTTTCTCACTATCGACAAAATGGATTTTAGTAAATTTTGTATAGAGGAGATTCTAAAAAATTTCAAAAACATTGCATTTCAAAACCTAAAAAAAATATGTTTTTAATTTAGAAAAGAAAAACCTTCTTTTTTTTTGAAAATTCGATATTTCAAAAACGGTTCAATATTTTTTTGGGAAACTTAATTTTTATTCGTACAATAGTAAAAACTTTAAATAGGCGCAGCATAATTTTTTCTTAAAAATGTTTTAAAATTTTGTATATAAAAGTTAAATTTTTTAAGAAACCGCTTAAATGACTTATAATTTTAGTTCTTGCATAAATTCATATTTGCTTAAAAAATAACATGGCAATCTGGTTTTATCTGTCAGTACTAAAATATTCTAATTAAAATAGACGAATGGGTCGCACGAACTTGTATGTAATAGACTAGGAATTTTTTATTATTATTATATCTTTATTATCAAGTAAATAAATAACAATTGACAATATTTGTATAAAGCCTAGCTACCAGAGACTATCAGCTAGGACTAGGAATTTTAAAAACGAATGTTATTAGAGAAAACTGTTCATATGGATAAAATTTTTTAAATTCTTTTAGTAGCATTAAAACAGAATAAAAATTAAATTTCCAAAAAAAATATTGAACCGTTTTTGAGATATCGAATATTCCAAAAAAAAAGACTTTTTTCCAAAAATTTAAAAAAATATTTTTTTTTAAGGTTTTGAAATACAATGTTTTTTACCCTTTTTGGAAGCATCTCTAGAAAAAATTTCATTAAAATCCGTTATGTCGATAGTGAGAAATTCAAAAATAGACAAAATGGTTCTATGCACTGAAAATAAAATGTAGGTATACATATATGATAAAAATGTAGGTTGATCTGATAAAAATTTTGTCAATATACGTCCAACAAAACGTTTTATTATAAATTGATAAAAATTGCAGAAATTTGTTGAAGTAACAAAAATATTTTGTCAATATGACAAAATTTCGTAGAATTTAAAAAATTAATTTGTCATATTAACAATTCTTTTGTTGAATCAACAATTTTTTTTGTTAATGTTACAAATTTGTTTTTTTTATTATCGTTAACAAAATTGTTTTGTTAAATTAACAAAATGTCTTGTCAATTTAACAAATTTCTTTTGTTGAATCCACAAAATTTATTTGTCAATTTAATAAAAAATTTTAATTTCAATTTGACAATTTTTTTTATTTTTTATTTCAAAATAGTTTTTTTTTTTTTTGGATTTAAGTCCATACTAATTGGCGTTTCGTCTCTACGATCCCACATGAAATCGCCTGTGGGGTTTTCAAAATATTGAGTTTTGAAAAAAAAAATTGAAACTCTTCTTAAAAATCAAAAAAAAAAATAAGTTTTAAAAATTTGAAAACACAAATCTGTTCAAATTGCTGGGGAGTTTTAGCATAAAAAAACCTATCAAAATTGGTGGTACAGTTTTTGAAAAAAACAAAAACCAAAAATATGGTATCATGGGGGGTACCCTCAATAACCATTTTTCCGAACTTTTTTTCAACCAGTATCTAGCTTTAACTAAATGAAATTTTTTGTATTTTTATTTTTTAAATCTGTCGAACAGTTTCTGAGAAAAAAAAATATTTATAAAATTTCGAAAAAAAAACTCGTATGGTAGGTACCGTTATTTTTGGTCTTAAAAAAAAGGAAAAAACATGTGCGGGGAAAAAATTTAAAGTGAAATCTACCAAATTTAAAGAAAGTCGGCCGAGCCGTTTAGGCTGTAGTCGAAAAGCCAGACAGACAGACAGAATTGCGAGACCCACTTTTTTAGTATTCGCTATCATCGTAATGTCAACTTTGACCAAAATCTCGAGTTTGATTTTTTTCCGAATGCATAACTTGCCTTCTTATACCTATAAGTCGCAAGTAAAATTGGATTTTGTACTTATGAACCGTTTTCTCTAGTAACATTGGCGAAAAATTTTAAACAGCTATTGTTAGGACATAAGTATGATACTACTTAACAATTTGCCAACTTTAAAGTACGAGTAGTTTAATAACTCATTCTTAATTTGTACCCATTTCTAACTTGTATCGTACTAAACGAATTTTCTTAATAAATTGCTTCTGAACACACCTAAAACAATGATGGTTCGTGCAAAAAACTAAGTAATCAGATCTTTTGTGGCGTTTGTAAATAGCACGATACTAAAAAAATAAAATAGTCATTTGATGACTTTAACTTTAATAAAAGGGTAGAGAAAGTGTGATGCTATATTCGATTAAAATTTGCAAAATCAACCTAGTTTCATACTAAAACAGCTTTAACATCTTACTAATTCAACTAAAATTTTGCGCCATTAAATTTTAAATTTCTTAGTCTATAACATAGGAGGAAGCTGGTTCCAGAGTTGGTTTTCCAGAGTTAGCTTGCTAGATATATTTGTTTCACTCTCAGTTAACTTAAGACTGAAATTGACTGAAACACAAATTTGCTCTAGTCTCTCCCAGAAACTCGAACGACATTATTCCGAAAAATATATTCCTTGTCCATTTTACCCTGAAAGTTTCTGCGAAAAAAATCGATAACCCTTATCGAAATCGACTTTTGTGTCGAAATGTCGCATTTATTGTCATTCACGTGGACAGTATTTTCAACCCTCACTTGACAAAGATGTTAGATGCAACAATCCATCATCCCATACCCCATTCGAATTGCTGGTCCATCACAACAGAAGCCAAGTGCAAGTCGTTGGTCCTTGCAGTAAAAAGAAACAAACTTAAACTCTAAACTTACCACAACACCTTAAGTGATATTAAGGTATCACATCTAAATTCCAAAATTTATCGCTACTTACTTCTTCCTGTAAAGAGATAAGAAAACAAAGATTTTAATTAGTAAAATAAGAAAAATCAATAAAGTACGAAAAATAAATACCTAACCTAATAAAAAAAAGAAGAAAACTGAAAAAGAAAATTAATTGATAAAATTCTTCAACGTTTGTGCGATAAAACTTCAAAAGACTGAACGGAAAAAAATCGGAAATTTTTACTTCCTCCAATCATGAATTTAGTCCTTGGGTACGTGGAGGAATTTTTTTTTGCCATTCACCCTTCAAAGGATTTTTTTTCTTCAGATTTTTTTTCTCCAAAGAAAAGGGGGCTCCGAAATACAAATAGCAGTTTTTTTTTTTGTTCTCGTTTTTCTAACTCACAAACATGAGGTGGAAAAAGGGGGCTGAGACGAGAGTTCCATATAATATATGGCAAATGGTCTGCAACGAATTTTCCGCGAGAACAAAGTTTAATCGTTGGAAAAATTGAACAAATCAATTTTGCTGGGATAAAAAAGGCATTAAGTTTTGTTTTTTTTTTTTTGTGCACAAACATCCGGAATGGTTTTAAATTTCTATATCGGGGTTGAACACGTGTTTTATTATATTGAAGCGTCAAAGTGTTGAGAAGGGGTGAATAATGAACAGTGAAATTCGAAAAGTGAAAAGCTATTGGCGAAGGCGATAAGGGATCAACTTGTGTTGGTTGTAGGTATATGGGGTGTTGAATTGCGGTACGAATCGAGTGCATGATAAAAATAACGAGGTTCATGAACATTTTAAAGAGTTTTTAACCAGTTTACAAGTTGGTGTGTATAAGGACCTATCTAAAACTTAATGGACTTAAAGTTTTGTTGATATTGTAATACTCGTAAAAGAGATACACACATACAACCGTTTATTTTATCAAAATGTGTGCAGGTTTGTCAGAAATAATTCCATTTAATTTATGTATTTTAATCAAATCTTTTAGAATGGGCTTTTGAGGCCTTAGAAAATAAGAAAATTTTAAGAACCATTATGAAATTTCATCATGTTTAAATTCAAGCAAGACGCATTTTATTTATACATAACACAAGGGAACAAATTTAAAACTTTTGTGTGCAACTTTTAAATTTTAGGTAGTCCATTGTGAAAGAGTATTTTTAGTACACAACCTGTTCTTATTGCATAATGATTTTGCTTTCGCCCAGATGGTTCGTGGCGTATATCAAGCTTGTTTATTAGACCCTCAGCATCCCAAGATCCTTCTCTTAAAAATACTTTGAAACGCTCGTTGCGCTTTATAACCGAGGACACCTTGTGCCAACAGATGCCACTCCTACATCCTAGAGCCAAATCATACAGTGTCAAGAATCGAAGATGATGATGTAGACTTGTTGCAGGATAGTTTTTTCCGTGAGGAATATAGGTCGCGATTCTGATGGCAAATTTGGATAAATTATTATCTAACTTTCAACCTTTTTTGAGCTTCCGGAGACATTCATTGTGTACAAATAACAATAATCTATGTACCAAATACAAGTTTCTTTTTAAAAATGCAATAAAATATACAAAATTAAATTTTTTCCATGTATTATGTATTTATTAGTAAGAGTAAACATTCCCATTAATTATGGAATACAACGTCATTCAAGTGGCTGCCTCGGCTGGCTTCGCAATAGCGCATTTTGTAACTCTAATTTTTCAAGACCTTTTGTTGATAGTTTTGGGCTTCAGCTCACGGATTGCTTGGATGATATTGGCCTTAAGTTCTTGAATCGTTTTTGGATTGTTGGCATAACATCGGCCCTTCACGCTTCTCCACAACAAAAATTCAAAGGGGTCAATTTGCCGCCTCGGAACTCGCCAAGACGGCTGATAACACAGTTTGGGAAGTTGATGCACAAAATATCGATTGTGGCATGGGCTGTGTTGCATGAACCGAAGGTCTACCAAATCCATGTCTTCAATTTCAGTAAAAAAAAAAAGTCGGTTAACATGGCTCTGTACCGGCACGTTGTTCCCAGCCTCATTTCTCTCGGCTACAGAAGCCACATTCTCGCCTGTGTGCACCGTACGATGACGGGGACAACGAGTGTTGTCCACTAGAATTCTAATCTTACGAACTTTTTGCACAAACTTGCGTACGCCAGGCACGGTGGGTTCTTCATTTCGGCCAAAACTTCTTTTCAAAAAACAAACTGCTTAGGCTACACATCACTCACTTTCAAAATAAGTTTGCAATACTTCTCAAGGTTGTTGAAGCGTACAGAGCCTTATTTCGTTTCGCTGAGGTATGACACTGACTTTCTGTCAAGATTTCGAGTTGCAAGCAGCTGTCAGTGTTAAAATAATTTACGATTCAAAAAGATGGCGCATCATTTAATGACTGGTAGGCTCTCTCCACAACATGAACAGAACGTCTAAATGATAAAACTTAACTATCAGAATGAGTGTTCGTTAGGTTAAGTTAGGTTCACGTGGGTGTCAGCAGGATAACCGACACACTAAGACCATGAGTTGATCCATTGTGATACCACATTGAATCTTGGAGACTTAATTTCTTATCGTTAAACTAATTGGTGCTCTTAATAAAGATTGCCTTTATCTACGTTTGCAAGATCACTGAGATCATTGTAGTAGAAATATCCCAGATGGAGTCCAGGCCTTTGGGATAGAGCAGGACATTTACAAACAAGATGAGGGATCGATTCGTCCTCTTCTTCGTCCATGCAGCTTCTGCAGAAGTCGTTAAAATAAATTTACAGACGCGTTGCGTGCTTACCTATGAAACAGGCTGTTATAAGACCTAATACGGATCCGATGTGTGATCTGCTTAAAGATATTAAACCGTTGGAGCGCTTCAGATTCAGCATTGGAGTAATCTGTTTTGTCACAAAGCAGGTGGTCATTAGTTCCATTAGTGTTCATTCGTGTAAGCGTTTTGAGCGTTGGACCCATTTTGCGGTAGACGTAGAGGTCCTTCACAGTCGACTATTTAACGTTTGGTGACCAAATTTGAGACGGCCGGTTCACTAATCAATCAATCAACATACGGGGACGTCAAAGGTAGGTAAGATCGGCCGAGAACACCACCGCAGACCGTATACAGCAGAACCCGAGACAGTCGATTCGTCGCCGTGCAAAAGAATTCGGCCTTTCGCAAACCTGCCGAATTTTGCGTCGGGACTTGGGCTTAAATCCGTACAAGATCCAAATAACCCAAGACCTCAAAGTTCATGACCATTGCGCTGAATTGGTTTGGTTATGTTAATGGGCTTGTTACCGTCACACTTAGATCTATGATAATCCTATTACATTCAAGCCCGTTGAAGAAATTTCTGTCGTCACATAATCACCTGGTTGAGGAGAGGTAGATGCCTTCTAAGGCCGTGGTCTTCTCGTTTACCCCCACTTGAGAAATCATCCCTCCACCAGGACCGTAGGAGCATGTAGCTTCTTGCAACGTCTGGTAGAGCTTAGGAGCGTTTGGATGAAGACCCCAATTTCGGTCGAAAAATCGTCTTTAGTGACGAAACGCACTTTTGGATGAATGTTTATGTTAACAAGCAAAATTTCCAAATATACGATGATAACAACTAATGTGAAGTTCGCAAGGTGACAATGCATCGTCAAAAAGTTTGAATTTTGAGCCGTGGCCTAATTGGTCCGTACTTTTTTCGCAGACAAAGTCGGTGAAGCGCTACAGAACGATGATAACCAATTTCTTATGGTCCCAACTGAACCATATCGACCTAAACAACATGTGGTTTCAGAAGGATGGCGCTACGTGTCACACAATGTCATATTTCGTATACATATATTGGCATACATCATGGGCCTATATTTCATATAAGAACCCTTCTGGGCAAAATGCTTAGTAGTTGGGCTGTCATGCAGAAGGTCGTTGGTAACATACTCAACCACAGCAAAAATGGTGTTCAGGAGTGTACTGCCTTTTGTGAAGAATTGACAAATTCCAAGATTTCATCTTGTCATTAAAAGTGCTGCTTATCTTAAGTGTTCGGACTTGGCAGAAAATTGTAGATCCCTCCATTTCTGCCAACACGCATACAGTAGTAGTTAAGAGTTCTGAGTCACTCGGTTTAGGCTTTCTACGATCCGTAATGTCCTCTAGTCTATTTATTTTTAAATTTCATAGAAAAACGCTTTTGACTTTTTTAAAACCTTACTGTAACTTTCTGATAAACATCCTTATACCATATGTCTTCGATCCTAAGCCTCAAGACCGCTTTTCCGCTTTACATTAATTCCAGGACTACATACTAGGAGTTTGGTAGAACAAAAAAACGTCTCAATATATCTTTTCGGCATTCTTCATTTTTAAACGTTGGCCAATATGAAGAAGAAATATTGGGATTCGAAAATGGTGATCAGGCACACCAGTGGAACCTTAACCTTCTGAACACCAATGCTTATGGGCATATTAAAAATGTATCCAACCTGTAGTTTCTTGTACACTTGCTGTAATGTACATATGGGTACTTTTACTATAACCCAAACAAATTCGCTTGTTTTTATACATAATATTGTGTCCACTTCGCTCTTAAACAAACTAGTTTACATCCCAATTATCCAAAAACTGATCCATATCGCCATAAAGCAAAAACACATCTGCGCAGCCTATTAAAACCACAATCTACATACATCTTCGTGTTTATAATTGATGTCTGCTCCTTCAATAAAAATGTATGACAACAAAATCAGCCATAATATACACATTTGCTCTGAAACAAAATGCACCAACAACAAAAATCACATAATAACTCATTTAAAGTTTGCCCTTTAGCAAAATAACTCAATCAAACAAACACAGCAGCAGCGTAGTGACTATATCCAAGCTCAGACAAACAGCAAGACCTGACGATTTATTTATACTCCGTGCGCACTGAATTACATCAATATTACCAAGTCGGCCTTTGCTTTAATTCAACCAACCAACCCACCGACCGTGCTGGCAAGTTAACTATCAAAAAGATAAAATCGCTTTGGGGTGATAGTTTGATAGTTGAAGCGCACTCACCGGCCACAGACAATCTCCAACATTCATCGCACGAATGCAGAATAATTAGCTATGCACCAAAGATTAGCGCAGCGACAACCGACGACCAACAACGACAACGAGCTGAACCTGCTACTGCTACAATCTTCAAAGCTGCATTTAATAACAATGCCTCACCGCCCAGATTAAAGCATTTTTAGCATTATTTATATAATTAGCAGGATCGAGCAATTCGCAGAGGCACGACTGGCGTAGCGATTAACAACTTACATTACAGGCAATCCATTCTGATCGATTCTCCGTTAATATTGGTTCATTGAACAAATCACTTTAGTTATAGCGATTGGGAGTCTATAAACGCTTTTGTAATAAAATCAAGCCTAATCGGAATCGGTAATTATGTCCAACAAAGGCGGGACAGTTTCTAAGAAGTTGGAGGTGAACTCTCTTCAAAGCATAGAATCAGCACGAAGAAGGTTTGACAGGTTTGGACAAAAGTATTTGTTTGAAGTGCCCCTACACTCGCTTGGACTTGTGTGTGTTGCAGCTAGAAGTCATAGTTGTTGTACGTGCTTACAAGCACGTGTTTCCATATTGTTTTTCAGCCTATTAATGAACAAAATTAAATGGCACGTTCCTAATAAGCAAGTCGATGTTATTTATCCGGCATCAACTTCGTTCAGAGATTCACTATAGAGGTATAACTCCCATGGAGCTGAGAGGTACTTCAAATTCTTTCCACCACTTCGGGATTGATGCAAGATGCAATAACAGTAGTTTTTATTGCACATCCTGGCATCTAGAGCTTCCGTTAGTATCAGTTATGTTATTTGGTCCGTATGTTCATGGTTTATGTTTAGTTATGATGTAGAAACTAATTTTGAAGCCTAGTGATTCCCTTCATAGGGTTGATAAACCATCTCATAATCTAGTTTTCTAAAAGCACGATCAATGCCTTATTTTTATCAGAAAGTATAGATATTTTTCCCATCTTTTATTTCAAACCTTAGAAACATGCTTTAACAAAATTTCCAGAGCTAATTCTGAAGTCGTTTATTTTAAAAATAGTTTTAAGTGCGCTTTAAGAGGAAGTTGTGAGTTTGCTAACAGCGAATTCCCTGACTTTGAGAGCATATTTTTTTCTTTTTCGTTCCAAGATTCGATTATAAAGTGTTTTTCAAAAAGAACGGGTAGAGAGACTCTTCAGAATAGATCCGGCTGAATTTGCGGTATTGACCTAAAGAACATTGGCTCATTGTGGTTCATTACCTTAGACCTGCGACTACTGGAAGCCCAACAAGAAAAGTTTAAAAAATAAAACAAAATAGCAGTGCATTACAGCTCGTAGAGAAGCTAAACCTAGTGTCTTACAACTCTAAACCATTCCTGTGTGTCAAGAATAGAGGGGGCCTATAATTTTCTGCCGATTCCGAACGGCTTATGAGTATCACTTTTTGGGACAAGAGATACTCTTAGAGGATTTATCAATTCCTCACAAGAGGCAGTACACATCTGAAAAACTTTTTTGCAGCGGCTGAAAATCGAACCCAAAACCAAGGAGTAGTGCAGAGGAAAGAGTCTATTGGAATCAAATCGCCTGACCTTGGTGTCCTATTGACATAACCTCCACGAGAGATAACCTTACCCTCAAATCGTTTATTCGGAAGATCTATCGTTGCGTTCGCAGTATGGCACGCAGCTGTCCTGCTGGGTACCACATGTCATCCAGGCCCATATGGTTCAATTTGTGACGTAGTAAATTGATTATCATCTTTCTTTAGAGCTTGCCATTGAAGGATACCGCCATACTAACGCCTTTTTCGAAATAGTACAGACCAATGACTCCGCCCGGCCCAAAATCAACCACAAATGGTAACTTTTTAATGATGCATTGTCACCTGGTGAAGCTCGTGTGGGTTGGTGTCGTCCTATATATATCAATTTTGATTACTAACGTAGCCATTCATCCAAAAATACACCTTGTCGCTAAAGTTGATTTTTCAGCCAAAACTGGGGTCCTCTTCCAAACGCTCCAAAGCCCTGACAGCGAACTAACTGCGCTGTCTATGGTCATAAACTAAATTTCTGGGTCAGATGGATTTTGTACGGGTGTAGGCCCAAATTTTACAAGTTGAAGTCTGAAAAAGGTCGATTTCTTGTGAACGACGAAAAATCGGCGATGTTTTTTGCCAATCTTTTGTCGCTTTGACGAGCAAATGTTGGCGAACCAGTCGAATCGAATTTGGTAACTAAACTTTGAAGATTCGCGCAAGGCGAACGAACACTCATTTGGATAGTTAAGTTTTGCCATTTAGACGTGCTATTCAACCGTGCATAACTTCGCATTTTGATTTAGCACCTGTAACTCAATAATAATCAACAGATTTAACAGATGTCACCAAAACAACACAATTTACCCGCGCAAATTGAAAAACCCTTTATTTTTCGTATGCGATCCCAATTGGTTTCGCGCAGTTCTTTTAGTGTTTTGTTTTTGTACTGGAGACCTCTTCAAAGTTCTCCGAGAATGTTCCTCATGGTTTGTCCGAGTTACAAGAGTTTTCAAGTCTTGGATTTGTAAAAAAATTTTACTTGAGATTTTAATTAAATTTGCTATAAAGATGTCAATCTGCTTGTATGTGGAGTGACTCGACTAACAGCCTCAACGACTGAAGGGATTTTCTTCAAAAATTGGTAGTTATGTTAGAAACAGAATAAAATAAATACATATATCTACCTATCTATTTTGTTTGAGTCTTCTTTAAGATATTCAGTTTAAAAAAACCTGTTCCAATTTGTTTGTCTCAACTAAGTTTTGACTTTTTGTTTATTTTGTTTTATTGAATGACGGCTGTCACACAAACTGCTTTTCGAATAGATTTAAAAAAAATATAAAGAACGTCTAGAATTATGGAACGTTAAACACGTATTCACACTTATTTATTAGATCTCACTAATATTCGGTCCAACCACGAAATAGTTAAACCAAAGTCTTCGGGTTTACGGCTCGTCAAACAAATCCTTATTTATAAAATATCTTCTTAGCCATTTTAACAACGCAACGCCTTTATGTCAAATACATATCGTCGCTGTAGATCGAATACCTCGTAACCCAGAAAAAACCGATTTTTAGGTAATGATGCAATTATATTGTGAAAAAAAATTCCGGATCTAATGAAAAATATCCTGTGAACCTAAAAACTATAATTGCAGAGCTACGCGCATAATTAACAACACGTCTCTCATTGCCTCTCATTGATTTGATAATAAGTTTTTTGTCTCTCCTGAAAAATCGACTTTTCTGGGTTACGACTTACGAGGTATTCGATCTACAGCGACGATATGTATATTATCAAAAAATCACCAATCTAAAACTCTGGTTATTATAAACGTAGACAAACCCTTGCTGGTTTCCATTATTATTCAATACCGTAAAGCCGACATCACTTGAAAATCAATTGGGTTATTATCATCGCTTAGGAAAGGCCGAGCTATAATTATTAATTTCTTCATATTTTCTATCGAAAATCGATATTTCGATCGGAAATGTGCATCCTTAGTGTCATGGGACTAAAACGAGTTTTGTACTGCTTTGGCCTTCTCCTTCTCCCAGTTTGTAAATGAAAAATAACTATTACTTCATAAATAAGGCTGGTTGAGTGTAAAAAATGTTCCGGATCTTAGGTGAGTCAATAAGACTCTGAAAATTAAAACAAATTGCGTCGCCATGGCAGCCATTTTGTAAAGACCCCTATGAGCATTTTCATTAAAATGTATTTCTATTTCTTACGAGAAAAAACCATCACACCAACCAAGGTTAGGCTAGGTTAAATGGGGATCAATGGATCTATTGTGGTCCCCAGGGTGTACATATGTTATGTAGGGATGGGAAGGGTAAGAGGAAAGATTCAGTGGAAGTATTAGGTATAAGGTGCCTCTCTGAACCATCCTGATTTCTGAATGAAGTAAAGGATGATTTTTAGTGGCAAAAATGAGCCGCCACCCAGTTCGTCAAAAAAATAATATCCGAGGGCATTTTTTCTAGTCCTGGCTATGGCTGGGCATTCACAAAGTAAGTGAGATGAGCCCTCTTACACCTCTTCGTCTTGACACCCTTTGCATAAGTCAGATGCCCATTCTGCTCATGTGGGTTGCCATTGAGTTGTGACCCGTAAAGATTCCAACCAAGAAACACAATTGAGGTCTACTAAGCTTCATGTTTTTTTTAAATATCTGGCAGAAGATTCCTTGAAACCCGACAAGTGTCAATTATTGACCATCTGTCATTTGCGACCTTAAGGAAACTTTGGTGAATTCTATACTTTTCCTGTTCAAGTGACATAAGTACCCGGGATACAATTTGGCTCGGTTCAAATGATGAACATTTTTGGACAGTTTATCAGCCATTTCCTTTAAATATATGTCACGGGACCCATCGAAAGATGACTGAATTTGTTTCGCCAAACAATCTTAATTCACTATGGCAACGAGCAACCAGTTTTGACTTCGTAACAATTGACGAAATGTCTCTGATTGCCGCCTGGCTATATCTATGAAGATATTAATGTTCTTGTCCGTCAGTTCACATGTTGAAAGATATTTTGCGTAAACAGAACCAGTTCCGTCTTAAGAGGCTACTGGCCTAAATACTTAGCTTTTCAAGGGCTGTTTGTAGGAGCTTGTACAGGGTGGGGACAAATTTTCCTGATGCCATTATCACTATATATCATAAGTGTACGCCGCGACTTTAACGCCTCCTTGCCCTTATTTAACTAAAATCTGGTTTACGACCAGAAGCCAAAGCAGAGGAGATAAGACACCTCCTTGTGGCGTACCCCTACACGTTCTAACTTCAAGCTTGCTGTCCATCCAGTTCTGCATTAACAATTATAGTTTGAAGCATGGAGTTAATTCAGTTTGACAGCATTGGGTCGATGCTAACACAGTCTAGGACTTGTCGTATCGCGCCATTTTCAAGGTGTTGAAGGCCCATTATATGTCAAGGAACACTCCCAGGGTAAATTCTTTAAAGTTGATTGATTCCTCAATCATGACGACCTCTTCATGAAGTGGAGTGAAGTTCTTCAAGCTGAAAGAGGCTACAGACTTGCCACATTGATCAGTGATTTCGAAATTACATATACATACATATGTATAAATATTTCTACATGAAAAACCTTTTTTTTTAAATTCATTTTTATTAATATTCATTTATCTTAAAGCTAGACAAAAATACATAAAAACTAGCCTACTTATCCAATAACTTGAGGGCTCTCTAAGCAAAACTCTATCTTATTTCTAATAACCTTTCGGCCTAAAAACTATTTTTATTATCAAACTATGTATCATTTTATTTTCCACGAGAAAATGTAAGAAAAACCTCGGAAAAAGCTTCCCACAATATCAGTGCCGCCTTTGCTCACATTCAAGAACAAACGCAATCATTTGACAATTCTAAATTGAAGTAAGAACGGTGGTATTTGGCGATGAAAAAAGATCTTTTCCTTTAGGACAACGCACCGGCCGGCGGCGGCGGCGCACAAGTCCGAATGGCAAAACTGCATGATTTAGGTGACGATCTCCAAATATATCTGTAAAATAATATTCACGAAATTTTTGGAAAATCAAACTAAGAGCCTTTGAACCATTTTGTTTTTATTTTCTCAAAAACGACACAACTGATGCTAATAATTTCCCTATGCAAAAGCTTCTAAAAAATTAAAACAATATAATGTCTAAAAATTTCAAAAAAAAAAAAATGTTTTGGATTATTAATTGCATCGTTTAATCAAATGAATTCATATTTTAACCTTTCTTATATTGTAAAAGTGTATGTCAAAACATTTCATAATTTTTTTTTAAATGCCTGAACACACCTTCATTTTGAAGAACTTAAACATGGCTAACATTATTATAGGGTACGAGATGTCCTATTCAGAAAGTACTACGATGGTTCGATATCTCCAGGTTTCTCTGGCCATAATATCTCTTCAACGATTTAGCTCAAAAAAAAAACCCAATAGTGGTCTTTTAGTTCCCAGGATTCTTAACTTGCTTCAATACATTCTTTGATACAAATCTTTAATTAATAAATGCATTCCTCGAATTCCCTACATATTTATGTATATGGTTCAGTCAATTTGCAACTATGTGCCTCTGTGCATAAAGATTAAATTTGTATTAATTTAAAGTAAACCTATTTCAAGACGAAAACTGGTTGAAAATCAAATTAAAAAAAAAACATCTGCACTTTCAAGTCACATACAATTATTATTACTTCTTGGACTTAACTCTTTCCATCGGAATTTGTTGACATTTATTTCTTAAACGTGTTACACCTTTAACAAAAACGATAAAATAACTCAGCAAAATTGAAAACCAGCATAACTTTTCCAATTCCCAAAGTGCATGAAATTACTTGTACCTAACATGTGCTCGGAAATCTATTGCTTGTATTTTCGAACAAGATGTACGAGTGCAATTGCATCCTAATGAGCTCATTACATCCAGATTCATAGAGTTGGCTTCAAATCCAATCACAGAAAACGCAGCATTTTTACTCGTGCAGCAAAACCGTTCCTAACCGACCAGTAGTTTCGCGGTATCTTCGGCGGAACAAAAACTTGTCAACATCACCACCACATTCCATATGGAGTCAGACGTCTTCTTCAGAAGAACAAAAACCAACTCCTTGAGATGCGGAGTCGTCCTTTTTTTTACTTGTGTAATTTTGTTTGTCTGAGAGGTTGAGAGCAGCCGATTTGGCCAGTGATACCCATAGTGGCCTGATTTCCCCCCGGGGGCAGAGCAATATAATTAAAATGCCATCGAAATACAAATGAACGCCTGTCATAAATCCTCTTACGGGCAGCCGTGAGTTGTGCGGCGATGGCGATGTCCGTTGCTGCGTATGCTGCATGGATATCCTCCTGCATCCGTGACATACCACATCGTTGACTGGAATATACAAACAAAAGGAGCGACAGACTCCCGAGAAAACATGAGCAAAACCAAATCCGGACCTCCCAAAAATGGATCACATGGATACTGCAGTTCAGTGCTGCCGGAGTTGTTGTTCCCTTCGGTATACAACCGTCAGACTTCCTTAATAGACCTCTTGGGAAGATGTGTGAGATTCTCAAAGGGAATCCCAGTAATAGCTCGGACGAGACGACGGCAAAGACGACCACGACCCTCGGCCCCGGACCATTTTGATGACGAAGACGACTGACTGAACCGCCGCGACGGGATGGTGGGAGCACCAAACTTTACATACATCACCATCACCACACAGATGCTGGCTGCTGACCGGCTTTCTTCTAGCGACTTCCATTGGTATGATTGATGGGGCATATAGCTTGGCGAACAGGTTCACTCTGGCGGATAATCGGAGCAATGTTAAAACCCATAATAGAGCGACAGACACGCTCTGTGAGAAGATGTCTTCATTTGGTCCAATGACTCTTGCCGGACGGAGGCCTTCTGACTCTTGCCTTCAGCCGCTTGGCGTTATTTATGTGCGGCCGACAGCGCAGCGCACAGGTAGGTCAGAAAACAGAAATCTGAATGGTTTGTTTAGCTGGATTATTAGGTGGGCTCCCGAATGGAGGATATGCTGATGCACTCCTGCCAACGTCAACCCAGCCGCGGCGAAGAGGGCAATCAATGTGCACACACCGAATATGAGATATTAATTTGTTTATGCGGCAGTAGGCCGGACGGACGACAACGACGGCGCGGCAGCATCGGCATAGCCGACGTCCGTCGTAGGTCGGTGAAATGGATCAAGGGAAGGATGAATGCCATGGGCGCCAGTGTGTTTAGTTGCGCTATAAAGTGAATTTTAGGACTCACAATGCGGTCTGATATGTGTGTGGTTTTAGTATTGTTTTTTTTTTTGGCAAATTTCGGTTCTGCCCGAGGGGCTGAGGGGGAGGATTTTAAAAACAGCTATTAGTGTGGTCGAGTTTAATAGTAACCCATTATCAGTTTTTTTTTAACTTCACAAATTGTTCTGATTTTTGTATTTGAAGCGAGTTTAAGGGAGAACAAAATGTTGCTTCAATGCATGGCATTCATAGCTTCTTGTGGAAGTCAATGATCTTTTAAGCTACATTGTGATTGTGACTCATCTATAAAATATTTTCGATTTTTGGTAAAGCGTGAGAAACAACGGCCTTCATCTTCAGAATATGAACTATCCAAGCTGCCATTTGAATTTGAAACGAAGCCCCCGAGGACACACTTAAGTAACATTGCTTTTTTGAGATAGAACGTTTTGACATCTTTTGACCAGCCATGATATACTTTATTGGGCGAACATTCTTGTTTAGAATTTAACTCATTTTAAAGCCTGGTCATTGCTGTAGCACTTCAGGATTCAGCCACTTCAGTGGTATCGACAGTTCGTTAATGTATCTTCTCGGACCATGCACACGGAACTCTAAAATTCAAGCGGAGAATTCGCTCATAACAGCCTCAAGTGCTATAGAGGGACATAAAAGATACTCGAGAATGGCATTTGCTATACTAAATTACCTTCTAAGGAGCAGAGATTGGCTACTACTTAATCAAAGTTATAGCTGTCTATAGTGCAGTCAAGTAAATTGTTGAGTTAGTACTCTTTTCTTGAAAATCTGGGTTCATTTTGCTAATAATCATTTCTTAGATTCATTAGATTCATAGTTTAAGCGAAATACATAAGTTTAGAAGTTAGTTTTCATCCAATTTTGTGGTCTGTTTTATTAGGTTATCAGAATCCTAATAGAAACGCATTAAAAAATTATTTAATAATTTTCCTAGCCCCATATATTTTAAGCCGGAAACATGGGACTATCCAAGCATGTATATTTTAAGATGTACCAACGCAGGCAATCCAGTGATCCCCGAAGGTATCAACCAAAACGACATCACCAACATCCAAAACAACTAAAGACTTCTGAATTCCCGGTCCCACCAAACTACGCTGACCCAAGCAATAAGTACAAGGTTGTGATAGTTTCACAACCTAAGTCTATCTCTCCAAAAACACCATCTCACAACTTCATTACACTTGTGTTGCAAGCCTATGTTTGTACAACACTCAGCAGTGACTCGGAACATAAAGTTGCCCTCGCCTCACTAAACCTCTAGAAATATATCGTCTATTAGCCAATCTGAGGAGGGCTTCTTCCAACTACTCTAAGCTGAACTCAACCAGTCTACGGAAACAAAGAACCTTCAAAATTCAAAAATTGATGCAGAATTAGTGAGCTTACAAGTTGTTTTCACGAACTCTCTGCGGAACTTGAAGCAACAAAAGACTTCACGGGATTGCTACTACCATCTGCCTGCATACATACATAATCCCTACCACCTCAGAAAGCGGCTCAGAAATCTAAGAAATCCACTTAATAGAGTTACATATCAACAACATTATTATGCATGAGATGAAATATGTAAACATTATGTTTAGTAATTCCGTGAAACACCACAAAACAGCCTTTTAAAAACACCAATACCACAACCATCAATGGTGAGGTAACATCAATTGAATTTGAGGCTCAAGCATTCACTGACCGCGGTCAGAGATCCTGGGACTATTTGTTTTTCGAACAGACTTCTTACTTTAATACAACGACCTGAGCTAGTGCTGAAGATTGTTCATTTCTGAGAAATCAATCTCATCAGGAACTCTAAAGACAATGACGAGCTCACAAATCCAAAAGAATTAGCAGAGGTCTTTAACAGAAGCCATCCAATTAACTCAACGGGGCCGGGAAATATCTCCGATCAATGTGTTTTCTGTGAAACACAAGCAAGATTCCTTAGCAACAGAAACAGATACCAAGTTAGCAAAAATCATTCTGCAATAACAACCCCGTAATTCCTGATCAGTTGTTAAGATTCTGGGGAAAACCACTTTACACTTCATTCACTACTGAAATTCCAGGACGATGTTGCTTTAAATACTAATACTTTCTCGACATCAAAAAAACATTCGATGATATAGAAATCTTAGAAACTTATTCATAAACTTTACCAACTCGAATTTGTTCATTCACTCGTATAAACTATTTAAGGCATTCTTCAACTTGGATCTTTCTTCATCCAGAAAGGAAACAAGTACGCTTATTCAATATAACCAATTTTAGCCTCACAGAGATTTAAACCAACATTTAGCAGTTATAAATATGATTTCTACTCGCAATAGGGGATCAAAATCAACGCCGTCTAATCTTAACTTTTGTCCATCAGACGACCAAATGATTCAGAAAGGTTATCGTTGAAAACAGCTTAAACCTAACTCATCGAACGCAAATTTCAACCAGTTCCGTTTTAACCCCCAAGCAGCTTCTATTTATTCCCCGATTAATGATACAGAGGGCTATCGTAGTACTCTTTGGCATAATGGTTAGTGCGTCGAAATGTGCAGAGGGTCTTGGGTTCGATTCCCGACCGCTAAAAAAATGTTTTTTCAGGGGTATGTTGCCTCTTAGAGTATCCCTTTCCCTTGTCATGAATAGTGCTGCTCATCTTAGCCAATCGGCATTCAGCAGAAGTTTGTAGGCCCCATCCATTCCTAGCAACACGCACACAGAATTGGTTTAAAGTTGTGACTTACTAGGTCCTGATTTCTTGCGAACTGTAGAATCCCCAAATTTAATTAATTTTTTTAATTCACCTCCTGATACGGAATTGGAACGAATTAAGCTTGAAGACAATTATGTAGGCTTGAAAGCAAGAGCAGTTCTTGCTTTCCCTTAAACTTACAAAAATAACCTGGCAATTAAAAATACGTAGAGCTTGAAAATCTGGATGGTTATGCATTTCAGAATACGAAGGAAACACGTGAGCAACTCAAGAATCAACTGGACAGTTACATGATGCCATTCAGAAGAAAATGCCTGCAAACCTTGCCAATTCTCCCGACTGCACAGATAAGAAGAGTTGTAATCCAGAAAAGATTTAAGGTAAAATGATACGATGGGACTTAATGACGAGAGTCATATAGAACTCAATTGAAAAAAGTCATACCCTTCCACGCTTATGCTTACCCAGCCAGATAAACTGTATGTGTTCTCCAATCATCAAAAATGGGTCCAGGTTAATTTTTTGTGTGAGCATTGTAATAATTTTGAGAATTGTATCCATGGATAACTGATATTATTAAAATAACCCTTACTGTAAAATCGAGAATATTTTCAGGTTATGTGAAGTTTTATTGCATTTATGTGACACTTGCATCAGTGAAACTGAACATCTCGATATTTTCGGTATGTGCATCACGAACCATCTCTTGTGGAACGATCACATACGCGATGTTGCCAAAAATGCCGCAAGATGTTTGGGTTTTCTGAGACGGTGCAAGAAATTCTTCTCTCCTTCTGATCTGGCTACAATCTATAAAACCTATATACGTCCAAAACTTGAGTATAACTCCCATCTATAGGCTGGTGCTCCAGTAACTTACTTAAGTCTCTTGGATAGTATTCAAGGAAGAGCTTTTAAAATGATTGGTGACAATAACATCATTGACCCATTTACGTCACTCCAACATCGTCGTAATGTTTCTTGCCTCACCCCTTTTTACCGTTATTTTAACGGACTATGATCTAGTGAAATAGCCAGCTGCATTCCTCCCCTTAATAATTCAACCGTAATGCCCGCACTTCTAGGAATGCCCATCAGTTTACCCTCGAGCCCAATTCGGTCGTACTGTGAAGTACAGAGATTCGTTTTTTAGCCGTACTACGCGAATGTGGAATTCCTTACTACGCTCTGTCTCTCGCAGTCATTGCAATGTTCAAGAATTCAAAACCAATGTACACCGACACCTCCTTTCTAACCCCTCCCTTTTTTCCTAATGCTCACATTGTGTCTCTGGCATATTAAGGGTATACAAAAAAACTTTGAGTGTGTGGTACGAGAAAGTCTTTCCAATTTATTTTACTATCAAGAATTGTCAAAATAACATGACGTATTAATAAATCAACTATATTTTTATTTTAAGAAATAATCGTACTTTAATGAACATAACTTTATTAAAATTTGTATAACAGTTAGTGTATTGAACTGTCATGCTGGGGGTTTGTGTTGGATCCCCAGCCGCAACCACCTACAAATTAAAAAAAAAAACTTCCCAGGGGTGCTGCCTCTTGAGAGAGAGTGACAAACATAAGGGTATCTAAAATTCGTTAAATATCTACGTTTGCTAGTTATAAATCAATATTTTCCTACTTCACCTTAGATTTGCATAACAAGACCGTAAGCTCCAATATCAAGCTGATATATCATGAGCATGACCTAGCTTTTATAGACTTCACAAGCCAGAGAAGTGAAGAGGGCAACCGAGTGATTATATTTTCAACAAGGAGATTGCATTCAATCTAACTTCATATACATTTTAATTTCAAATGTAACTACTAAACGGGTAATAATACACCACATCTAATTACCTACCCATTCTCGATGATCCTATCGAATACAACTAATAAACTTTGTTCAAACAATCCCACCTAATATTATGATAATTAATTTCCATTTCCCAATTCAAGTATCATAATCTCATCATCATTGTCCATAAAGTCCCCTCTTAGCCACCTTCGAAGCTAATTCAATTCATAACACTTAAATGCACGACCGCCTTCTTCTCGCCTGCTCCTGCACCATCAGGACGGAGTTATCAAAATAAATCTTAATCTCTGTGGTAAACATTTTCTATGGCACAAAACCACCCTCCCTTTGTGTACTCTGCGTACCATGAAAACCCTCTTAAACCCCAATGACAATGTTGTGGGTAATCATAAAATTATTTTACCACTTTGTTATCGCCCGAATACCCCCTGGAGAGCACTTCACTAGCGCCAACATACCCTAGTGAATGTTTCGTTACGATAAGCTCCATAACAATCATTTCAGTTGTGGAGAATGTTTGCTGATTCCACCCCATTTTGCAAGCCACTGGCTGAAGTGATGTTAATAGGGATGGTGAAGCTTCGCTTCCTTGGAGATTTCCCGTTTATTGAATTTTAAGGATGTGCGTATCCTATGATGGAAGTCGAGTAAACACAAAGTACATTGTAGCTGTTACAAGAAGATTATTTGAGCTCGCAAAGAGGGTTGGCATATGTTTTACGCCTTCATATACAATTTATTACACCCAACATAATAATATTTACACTTTATTTAGGGACCGATTGACTTAAGGGGAGATGTGAGCGAGATTACATATTTGTAAGGGGGCGAGTGTATCTGGTATGCATTGGCATTCAATGCAATTAGTTTGAACATGGATCAAATATTATATTACAAATCGATAAACCAAGTGTGAACGGGGTATAAATAATCTACACTCGGTGCAGGGTATCACCGTACAGCCAAACGTGATATTTCTATTAAAACTTGCAGCAGGGGGTATCGGGCTCTCTGTGACACTTGTGCAAATATACATATATAGACTGAAATGAGTGATAGCTTTTGTGTTGCATTTGCATTGCACAATTTATGTATATTTTCACACGAATTGTCGCAACATACATATTTGCTCTGGTTTAATTGTGCGAGGTGCGAAAAGAGTTTTGTATTTTTCACGCAGTGAGTTCAGTGATACACAGCTGATGTAGGGCATTTTTTTTATCATCACCTGCAGCAGTAATTGGAAATGTAATATCTAAATTAGGTATTGGATAACTTTTACGCCGCGCGTCGTTACACCCGAGGCTTGGAACTCTTGATCTCTAAGTTTTTGATTGATTTATTTATTTCTACTTTTTGTATTGGTATATGACATATGTGCTTACTTTACACGAGACAAGTTACGGATATGTGTTGAAAATCGAACTTCAGATTTGATTCAATCATACAAACATACATATTTATATTAAGTATAAAGGGGGAATGAAAAATACTAAAAAGGGGTTTCTAAGTGTATGTGTACAAAATTATAGCTTTAATGAATTATGACTGTACTGTTCGTAACTACTTTTTTATACAGAATTCCGTTACAAAGTTATAATCTTAATTCGTTTTTGGGGGGCTTTTGACCTACAATAAAAATAAACGCAAGAATGGTTTTTTGATAGAAAAGTTAAAATAAATATCTATAAATATTCGAAACTCCACGAAGATCAATACTCTTTTGCAAGCATTTCAACCAATATTGCAGCAATTTTAACACTCTAATTGAGGCAACTCCAAAACATGCATTTTGAATGCATCATCTGCTTCGTTATCAACCTTTTGTTGAGAGTTTGTCAAATTAAATCTTATTGATGAAAAAATCTTCCGATTTTAGACGAACTTTACGAAATTCGAACTGTGGCGAAGTCTGACTCCGATTGATTTGGAAAAACCACCGAAAACACGATGACTCTAGATGGCGCTTCATTACCAAAGCAGTCGAAGCGAGTTCATCGGGGCCACTGTTGTTGGTTTAATCCACGTCGAAAATAGTGTCAATATAATGTCATATAGCACTCGTATGACAAAACTTTACTATATAAAATGTCAAAACAATATGATGATTATGTCAAATTTGACATATGTATTCTAATTGGTGTTACCATATCGCAAGACTCACGTAGCACACCTGCGTATTAATAAAAAAAAAATACTAGACGTTCCTTAACATATATGATTTCTAGGACTCGGATAGATAACTCGTGTATTTGATAACTTTTTTTATTAATAAACATATTTTTGAAACACTCTAATATGCATATTTATGCTTGCGTTAGTTAACAATTCTACCAAACGCTATCACATGTCAAAGACTGTTATTTTTATAAATAGGGAGGTTACAATATAGTGCGATTAGTCAAGATGTTTATGTGAATTTAATATTTCTCTTTGGAATAAATAAATTGCTTAAAAGAAACTTATAAATCCCTGATTTTGGCCATCACCGCCTTGTAGGGTTTCCGCTATCTTATATTAACTCGATATTCATTCATTTCTAAGCCCCATACTTTAGAGATAAATTTAAAAAAATCTAAGAATAAGTTATATGTAGATGTTTAAATTTCGAAAACATGAAAGCAAACGTTTGGGAAATAATTTAGCAATAGTCAAAGTGATGCCAAATTGACGTATATTTTATGTTGTTGTTTGAGAATTATTTGATTTATGTTTTTCTTGTTGGGGTAAAGGGAATTTATGGAAAAAAACAGAAATTCTTAAAACCATATTTTGTTATTTTCAAATTTAATCTTTTTATGATATTTTAATATTGCAGTGTAACACAGTTCGAGCGTTTAGGTAAAGTCGAGAGAATTTAAAAGAAGATGCCTTAAAAGCCAGTAAATCATAAGAATCGAGATGGCCAAAATTTCCACATTCTAGTAGTGTGGCTAAAAAAAGAACCTCTATATTTGACAATACGTCCGAAGTTAGGTTCAAAAGTAAACTGATGGGCATTCGAAGCTAGGCGAGTATTATGGAGACATTGTTTGAGAGGAGGAATGCCATCGGCTATTTGAATTGCACATCGTTTAGAGAAAAAGCAAAAAAAAAAAACAATAAAATACACGAGGCCTTACGATGGTGTTCAAGGGAAACAAAAGTTTCCGTAATTTACATGCATATGTGTCTCCTATAAGTCTTAGAGCTCTATTCTGAATTCTATCTAGCAAATTCAATTGAGTCATACACAGCACAGATTTGAGAGTTATGCTCAAGTTTCGGGCGGATGTATACCTTATAGATAGTAGCCTCATTAGAAGGGGGACACAATTTCTTGCATCTTTAAAAAAAAAACTACGAATTTCGTTAGGTTTTTGGAACTTACACACATACCTACTATGGAAAGGTTTTCAGAAATTATCGACTCAAAAATTTACTGCTTAGTTTGCATTTCACATGTTCTGCTGTGCTTTCTATTCAAGATTAAGTTATAAAATTACGAATGTTCATCGCGAAAAACAAATGCAACATTCATGCAAGACGGCCACAACCCTGCAAGTGATTGAAAATTGCATTTAATCTTATATTATGATTTTCTTCAGTGAAATATGAAAAAAAGTTAATTATCTTGGTATAGTACTGCAGATCTTGACAAAAAAAAAAACCCTTAAACTTCAAATTGTTCCGTCCCATGAAAGTGGAAGTCTGATGCCTCTATCTTAGCGTTCGAAACTGAAGACATTCCGTTGGTGGCTCAGAAGACAATCACATCATTAGGCGTTTTTCTTTTTTAGTTCAGAACAGAACCTGAGTTGTCAAAAAATAAATTGTGTTTCTTTTTTAGTTCAGAGTGTTCAGAGTTTCGAAAATGTGTTTCTTTTTTCGCTCTGAGCATGTTCTGAGCGTGTTCAGAGTGCGCTCTATGAGCTCAGAATAAAATAACTGAGCAGACAGAGTAAAATGCTTAACACAAGCATTTGACAGATGGAAATTAAAAAAAATGGCGACAGCTACATAATTGTTCAGGTCTGTTTCAAAATATACTCAGAGCGCTCAGAGCACGCTTGGTTCAGAGAATGTTCGGAACATGCTCGACATGCTCGGACTCTGTTCAGAGCTCTATACTGAACTAAAAAAGAAAAACGCCTATTAGCGAAATAGTATACTGATGGAAACTGCTCAGAAAATTGAAAAGCTGACTTTTAACCTGCTGCTCAATACACACTCTGCAGGTAGTTTACGTTTTGTTATTAACTCGTAAGTCGTGAGGACGTACTACATCTGTCTTGTTTTGTTCTTATTGTGTAATCTTCACCACAACTAGTTTAAATATTTTTCTTCGGGACAATCAGACTCGTTTTCGATAATCAATCAGCCATCATTCTTAGAGGGACACAAAGTCGTCCAAGAAAACAGGCTATTAGCTGGATTTCAACTTTTTCTTCTCAGTGAATAGGCATGTATGAAGCTAATTTTTCGCATAAACTTTATAAGGGCATTGGGCGCATTCGTGTCATGAAATCAAATTCATTATAGCTCTCAGAATTTTTTTACATTTCTTGTTTCCCTTTTTTGCCCAAAATTTGCCAAATATATTTTCAGCGCAAACTTATCACCACTTTTTTAACCCCATTATAAATACATACATTTTAAAAAATATTAAGCCCTCAATCATTTTTATAATCATTAGCATTCAAACACAATACGAAAATTTATAAAAAAGATACTTATTTTTACCCAAGTGCACCATATACTATATAGCACAGTTTAAGAAAGCATAAAACACTAAAAGCAAATAAAAAATCCGACCTGTCTTTTCTAAGATCCAACTAGTATACATACAAAAAATAAAACAAAACAGGTACCCGGCGTACTTTGCTGCGTCTTCTCGGAAAACAGTTAAACCGATTTTTATCAAATCTTACACAAACTCTTTTAGGCCAATACCGAGTTTCGGAGGTTTCGGAACACTAAGAATTCTTCGAGCTCATGTAAATAGAAGGTAGCGCAAAAGTTATCACCTTATAGGAAGATGCTATAGTTCTTGCAAATGGCGGCATGTGTCATTTATATTTTGGCATTTGTGAAGTAAACAGGTATTTATTCCATAAATTGGTTTAACTGACAATAGTACTCCAATATTTTCATATTCTTTTGAAAATTCACACCCCTTAATAAGAAAGAATAAGAAACCGCGTGAAATTTATTGCTTTGAAAACTCAAAGGTATCACTAATCACTTAGAGGAAAACAACTCCCTCTGCCACTATCGATGATTAGGCCATGGAGTTAGGAAACTGATGAAATTTCAATCATAAATCGGGAATCGCACAGTGGATCGACTCCATACATTTAGACGTGAAAAATTCTAATCTTCTTGGAAAATATCTGTCTCCATCTAATGCAGGGTTGCAAAAGCTAAAGCTTGGCTTTAATTCACAAGCTAGTGGATGACTAATGAATTAAGAAAAATGTAATTCAGCAGCTAGTTACTGACTTATGAATTAAAAAAATTTAATTCATAAGTCAGTTGTTGACTTGTGAATTAAAAAAATTCAAATCATAAGCTTCGTAGTGACTTATGAATTAAAAAAAAATAATTCACAACCTACGGAATGACTTATGAATTAAACAAATTGAGGTCATGAGCAAGTAAATGACTTAAGAATTAAAAAAAAAGATAATTCAAAAGTTATCTGGTAACTTATGAATTAAAAAAAATTTAATTCATAAGCTAATAGATAAATTCTGATTAAAAAATTATTAATTGGAAAAGCAAGCATGATAATTTTATGACACACAAAAGCTTGAAATCTACTTTCGTTAATAATTAAATAATTATGTAGTCAAAACAAGCTTAAACTCTTCCAATTTACCAACTAGCTTATGAATAAAATTTTTTTTAAATCATAAGTCACTAACTAACTTATGAATTAATTTTTTTTTATTCACAAATCATCTACAGACTTATGACTTATGGTTTTCTTAATTCAAAAATTCGCAACCCTGCTATAATGTTCATAAATGTAGAAAAGTAGTCTATTCTATTACATTGTTTAAGTCTTTAAAAATTTCGAACACCTTTAGTCACTTTTTATGTTTTAGAATAAACCGTTACAGCCGACTTCCAATTTAAATCAAAATTGGCTGATTTTGAACTGATGATTCTCTTAAGCTTAGGAGTATTTTAACAGTTTCTTGGTTCTGATGAATTAAGCTAGTTCGAAATATGTTCTAGAAGATTTTTTGTCCGAGCCGATTTGGAATTCGAACACCAAACTTAAAAAAATTCCCTCCTTGAGACGCAGAAATCTTTTCCTAAAAAGTGGGCAAAAAAAGGGCTTTGCAAATCTTTGCGAGGTTTATCACATATATTTCCAGAAAGTAGACGTTCACCGCTATCCAAAACACATAATTTATTTTTAAAGCAACCTTAGGCACATATTTAGATTTTCCAAAACAAACACATTAAAAACAATTTTTTTTTGTTCTTTGAATAACACAATTTTTTTATGCAACAAACAAACATTAAGACAATTTCAACACAGATTTATAAAAGTAAATACCTTCACGAACATTTGTCATTATTTTTTTTCAATTCCACTTAAAATTGTAATTTTAGCAATTATTTTTCTAAAAAACTTAAACGCACCAGATCAAAAAAAGACTTTTCACTTTCAAGTTTGGAGGTCATTTATTCCAAGCTAAAGTGGTTTAAAGAAGAAAAAAAAGTGTTATCAGACTAAATAGTTATCCGTTATTGATATGAAATAGAATTTTTTGGAATTTTAGTCATTGACTTTTTCACGTCTAATTGTATGAAGTCGATCCACTGTGAATCGTCGCGTCGTTCAGAAATGCCCCAAACTGTTTGGGTAACCTTCCATTTCGAATGCATGAATCTCTTCTTCGTTAGATTAGAAAGTACATTTCGAACAGCGCTATACAAGTTCTATAAGATTGTTTCAAGTCTGTTGATAAGAAAATAAATGCTGGTGTGCCAGAGGGCTCCGTTTTCTCTCCGATTCTCTTTCACATTGATGAATACAATTATCTTTTGTGTGAAATTTCTAATCCATTAAATTGTTTTCCCGACGACAGTAGGTACACTCAGCTTATCATATTCGTTTGCAGGGTCACGTCCTTGTTGATGTGGATTTAAAGCGACATGCGTATGATAAGTTCATTAAACTCTGATCTTGATGGCACTGTCAAATGGTTAACCAAAAATGGCGTCGAATGCTTTCTCTTGTTGTTATAGAATCCACCCCTAATACCACTATCCATGCATTCATTAAACCGAACCAAATTTCAGCTCCCGGGATCACAAGTCACTTTGTGTGGAATGATCACATATTCGACGTCGCCAAAAATCTTGCTTAGTGTTTTAGGTTTCCTTCTACAATGCAAGAAATTTGTCACCACTTCTGAATTGGGTGTGATTTTTAAAGGCTATATTCGTCCAAAACTTGAGTACAATTTCCATATTTGGGAAGGTGCTCCAATAACCCACTTGGATAGAATTCAGAAAAGAGCTTTAAAAATGACAGATGTTATAACTATAAAAGAAAAAATTGCATCTCTCGAGCACCGCTGCAATGCTTCTTGTCTTTCACTATCTTACCGTAGTTTTCATAAGCTGTCTTCTAGTGAAATAACCATAGTTACATTACTCCCCTTAAACAATTCCACGGTAATACTGACGCTTCAGAGAATGCTCATCAGTTAACTCTTCGGACGTACTGCTAAATTCAGAGATTCTTTCTTTAACCGCACTATACGAATATGGAATGCCTTACACGGCCCTATATTTCCCCCATTATTATATTCAGATATTCAAAACCAATCGGCATCAGTATCTTCCTTTAAATTCACTCCTGAATGCTGCTCATCCTGCTCATCAACTTTAGGTTAAGGGCAATACGAGAACTCACGAGAAATTCTTCTTTTAGAAAACTAAATTCAACAATATTGATGAAGCATAAGTTCACAATACTATAAAGCCTATTTGAACATTTTCAAAAACGAATTCACCCCCTCCTACTTGTGTTTAAGTCACAACTGAAAATAATTCAATTTCTTTTCTTATCAAACAAAAAAAAAAACATCAAATATTCAATCATTATTCATGGTGCCAAAAGTGCGAGTCACTTTGTTAATTCGCATTCGCATTTACCATCCTAAAGTGATATAACAAAAATCAATCGATTGACAACCCACACACAAACGCACACACGAATACATTGAAAGGCACTAAGTTAATTTGCTAATTGCGAACAATTTATTCACCAAACGAAGATATCTCACTGGTAAATTAATTTCGCCACCTCTCACCCGCACTCTCACTTCCATGCCTCCTATATCTATGAAGGTACATGTGCTATGGATAGATTCAATTAATTAAAATTTTAGTCATGCTTGTTCTTCACTTTATCCAACACCCATCCCTTCGTGGTGTTTTGAGCGAAAACAACTGTGTTGTTCCTCATCAGACAATTTCCAATTCAACCCAATGACAAAGTATTTTCCAATCAATCTCAACTTATTGCGCAATCATCATCACAAGGGAAGCACTGAATTGAAGGGTCTCTGGTACTCTAGGATATAGAGAAGAGGCTCCAAGTGTGCTGATGGTGAGTTGGAAAGGGGGTTGTTGTATATTTGAACTTTGAGCTTGTCATTGAATCTAACATTTTGCTTTTTGTTCAAATTAGTCCTTGGAGCGACAGAGGAAGTGGATGGATTTGATCTGTGTGTAGGATTAAAATTCCCTTTTCACACTTGCCCCCATTGTAAGCAAAAAAAAAAAAAAAAAAAACTCCCTTACATCAACATCAGGATTTCTGTGTTGAGAGGAAATGGAAAACCGAATAAAAAATCGGAAAATGCATTTACATTCACATTCTCATTCAGATATTATATTCCATCCCTACGCAATCGTCCATTTTTAAGCCACCCCCTTTCAGGCAAAATGGATAAAATGTGGAAGTACGTGATCCCGATGTCAGTAAAAGTTGAATTTAATTAAATCCTTCATGTCGGCATGTCTGTTAAACAGACACCGGAATGAAAAGCTGCAAGAAGATGAATATAGATAGACTGTAGCAATTTGTTCGGTTCGCATATCCCGAAAAAGACCCTTCCCCCATAAGTCGGGCAGGCGGGATATAAGTGGAGTTGGTATATTGTATTCGGAGATGTGATGAACTTTACAACAGTGATAGTGCAACATCCAGAGAGAACTGCGTTTTCATTTTGATTATTTTTTTTTGTTGATAGATTTTTATTGCAGTTTTTCTTCTTTTTTTTTAAAAATGCTGCTGCTGACATTTTGTGTCAGTAAAGTGAACTTTATTTTCAAAAATTGCAAATGAATATACGACGTCAACTGAAAGCTTTCGAATTAAATGAAAAAGTGCAATTTTGAACTTTCTAAAATGTAAATTGGTTCTAGAGTACTCATTTTGTGTGTTGTTCTTGAAAATTCATTACATGGTATCAGAAGTGAGATTTGTATGTCAAAAAACCATATCTATTCCATGAAATGAAATAAAAAGAAGATTTTTTTTTTCATTTGGATTAGAATCGTGTTGATATTGATGCTTAGTTTTATATTTGACACTATTGAAGTGGATATTTACGGGGAAAATGCCAAAAATCAATCAAGGTTCAAATTTTTATCAAAATTTCAGTCTAATTGACAAACGGCTTAAGATCAAAATTGACTCATAAAAATTTATGTAGTGCAAAGCGTTGCTTTACTGGGTTGATTCCGGTTTAACTATATGGTTTATCGAAGGATGAACTAGACCACTGAGCCACCAAGCGTTGGAACAAAATTTTCTTTCAAGTGAGTGAGAGCATCCGCAGTATTTTCAGTCCTTTTTAAAGAATATCTTCTTTAAATTGCAATCCGGTCACCACAGAAAATATTAAAATTATGGGAACACCTGTGGATCGAGTATCTTATAGACCCCCATATGTAACCCATGTAAACTCAGCTGGGTCTATCTATTAACTTTTTAGCTAGTGGGAGTCATCAGTACTCCCGCATAATTTAAACGAAAACTTGTTAAACTTGTTGTTCTGAAAATTTTAAAATAGTGAACTACAATACTTGAAATGTTTTTTCGTTAGACTGAACTATATTGGGTGACCTAAGATTAAGTATCGATGGACCTCACCAAAATCGAGTAACCCACAATGAAATTTGAGTCGTTATTGCTCCATATGAGTTCCCTTATGGACACCTAAAAACCTACTTGAAACGTTAGAGGTTTATAATTGTTAGAGGCTTTAATTCGCAATAAACCTTTTGGGTATCAAGTTGTATCAACAAAAACGCAAGGTGTACTCAAGTAATTATTCATCACATCCCCAATTCCTCAATGTTCCATCATTTAGTTGAAGTATAAGAGGTGCAAACTGCTGTAAAGCTGTTCACTTTCAAAATTCCGAAGCATAGATAGCCTTGCATGCTATTAGCTAGAGCTTCCCTTTTTTGATATTTTCTGATGCACAAATTTTCATCTACAACCTTTCGACTCCGCAAATGAAGGGATATTCAAAAATAATATCATCTTAAAAGTCACTTATTGGTCATAAAAGTGTTGGGCTACGAAAATTGTCGCGTCATAACTATGTATTTGTCTTTTGATTTCAATTTTTTTTTTCAATTTCTGGGATTTTCAAAAAAAGGAGTTTTCATTTAAAATTTCAGTATTTTGGACACCTTAAAAGTTTGTAATTAGTCCAAATTAAAGTTTTAAAAACCCTACAAATACGAGGTGCTAACATCCCTTCATGAGCAAAGTTGATAAAAAAAAAATCGCTAATCACTGAAACTAATTTAATTCTTTATTACCCCCAACTGACCTTTCATATGGCATTCTTCTATTTTTGAAAATCCCACAAATACGTAGTCCATACATCCTCTACTAAGTGATGTTGTAAAAAAAAACTTTACAAAGCCATATATGGGTGTCAAATTACTGAAACCATCTGGCTCTTTATGACCATTTTCTGAACTATCAAATGGCACTTCATTATTTTGAAAATCCCACAAACACAAGTTGCTTACATTCTCCGATGGGTGACGTTGAAAAAAACTATTAAAAATAACAAGAACTCGACTATATCTAACCAATTGCTGAAAATAACTTATACCATTTTAAGTGACATACTTCTATTTCTGAAAATCCCACAAATGTAATGTGATTACATCCTCTTTGAAAAGCCTCTGGTTGGTATCTATGAAATAAACGGTCAAAAATTGACTGTGACTGACTAATTAATTAACTTTTATGACCAGTCATTGATCTTTATTTTGAATATCCCAAAAATTAATTGCTTACAAAAAATATCTACGACCTTGAAACAAAATTTAAAAATTGATTTAAAACACTCTGACTGCCTGATCAATTAAACTGAATGACTTTTAAAGATCAATTAGTGACCTCTTATATGGAATATTTTTTTTTATCGAATATCCCACTTATGGAGTACTTAGAAACCAGAGCCACAAAACTCCTGCTTCTGTAATAATTTGAATTCCTATTTCTTCAAATGGTAATATTCCACTCATTTTGATAAGTCAGGATCTTAAGGTTATTCATAGAGAGAACTGACAAAATTTTTAAATGATTCTGTGATTAGTTGCTTATATACGGCAAAAATCATTTGATTCCAATTGCTAGTCTAATAGGTCTCAGCTTCTTATAAAATCATCAGATTGTCTAATAAAGCAAATTTTACTGAATATAATGAATGAGAGTTCTCTGTACTCCCAGTCGTAATCTGATGAATTTGTTCATATGGCCCATTGCTGAGGCTTTCGTTGATGATCGTGAATCAAACAGAACTACATGCTTTCAACAAGAATATTGAAGTCTTCATCAAATCTTTTTCAAATGGTAAACTGTTTCTTTTTTTTAATTAAATGGAAAATTCAAACTTTGTTTATTATTTGGGACACTTAACCATGTGTATGTATAACTTCCCCAGATAAGCATACAAATTATGAAATAAATAGTCTTTGTCATGGACTATGCCAAACTGCCAAAAAATTGATAAGCCCACATTAAATTAATCATAAACAAACCCAAATCTTTATTTTGGGACTCTATTCTGAGTTCCCAGCTTCCCCACATGATGGACCTGTCCTTCAACGTCACTCATAATAGTTTGTTGTTTATTTGTTTGTTTTGCTCATCAAAACCACAATATTGTGATAATCCCTTTAAACGATCCTATCTCTTATGTGCCGATCACAGGTGGTCTCCAGGGCTGCCAGTATGGTGGCGTGCGACGGACTCGGCACCGGATGGCCCCCCAATGATGATGTTTTTGTAACTCTGGGCACAATAGACGGGGACCGGACGCACACTGCCAGCACTATTACAGGTTAATTAACCTCCGCATAAATTAATTAACTTCGCCAACCTTGGCGCAATAGCTTGAGCTTCATTCCATCAGCCATCAACTCTCGATTCCATCAGTTCTTCCATTAAGAATTGATTTCAAATATTTGGAGGCATAGTGTGAACGTTCATTTATTTTTTAAACAAAAGGAACACACACGTCGCGTCATCGTTCCGTCGTCTTCCGTGGTCGCGGTCGTAGTCATCGCTCGTCGCTTGTCTCTGCTCTCTGCCTCATCGTCGACATTCAACAAAGGTAAAAGGTTGACTCTTGGCACAGATATCCAAATACGCAGATGGATTTGAGTTCGAATCTTCGTTTGTTTCTTTCTTTTTTTTTTATTGTTTTTGAGTTTTGGGATTTTTGCATATTGTCTTGGGCCATCCGAAGAGGGCGAGATCAGTTAAAGCGATTTATTCAAAAATATTTCGTCTGGCTGGTTGGCCTCTAGGTTCGGCCTTCTTCTTCAACTCACAAATCATCCTCGAGCATAATTCTTCACTAGGAACCGTAAAATCGCTGGGGTGGTCTTCGAGCCTCTGGGCCATCATCATGATCATCAGCATCGGAGGCGCAGCGCGGCAGTCAATAGACTTCTTTTTTTTTTCTGATTTGATGCTCAAGCGGGTATATTGGGGGAATTAAAAAATAAAAAAAATGTATAAGGTTTGATGTGTTCATTAGAGTCGACAGAATGGATTTTATGATCATTTAATTTGGATAAGCGTGATATCGGCAGGTAGGTAGGTAAGTTAGATAGATAGATAGAAAGATTCAGATTCAGATACAGGTACACCTTGTATTTTTTTTTTTTTGTATCTTGTTTTTAAGAGGGAACCCAAATTGAGTCATAATCCAAATTTTATCTATTGACGAGATGTAAATTTTGGATAATTAGTGAGATGATTGGAGGAATATCTTTTTAATAAGATCTTTTGTTACGGGATAGATTGTGTATCTTTTATAACCAACACAAAAATTCTGAGCACGGTTTGGTGATGGCAACTGGTTTTATTTTTTGGGTGACGTAGATTTTTTATAATTTGGCCTCTATGGTTCTCGATCTATGTATGTAGGTATAAGTTTTATGATCTCCATAAGTGGAACAACTTAGTTTAACAAAGCCGATCTATTTCTTTTGAAAACAAAAAAAAAAAATACCCAAAGCAGAAAAAGTTGTAGAAACATTTCTTGCTTAAGGTCTTTAAAGATCAATGAAGCTAAATTTGTAAAAAATGCTACCCGTATGTTTCCTGAACAAATGCATTTTATAGATCAAATAATAGAATCATAATTTTTAATTCGAAAATGGGTTTTATTAACCTACATAATAGTAAGCCCCCTGTGCCTGATGGGTTCTCGCATGAAATACAATAAAATGTATTTGTTTTGACTTTATGATGCATTTCTTTTGTTTGATCGCAGCAATTGACGTTTTTTTTTAAGTAGAAAGCTTAGTCTATCTTTGTTATTATATTAAGAGTTTTACGAAACGTAATAAAAGTGAACTTAATTTTATAGGTTTTCCATAACTTTTGCAACAAAGCGGAGAGGTTTACCTTCCTAAATTTGGTATCTCTTTATAAATTCAAAATAGTTTAAGGAATATTTTATTGATTTTTTAAAAACTGTGACCGGGTATTCATTTAAGTACCTTGAAGAACCTATATGTTACAATTCAAACTTAATTTGAATATGGTGAAATACAATTTTCGATACTGAAGACTATTTCCAGATATGAGAATGTAGGCCAGTTGTCAGAAGTTTTCTTCGCGCAAGATTACACCGCTCATACTTCTGATTAAAACTGATACAGTATGTAGGTCAATCGTCTCTGAATATTAAAAAATTAAATACAAGACTGGGTCAAATGCTGGAGAGAGTGGGGTTAGAAGTAACAGCAACATAGACAAAGTTGCCCTTAAAATCAAGAATTGCGTCTAAAAGAAAAATTATCATCTTCTCTATAGTTCCCGACTTGTCTGCTTCAATTGTTAATTGAAGACCATTGAAGAAAGTTTTACGGGTAGTCCCAGTGGCGTAGCGAGGGGTGGGGGCGGTGGGGGCGGTCCGCCCCGGGCGGCAAGCCTAGGGGGGGCGGCAAAATGTCACCGGTCATGCGGGTAGAGTAGAAATCATATGTTTCATGCAGATCGTTTGACAAGTCAACAGACAACAATGATGTAAATTTGAAATTTGCCACCCTATCTGTGGTTCGTCGCGTCGTTGACGCTCTCGGTTGATTTTCGTGAATTCATAAACGGTGAGTAGGGTCGTAAGAGTGCATTCCGTAGATATTATCGCGCGACTCGCGAAACTAAAACAAAACGTTCCGAAGCTCTCGCGAAACTGAATGGGAGCGTTCCGGAACATATGATATGCCGACATGCGAGATATGATAAGATAACTAGGATTCGACGGAAACGTTGTTCTAGTCTCAGCCAGCTCAATGTTTTGCTCCCTCCCGCATCACAGAAAGTTGTTTATAGTTTAAATATTGTTGAATCTTCTAAACACTTAGTACTTCACTCAACCTTTGAATTAGTTTTTGAAAATGAAAAGAGTTAAAGGAAGCGGCGCGGAATACCGCAAGAAAAAAGCTAAGAAAGAAGAAGATGCGAAGAAGTCTCCAGGTGCATTACTGAAATATTTCAGTTCTAGTTCTGGTTCGAAAGCTACGTTAACGTCTTCGGCAGCATCCAGCAGCAGCGGAAGTGATTCCAATGTTAGTATGATTCCTGCATCTACAATCGTGAGTGGCCTAGAATTGTCATCTGGCCAATATTCGTGGGAATGCATAACTTATTTTACAGGCAGAAGAAGAAGACGTGCCTGCCGTCGAAGTTGGAAGTCGTTCTGGTCCCGCAGAGCAGGGTCAAGACGAAGTCGACTCACCAGAAGTACCTCAAGGATCTAGTCACAAGCCTGCAGAAGAAATGAACCTCGTCTTGCCAAAGACTTGAAGCTGTAAAGACGCTTAAAAATAAGTTGAAGTTCTTGAGGTACTGGAAGAATTGACGGATCGGGAGCCAGTCTTCTTCTGACAGTCATGCAGTCATTCAACTTCCTCACTTTTCTTGGCTTTTGAGCTGCAGAGCTACCCGAAGAAGATGACGCACAGATTTACCTGCAGCAACGTGGACTGAGTGTGGATAATTGTGCTCAGAAACTCTGCGTTTTAAAAACTCTCCTAGTGGAGAGCAGAGACCGTTTCATCCAAGCCGCAATCGACTTTTCTAAGACGCTCTGTGAAAAACTCGGAATCGAACTCAAAACGAGAAAAATTCGCGAGAAAAAACGCATGCATGGCGATGAATCCGCAGATGCAGCTTTGTCTCAAGGCCCGTAGAATCCGTTTATGAAACCACTGATCATATTTTAAATTCAATAAAAGATACCTCATTGCCTGTGAAATAATGTCTCCAAATTTAATTTTAATTTAGTATTGAATGGGGGCGGCAAAATGGCCCCCCCCCCGGGCGCTGAGATGGCACGCTACGCCACTGGGTAGTCCAAAACTAAGTAAATTTGTAACTTTGATTTGCGTGTTTTTGGTCTTTGTGTTCACACGGAATAGAAAATAGCATGTTGTTTTGTATGGACGTACATTTTGGTTTTGGTTATTTTCTTGTGAATATGTAATACATGTGGAATTATGCTCTGTTTTACATTGTGTTAATGTTGTTAAATTTCATGACGGGGCTAGTTGTAACATTTTTTCGGAGTAAGTTGGAACATGTTAAAAATAAGCCCATTCATTTTGCCCAACAGAACTTTGTGCATTTAAACAATCAAGAACCGATTTTGTTGCCTGTTTTTATTGTATGTTGGAGCTTACAGCTTATGTGCTTTAAGCACACCGTGTAAATATGCTTCCGTAGTTGGTTTCGTAATTCCGTCTGTCTCACTCGATCGCTCGCTTGTGGTCTTATTTTCCTCTTTTACGTTCCTTTCTTCCTTAGCAGTTTTGGTTCTACGTTTGACTCATGTAGTGGTCCCTTTTTTAGGTTATTTTGACAATGACAGCTGTTTCCGGCTCGAAATTTTGACAGAAAGTCAGTATCATACATGAGCGGAATGAAATGTGTTGCTTTACGCTTGAATATAACGTTCAGAAATATTGAATATTGTAGCCCAAACAATGCGTTTTTTTTTAAAGAAGTTTTGGTCAAAATAAAACACCCACTGCAGCGCCTGCTGTACGCAAGTTTGTGCAAAAAGTTCGTGGGACTGGTAGGCTAGTGGCCAACACTAATGGTCTCCGTCGTCCTACAGTGCGCACAGACGAGGATGTGGCTGCTGTAGCCGAAAGTGTGAGACTCAGTACATGAACATCAACTCGCTATCGATCTCAACAGCTCAACATTTCACGCACTAGCCTGAGGAGAAAGCTGAACAAAGATCTTGGATTATTCGCTTACAAGGTTCAATTGACTCCAGCTGAGGCAGCCACTTGAAAGACATTGTGTTCAATGATGGGAATGTTTGCTCTTACTAATAAAGCTATAATACGAGTACATGGGAAATATTTAATTTTATTCATTTTATTGCGTTTTTATTGTATTTGGCCCACTCTTAAGTTTAAAACCAGTTCTAAGTAGCTACATGAGTCGGTTAGATATTTTATAGTACTGATGGCACTTTGGCAGTGTGGTCATTGCAATAGGCAATGGGATTCGGTCATCCAAGATACTGAAAGCATTCCTAGAGTCAATCTTTAGTTGAACTGTCTTTTTCTTTGTATCGGCGATCCCCCTCAGTATTTATGAGGGTATGGAAATATTGTCTTTTCTTTATGATATTATGACCTGCGGCAGAGTCAATTAACCTGAGCCCGATATCGGTGTCGTCACACAGTCCAGGTCAGATGAGTCAATGTCAATGAGTTACTGGAATACATTCCGGTATTAGATGAAGAAGATGTAGGTAGTCATATAGTCAAGACTCGTCGGGACCGCCATTTTATAGGTATCATAGTTTTAACTTTTAATTTTATATCACATTCTCCACAGTTCTCCACTTGCACCTCTCTTAAAATCCAGTTTAAGTTTGGTCGCTCACAGGGGTGTCGTTTCTTTAAAACCGGAGGTATGGAATTTTCGAACCCAATACCCTATAAAACCCGGAGACCAAGCTATCCCCAAAGCTATTAACCCCACAACAGAGGAGAGCTGCTTGGATTTTTTATGGCATCGTCTCCGAGAGCTTGGCCTCGCTGCGCCCCGGGTTTGTGGGGTTAACCAGCTTTGGGAAGAGGAAGTTGAGTTTTTTTTTTGTTCATATTCTTAAGTCTGGAATTCCATACCTGTTAAGGTTGCAGATATGGTAGGCTCTACACTTTCCATAGTGGAAACTACAGCCCTGGTCGCTCATGCACGTGATTCGGGATTAATTTTACTTTCTTCTCGTATTGAATTAGCTTTTAAGTATTTCATAAGATCTTATAAGACTAGATTAGCCCTCAAGCCTCAAGGCGAAAAATTCAATTAAGTTTTTCGTTTCTCTTCCGCAAAGAATTGTCTAGTTACCGTACACATTGAACTAGCTTCTTCAACTACACGTCAAACGTTACCCAACCAGTAAAAACCCACTTATCCTACAAAACTCCATAAAAAGCTGATTTAAGAACTAATTTTCATATCCCTAGGTGTATTTTTTATAGGTCCCATAAAGACTAATAAACTTCAGTAAACTTTAGTAAATTCACCACAACTGTCCCGTTTTTATGAGGTTTTAATAACTTTTCTCTCAAAATAGGTACTAAAATCATGCACAAACACTCCGGGTAATCCATAATAAAAGTTCTTTTCAATCCAAGCATTGCCTAAGCTTTGATTGAAAATAATGAACCAAATTCCCCGTTCCGATAACTCTTTATGTCTCATATAGAGGTTAAAATGGAATTCCTTCCCATTTGACGATCTCTAAAGAGCCCACCCACTTTGAAATGACAAATTCAAACCATGTTCAACCGAAATAGGCCCCATAAAACTATTCCATTGGGATCGGACCTACCGCAGCGCACAGCACCGCAGTCTTTCAAAATTGATATGCTTCCGATCTTGGGCTCCAGCGGCTAATAGAGGCGTTTTGATGTAAATGCGACTTTTACAAATCATTATAAATGCAAATCAACATGTCAGCCATCCATTTCGGATTGGGTTTTCTAAAAAAAAAAAACATAGACAGTTCCTTTGGATAGTCTCGAATTCCATATCCGGGGCCGTTTGTCTTGAGGAGATTAACAACGACACGTTTTGTTTTATTTTATTATATTTTGTATTTTTCATCTCTTCTCTTATTCTGTCCCATTATTGGGTTGACCATCATCGTGGATATCACCAGGCCCTCTGCTTAGCCCTCTACTATACGACCGTCATCACCATCATCGACTTAATTAACTTATCAAAGGTTTTATATGGACGGAGGAGAAGGTACATTTTTGAAATTCTCTTCTATACGTTTTGGATCAAGAGAAGAAAATATAAGATGCGTCCGTGGTCAGCCGCAGTCGCCGTCGACCATTCAGGCCAACGCGATGCCAATCATTCGACCTACATTTAGAAGTTCTGATACCTTTTGGATCTTTTGGTTGAGTAAATAAACTCATTAAATAAATAGGCGCCACCATTCGATCGAAAACCTTTTCGTTTTGTTTGAATTCGAAAATTCTGCACCCACCTGTGGAATTCCATTCGATTTAGGTATGGAATTTCCAGACTCTTGGAAAATCAATTATAGGTACAAAGCAGAAGTAGATGGAACTTGAGTTCTCCAACAGAACTCCTCCAGACCTGGCTAACAACTATGCTGATGAATTCTCAGTCGGATCACTGATCTCCCAGTGTCTCAATCAAACGGACTTCTTATGCCGATCTTGGAGCATTGCCTTTTTTTATTGTTTGAATAAAAAAACACGCCCAATAAGCGATTCACTGAGCTCGATTGAGTTATTTTAAAAGTCTTCAGTGTGATTACAAAACAAAATAACAAAAACGGAGCGGATGGGATTGAAATGTTATCCATTTGACAGGTTCCACTGAATCAATTTGTACGTGACGAGCGTATTGTTATTATACGAGTAGATGCCCATCAAAGACTCGATATACAGTTTTGGTGGACGTGCCTATTTGAAATAGGGCTATCCCCTCTGTTCCTATTTAGACGAAAACAGTTAGGAATGATTTTCAAGGTTGATAACGAACGGGTATCATTTGTGCATTTACAAATTAGACACAATGCAAAACTAAGTCCTGAGACTTAAGGAGCTTTTAAAAGGTGCTCAATAATATTTCTCGTAGCCAATTTTAGCCAAAATTGAAATTAGTGAGTTATTTATAGAAAAATTTTTCAGCCTATTTTTGTACTTTTTAACATGGACTGTAAGAGCCAGTTTTTTTTTTACAATTCACTAGCGTTCAAGGGGTAATTGAAACCCTTATAATGTTAAGTAGTACCCCTTGGCATAATGGTTAGTGCGTTGGAATGTCATGCGGAATGTCTCGAATTCGATTCTCAGCCGCTGTAAGAAAGTTTTTTTCAGGGGTGTACTGCCTCTTGCGAGGAATTGACAAATTCTCCAAGAGTATCTCTTGTCATGGAAAGTGCTGCTCATTGGCCGTTCGGAATCGGCAGAAAATTGTAGGTCCCCTCCGTTCCTGGTAACACGCACCCAGGAATGGTTGAGAGTTGTAAGTCACTAGGTCCTGGTTCACTCAGAGCTGTTGCACCACCAAATTTATTTATTTTTATAATGTTAAGAACAGTACGAGCGATGTAGAAAGTTTTGGAGATGTTGGTTTTCAAACTTTGCTAATTGAAATGGCAGAAGAAAACAATGTCGGGGAAATTATTTCAAAATCATGTTGTGCTGAGAAATCTTTGTAATAAACGGTACGTCCAAAATTAGGCTTGCGGATAAGCGGTTGAACTGATTTAGGGTAGGAATGCAACTGTCTACTTCGAGAGAGCATTTCTTGTAAAAAAAACGATAGCAAAAGGAAAGACATGGCACATTCCCATTCCCATGGTGTTCAAAAGATGGGAATGATTCCGTGAAAATTCTGTTGATCCTTATTCCATCCATATTCTGTGGATTTTCGTGGTTGAAGTATCTGCTATTATAGACAATCACTTACTCAAACCTCAGTGGATCTTTCGAAAGTCTGGGTTAAAAACCTAGGACATTAATAAGTTTGTATATTCATACCCTAATTCATAAGTTGGAGTAGTACCACATTGTCACCAATTTTTTGGTGCTCACATATGTATGTCTTTAGCATTCGGCAACTGGAATATTCCTTCCCACCAATTACCGACCAATTGCACTATCGTCCCTTCTTTCCAAGGTCAGAGAAATGCTGATCAACAATCAGCTTAAGAAACATCTCGAAGAACGAAAGATCTTAAATGACCGACAGTACGGCTATCGTGTGTATTTGGTAACGAACAGTCTCTTCTTCGTTGGATTAGAAATGATCTTTCAGACCACTCAATACAAGTTATATTGGACGGTTTTAAGTCTGATATTCATAACAAAAATTTTGGTGTGCCCCAAGGCTCCGTTTTGTCTCCGACACTCTTCCCTATCTTCATAAATGATCTTTTGTCTGAAACCTCTAATCTACTTCATTGTTTCGCTGACGACAGTACTCTCAGATTTTCAAATTCGTTCCAGCTCTTCGGCTGTGGGACTGGAATGGCAGCGTTTGCTAAGCTCATTAGATTCCAATCTCGACAGCATTATACAATAGGGAATTAAAAACCGTGTGGAATTTAATGCTTCTGTCGGCCAAGCGAAATATACCACCCTTGCCATTATCAATGAATGGCACTTGTATTAAAGAAATCAAAAAGTTTTCTATTGTCGGTATGTATGTTATTGACCATCTTTTATGGAATGATCATATATTCGACGTTGCCAAAAACACAGCGTAATGCTTAGATTTTCTTAAAAGATGCAAAAAATTCGTTTCCCCTCTGATCTGGAATTCTGGATACCATGGTAATACTCGTCTAGCTATGAATGCATCAGTTTACCCTTGAGCCTAACTTCGGACGTAATGTCAAATATAGAGGTTCTTTCTTTAGCCGTACTACAAGAATGTGAAATAGTTTGCCCTTCACGATTTTTTGCACTCAGTGTGATGTTTTCAAAACCAATGTGCATCCATCGTCAGCTCCTTTTAAATCCTCTCCACTTATCTTAAACGCTCGCACTACTATTATGTTACATCATAACATTATAAGGGTAGTCATAGCCCCTTGACTTTTTGCAAATTATTTTATTACCCGTAATTGATTTCGAACTCATTGGTTCAACCAAACCGTAGTATTAGCGGTTTCTTAGTGTACTTCAGTAAGATGAATTCCATAACTATACGTTTGAGTTGTTGCGATTAATAGTGACGTTTTGTCGCATCTTCTAAGTCTAGTTGTTACTAGGCATGCTTCCTTCCGTCATAGTTGCCAATGATTTGATAGATGCTTCAACTCCTCCGTATAATATCAGCTGCCGCAATAATCCATTCGAATTGGAACTGGGTTTTCATTGGCAGAAAGAGTGTTCTTTCCTTGCGCCTAATACTCTTTAATTGATTCTCTTTAAAAAGCTGTTAGAAATACTTTTTAAATACATCCTTAAGCTTAAGTAATTAGTTTTCCTTAGCTGTTTAGAAGAGCTTACGTTCCGGTCTTAAACCAGTCGTCATGGTTAGGTTAGGTTGAAGTGGCTGCCAACATCACAGCTGATACCCTTAGATCAGAACTGTTTCATTGTAATACCACATGAATCTAGAGATTTTCGCCCTACTCGTTGAACTATTTGCAACACTTTATAAAGTGAGAGAGACTATGAATGTTTATATTAGTTACATATATCACTAGATTCCTCGAAGAAAATCTGTCCGAGATGATGATCCCACTTTTTCCTAGTTGTGTGTTTGTCTATTAGGCAGTGTCCAGTTATGACAACAATTACGGAGCTGATTTGCAATCTGCTTAAGGATATAAAACTGCACTTGGAACGGAGCAGTAGCTTTATCAAAGTATAAACAGTATTGTTTATCAAAAAATTTCGAAAAAAATTTTGTTTTTTTTTGGGATTGTATAAATATAAATTAAGAAATTGCACATTAGATACTAAAAACTTAAATTTGGCTTTTCATATTTTTTCTTAAATTTTTAAAATTTTATATACACAATCTGGGTACCTATTATATCAATTTTTTTTTTAATTTTCGGTCAAAATCTATACCATGCTTACAGTAGTACACATAATTTTTTTGTCACGATTTTCATAACGGCTGCTAATAAAAATTTTTCGATATTTCCTCTAGCGAATCACCAAAGACACTTAAGTAGAGTTTAAAGAAAAACATTTCATCATACATATCATATATTTAGGCATACAGACAAACGGAATTTTGGGTACCCAATTTTTTCGTGTATGTGAAGTTTGATCAAAATCTCGAGCTCGAATTTTTTACAAAAAGCCCAACCCTTGCCTTGTAGTACTAATGTATATCCCAAATAATAATTCAAGAATGAGCGTAACACCCTGTTTGCTAGTTATTCTGTTGGTGTGCGTGTGGGTAGATTTTGACAGCCTGTGGCGGCCATGATGTTTGGTGGCATCTGTCAAATCTGTTGTTTAATATTTAATTACTGATGACAAATCACGATGGTAAGATTACACGATTGAACAACACGCCCAAATGAAAAATCTTTAAAATCAAAACAAGTTTTATTTTTACGTACTGGCCTCGTCGCAGTCGACTTTTTAACGTTTAGTGGTCAAATTTGAGACGGTTGGTTCGGTAGTCAATCAGCCAGCATTAATACGTCAAACTAATGCTAGATCAGCCGGGATTATCGGAGCGGTCCATTAAAGAGTACAGCAGAACCCGAGGCACTCGATTCCTCGCGTCCTTTGGCAGACTTTAACATGGTGAATTATGATTCGAGAATTCTGCTTACATCTAGACAAGATTTAACTGACCCAGAAGCTCAAAGTTCACGACCATAGACTGCTGACTGGGCGTCGTCGGAGCGTTTGAAAGAGGACCACAACTTTAGCCGAAAAATCATCTTTAGCGAAAATGTGCGTTTCTTATGGATATTGGACCGTACTTTTTTGAAAACAATGTTGCTTAGACGGTCACCGCCTATGGCGAGAGCAACAGAACGATGATAACCAATTTTGTATGACCCAAATTGAACTATGTGGACTTTAAAGAGATGTGGTTCCAGTAGGATCCACGCAGCGAACGCCACGATTGATAACTTGCATGAACGATTTGAAAGTAAATTTACCTCTCGCAGAGGTGACGTGTATTGGCAACCAAGACCATGTGATTTGACTCAACTAGAATTTTTCTGGTGGGGTTTTCTGAAGTCACAGGTCTATATGAATGAACCACAAACGACCGATGCCCTTAAGGTGAACATAACTCAAATTCAGCCGGCTCTATGTGGGAGAGTCATTTAACATTGGACAACTCGAATCAGTGCCAACGTAAGAAGCCGAGACAGGCATTTTAACGATGTCATATTCCTCAAATAATAGAATACATGGGCCTTTAAAAAAAAAAATGTTTATACCTCCAGCACAGCTTATTTCATTCTAATTCAACATCTACCCGTTTTTATTGAAGATCTCTTAAGTATATAAATTCATAACATTCATAACGCATAAGCATTGACATTTAAAATAAATTTGGTGGTGCAACAGCTAGTAGAGAACCAGGACCTAGTGACTCACAACTCTCAACCATTCCTGTGTGCATGTTACCAGGAATGAAGGGGACCTGCTATTTCCAGTCGAGTCCGAATGGCTGAGATGGGCAGCACTTTTTCATCACACGAGATATTGTTGGAGGATTTCTGACCTCATGAAAAACACACACTCAGCACTGGCTGAGAATCGAACTCAAGGGCCTCTGCAAGACAGTCCAACGCACTTCCTATCATGACAAAGGTACCTCAAACCAAATTCTACAATAATTATTTTGATTTTGACATTTGGGTGCGTTAAAGAATCATCTGAACCAAGTGTGTGACAGATTGACAATAATTTTGATCGCAATGTTGAAAGACCCCGATCTTATCGCCTTGGCCTTTTCAATTCCGTGCCATTTTTTAACTACCAAGGGCACGAGTACGATAACTTGGCCGCCAAGATTTGATGACGGATTTTTGTAGAGGGGTCAAAAATAAGCACTTTTTACTATGGGAGGGGGGGGTCTATCTCCCCCCGTTTAGGAGGTAGGGGCACTTTTAGAAAAAATGATTTAAATTGAAAAAAAAATATTAAAAAACAACGGCAACACCTACAATAAAGTGCTATACTTCGCTTGAAAGCCAGAAGATTGCTCTATAATACTGCATTTAAATTAAATTACTCATATCAATACTTTTTGAGAAATTCGCATTTAAAGTCCAAATTTTGTTAAAAAAACGCGAAAAAAAAAGTTTAGACCGGTTGTTTTCAAAATTCTGAAATGAAATTGTAAATTAGCTTATATGTGTTTCATGTATCTATCAGTTCTTAATCGAACACAAAAAACGGCATGGTTCTATGTCTTCTGGTTTTTGAGCAAACCTCCGTTTAGGAGGTAGGGGCACTTTTAGAAAAAATGGTTTAAATTGAAAAAAAAAAAATATTAAAAAACAACGGCAATACTTACAATAAAGTGCTATACTGCGTTTGAAAGCCAGAAGATTGTTCTTTAATCCTGCATTTAAATTAAATTACTCATGTCAATGGTTTTTGATAAATTCGCATTTAAAGTCCAAATTTTGATAAAATAACGTGAAAAAAAAGTTTAGACCAATTGTTTTCAAAATTGTGAAATGAAATTGTAAATAAGCTTACATGTGTTTCATGTATCTATCAGTTCTTAATCGAACACACAAAACCGCATGGTTCTATGTCTTCTGGTTTTTGAGAAAATCGAAAATAACTAAAACTACTTTTCTACAAAATGTTTGATATTTTTTGCTTCCTTACATAAATAAATCATTGCTAGCTTCCAACATTACAATATATAAACAGTAAAGTATGTATGGGGGGGCATGCTGCCCCCCTGCAACCCCCCTGCTTGGGCACACTATAGGATTTGGGGTAGGTGCGAGGTTGGGTGCATGCAAAGTTTCTTTTGCATTCACAGAATCTGCATTTAAAAAAATTCAAATTTATTCTATTTATCCAATGTCCACTAAATACATATAAAATACAATAAACGATCTTGAAAACCAAAACAAATTTCTGACCATGTTCACCAATACATGGCACTATTTTTCTATCGAAAATACTGCTAAATGAATTGCGGTATTGAACTAACAAAGATTCATTATGTTTATTAACATTAATCCTTAAAATGGAATCACCGTCACCACCAAAAATCAAAAAAAGTAGTTTTGGTAATTTTCGATTTTCTCAAAAAGTAGAAGACATAGAACCATGCGGTTTTTTGTGTTCGATTAAGAACTGATAGATACATGGATCACATATAAGTTAATTTACAATTTCATTTCAAAATTTTGAATACAATCGGTCAAAACTTTTTTTTTTCACGTTATTTTATCAAAATTTGGACTTTAAATGCGAATTTCTCAAAAACCGTTAACATGAGTAATTTAATTTAAATGCAGGATTATAGAACAATCTTTTGGCTTTCAGACGCAGTATAGCATTTTATTGTAAGTGTTGCCGTTGTTTTTTAATATTTTTTTTTCAATTTAAACCATTTTTTTCTAAAAGTGCCCCTACCTCTTAAACGGAGGTTTTCTCAAAAACCAGAAGACATAGAACCATGCGGTTTTTTGTGTTCGATTAAGAACTGATAGATACATGAAACACATATCAGCTAATTTACAATTTCATTTCAGAATTTTGAAAACAACCGGTCTAAACATTTTTTTCATGTTTTTTTTATCAAAATTTGGACTTTAAATGCGAATTTCTTAAAAACTATTGATATTAGTAATAAAATTTAAATGCAGGATTATAGAACAATCTTCTGGCTTTCAAACGCAGTACAGCACTTTATTGTAGGTGTTGCCGTTGTTTTTTAATATTTTTTTTTCAATTTAAACCATTTTTTCTAAAAGTGCCCCTACCTCCTAAACGGGGGGAGATAGACCCCCCCCTCCCATAGTAAAAAGTGCTTGTTTTGGACCCCCCTACAAAAATCCGTTATCAAATCTTGGCGGCCAAGTTATCGTACTCTCCCCCTACCAAGATTTATGATCGTTTATTTTTCTTCATTAGTTCAACTGAATATTATTTTGTCTATTTCATTCGAATTAATTAATTTGCGTATTAAAAAACAAAACACTTTGCATTCAAGCTTTCCAATTAAACTTCGAAGTTCGCAATAATTATTTTACAACATCTGTCCCCGGTGGCAATTTTCCTTCTGCCATCAAAAGAAAGATGCACACGAAGATTAAACAAACCTCCTATCAGGCTCCCGTTCGGCTGGTGGCTGGTCAGTATTTGAGCACACAACAAATAGAGTCATCTCAAGAAACCAAACAAACAAGATATAAAAAGGCTCTTTCATGCCATCACACATTTCTAAGCATCCAGATCTGCAGACTATAAAAAATGCGCACATATGCATGGCAACAGCAAACAAGTCAAGCCCAGGACCGCACACATTTAAATGCGATGCGGGGGGCCCAATTAAGCACAAATCTGCGCACACTCTGTGGGGGCAAGCTGGGTAATAAACTTTGAGCCGCCAACTCACTCACCATAACCCACCATGCATAAAACATACGTCTATCTCCCCCCTGAGACATACATATATCCATCCGCTCGGACAGTTTCAGTCCAATGAATGGAGATGGATGCAACATTAATCCAGCAGCAGAAATAATGATGATCCGATCTATCTGTCATTTGCAACTCTCCACAACAGAGACACGCAATAGAATTATCTAATTACGATTTATTCGATTCCAACAACAACAACAACATGAGTATCGATCAATCATAAACATTTCATCAAGGGGCGCGCAAATGTCTACGTGAGGTGGGGTTCTGCGCGCGCCCACTCTAGCTGAATGAATTCCAGTTATCGAACTGAATCTAGGGTTGCCAGATTTGTTAGTCGATGTGAAATTGTTTTCTTTTTTATTAACAATTTACTTAAAGATTTGGAAGGGGTGACCTTGGTACTTGGCAGTGTGACAATGTGATAGTCTGACACTGTGATGAGTGTCTAATATTTTAAAGCGTTATACTGTCACATGTTTTCTGAAGCTACTTTGCACATTTAATGTAAAATAACTGAGTATATCGGAAATAATAATAAAACACAAATCACAGTTTCAAGCATTCAAAGATCAAGACAAAAGTTCAAGCAGTCCATTAGCCGAGTTGGCTGTGATAAATGTGTCTTGCTGGTAACCCTGACAAAGGCCGTGATCCGAGTCACTCACTAATATGATACTTGCATGTCATTTTATATCGGCAACTAATTTGCGTACGTCAAAGTGAACAAAACGGAACGGTTTGCTTTGCGCAGACAGGCGCGCGTGCATTTGAATTGTTGATGTTGTTGATGATGACGACGATGATGATAATGATGATGATCGCCGATCGCCGATCGCGGCAGCTGCAGTAGCAGCGAGCCCACTTGTTGAACTGGCAAGCTGTTTCGACGAATGTTTTGATCAGCCAGCAGTGCGACTCTATTGCAATTTGTGTGCGATTCAAGTGGTTAGATAGGATAGTAATCGCACAGAAGACTCTGGTAGGTAAGCCTTGATTGAGAAGGGTGGGGTACTTAACCTACTCTGAGTATTTGCATCATTTCTTCGATTAGAAAACGATTGAAATGTTTAAGGCGTTTTCCTTTGGATTGGCACCGAGAATAATTATACTGCGTATTTTATGTCTTCCTGATCTGCTGTCAGTTGGTTCTGTCAAGTGAGTGATATTTCTTGGCGTGGCACTTTGATCAGTGATCGTGCATTAGCAAATAAAAGCAGTATTGCGGTCATAATAATATATTGCACTTTAAAGATTGCAACACTTTGGCTTGTATGTATTACAGTCATTGCCTTAATTATTGTACGGACCGTTCAATTTTCTAACGGAACTCATAATGAAAATAAATGCACAGGGTGATTCAAATTTACAACACAAGGTTCAAAGGGTTTTAAGAATCTACCGCTTATAACTGGAATGTCAAAATGAGACAACCGTAGAAAGGGTGGGAAATGATCTCTGGCTGATTTATTTCCTTATTATGTTGTAACCTTTATCCTCTTGAATTTTGTCCCTAATTATAATAACCATGTGGATTGTTTTTTTTATAAATTATTATCGTTATGCTGTCAAGCCTAAGCTATCTAATATTAGTTATTTCAGATTTTTTTAACCTTTTTTTTTAATCAATTTTAAGTCAATTGCAATGTTATATAATACTTAGCTCGAATTTGAACAATGTAAGAATTTGCTTTTCTTGTCAACATCAACATACCTGCAAAGACAAAAACAAAAACACAATATTAAAACATTATACTTCAAACTATCGTGTAAAACAAAAAAATTAACTCATTTTAAAATATAAAGAATTGAGAGCAGCAGAGGATTAATTTAAAATTGCAACAATTTAGATACAATGTAAGTTGTGATTAAAGAGGTTGAAGAAAAATGCATGTATTTTTACTATTTATTTCTTATTTATTTATTTAAAAAGCTCAGTTTTTCATTTACTATAAATTCGAGTGCGTTTTAATAATTGCTTCATCACATCAGAATTTTGAGTGATTTCTTAACAAATTATGAATATGTTCAAAAACAAAAATTTTAAATACTTGAAGCGTTTTCTTAAGAAATAAGTACATACAAACATTTATAAAATATCTTGGAGCTGTTTTCGAGAAAAATTAGATTTTCCATAACAGCTTTTTAAGATTTCTACCATTATTTTTTTACAGAAAGAACATTATTTTATAAATCTTTAAGATAATGTTAAAAAAAAACAATTGAATGTCATATTTCAAAAAAATTAAGCATATCTTGAAATATTGAGTTAAAGAGTTAATTTTCATTAATATATAGGCTTTTTTAGAGCCGAAGAATTTTAAATTGGCAACACTGTTTGATAGCTGATTTGAAAGTTCTTGGTTGTTTTGAGATTTTATTTTTACTTGCGACTTATAGGTACTATGTCTGTCTGTTCGACTACAGCCTAAACGGCTCGGCCGATTTTCTTTAAGTTTGAAAGATATCATCTTTATTTTTTTCCCCCTACACTTTTTTTCTTTTTTTTTTTAAGACCAAAAATAACGGTACCTGCCATACGAATTTTTTTCGAAAATTTATAAATATTTTTTTTTCTCAAAAACTGTTCGACAGATTTAAAAAATAAAAATACAAAAAAATTTCATTTAGTTGAAGCTAGGTAGTAATTGAAAAAAAAGTTTGCGAAAAATAGTTACTGAGGTTACCCACATGGACCCATTTTTTCGTTTTTGATTTTCTCAAAAACGGTTCAACCGATTTTAATAATTTTTTTTTGCTTAAGCTCCCCAAAAACATAAATAGAATTGTGTACTCAAATTTAAAAAAAAAATTTTTTTGGATTTAAAAAAAAACTTCAATTTTTTTTTTTTTTTCAAAACTCATTACTTCGAAAACCCCATGCTAGATTTCTTTTAATCTTGATAAATAAAAGTTTCTCAATATAATCTACAAAATGTGAGAAAAAATTTGTATTTTACCTAAAAATAAAGGTACCTACCATACAAATGCTAAAAAATTTAAAAAAATGGTTTTCAAAAATCGTATTTTTCTCGAAAACGGCGCCTAGAATTTTGATAATATTTTTTTTCTTTCAATTAATTTTTACGATCTTTAATTTAATAAAAAAAAATTTGAAATTAAGATATTACAGCTTGTACCTACCATAGAACCATTTTTTCGAATTTTGAATTTCTCATTATCCACATAACGGATCTTAATGAAAATTTTTATAGAGAAGCTTCTAAAAAGTCTAAAACACATTGCATTTCAAAACTTTAAAATAAATATAAATTCGATATCTCCGAAACGGGTCAATATATTTCTTTTCGTAAATTCAATTTTTATTCGAACAATAATAAAAACTTTAAATTGGCGTACCAAAATGTTTTCTTAAAAAGCTTTTAAAAAGTTTGTATATAAAAGCTTTTTTTTAAACCACTACAACGACTTATAATTTTCGTTCTTACATAAATTCATAGTTGGATAGCATTCTGTTTTTTTTTTCTTACTACTAAAAGAATTTAAAAATTAATTTTATCCTTATGAACAGTTTTCTCTAATAACATTCGTTTTTAAAATTCCTAGTCGATTACATAGGAGCAAGTTCGTGCGACCCAGTCGTGAATTTTATTTTTTTGTTTTTGATTTTCTCCAAAACGAAACCACCGATTTTGATCATTTTTTTTTACAAAAGCTCCTCAAAAACTTGAATAGAATTGTGTATTCAAATTTAAAAAAAAAATGTTTGAATTTAAAAAAAAAATCCAAATTTTCTTCGAAAACCCCAAGATCGGTTATTTTAAAACTTGATAAATAAAAGTTTCTCAATATAATCTACAAGATGTAAGAAAAAAATTATTTTACATAAAAATACAAATGTTAAAAAATGGTTTTGAAAAATCGTATTTTAAAAAACATTGAATTTCAAAACTATTTTGAATTTTTGAAAAAAAAAATCATTTTTTTTCTTGAAATTTTCGATATCTCAAAAACGGCTTAGTATTTTTTTGGAAATTTAATTTTCGGTCGTACAATAATAAAAACTTAAAGTTGGCGTACCAAATTTTTTTTTTAAAAATGTTTTGAAAATTTTGTATAAAAGCTTATTTTTTTAAGAAACTACTACAAGGATTTATAATTTTCGTTCTTGCATGAATTCATATTTGCATAGCATTTTGTTTTTGTCTCTTACAACTTAAAGAATTTAAAAAATTAATTTTATCCTTATGAACAGTTTTCTCCAATAAGATTCGTTTTTAAAATTGCTAGTCTATTACATAGGAGCAAGTTCATGCGACCGAGTCGTGCATTTTTAGAATAGCTTTTACTAAATGATTTTTTTCCCGAGATGTTTTTTTTTTAAATTTATTGAACTGTTTTTGAAAAAACATGTACTTTCTAAAATTGGGAAAACAAATTATATGCCATGTACCTTTATTTTTGGAAAAAGACCGAGACAGACAGCATTATGAGACCTACTTTCATATTCTTTATTCTTCTCAACAATCGAAAATGGTCTTAAAGATGTTTTATAAGAAAACAAATTATCGTATTATTGCACATATAAGGCGTTTTTCTTTTTTAGTTCAGAACAGAACCTGAGTTGTCAAAAAATAAATTGTGTTTCTTTTTTAGTTCAGAGTGTTCAGAGTTTCGAAAATGTGTTTTTCGTTTTTCGTTCTGAGCATGTTCTGAGCGTGTTCAGAGTGCGCTCTATGAGCTCAGAATAAAATAACTGAGCAGAGTAAAATGCTTAACACAAGCATTTGACAGATAGAAATTAAAAAAAAAATGGCGACAGCTACATAAGTGTTTAGGTGTGATTCAAAATATACTCAGAGCGCTCAGAGCACGCTTGGTTCAGAGAATGTTCGGAACATGCTCGACATGCTCTGTTCAGCTCTGTTCAGAGCTCTATACTGAACTAAAAAAGAAAAACGCCTATAGAGAATGGAAAGCCGATTTGTCTCAGACAGCGAAATTTCATGAATCGGGAGTTAGATATTTAAGTAAGTGGTCTACTATAAGGTCCATTTGAGAAGTAGGGTCAAAGAACTAAGTAACGATTCTCGAAGGTTCGTTCTTCCGGATTCCGTAGCAGCAGAAAATTATTTCGTTTTTTAACATAACCAGAAACATTGCTAAAAACGAAATCTGACATTAAAGAAATAGTCCTAAGGTTTCGTTCGAACTTAAGGCATCAAAAACCTTCAGAAAACTATACTTTGGGTTGAATGAGTGAAATTCGATATAGTAAAATTTTTCTTTTTTACTCTAAGAGACCATTTCAATCTCTAAGAAATACTTAACATTTCATTCACAAAAAAAAAAAGAATATTTACTAAGCAGTGAAGCCCTTGATTTTCTAGGCTTAGGTAGAACGAGGGCTGGAAAAATCATTGGTTGTCTTTTATTCTTTTTTGTTTTTAATTACTCTTACGTTTTTAAATACAAAAAATCTTAAATACTAAAAATTGGAAAGCGCAGTTACACACTCTGGCGTTATTTCCTAGATTTTTCTTAGATGTCAAATGCTAGGGACCGAACATAGACCTTCGACTTGATAGTCCAATACACTAACCACAATGTAAAGGGATACTGCATTTAGTTTAATTAATTTAGCCGGTCTTAATTACTTGTCAGCTTTAGATTGAATGAATACATACATTTCCTCTATGATTTCTCTCGATCTATCATCAACTTCTATGTATCAATTTACAACCTGCCTCTGATTCATTGTGCTTCTACAATCTACAGTGTGTTTTGGCTACAGCCAAAGCAGAGCAACAACATCACAGGAGGAAAAAAACCGAGAGTGATGTTCGTTGTCATTTTTGATCTCCGCATTGAGAAGCCAAAGGAACACCCAAAGAACTGTTTGAAATTGAACGGGCACAACATCATGTTCTTTGAGAGCGGCAGTAGATGTAATGAGGCGAAAAACGCGCATACAAAAACAACAACCGCAACAACATCAACTTCGACCGACATCAAGATACGACTGCCTGCGACAAACAACTTCTTTAGACGCGGGAACAACCAAATGTTAATGAGTTAATTAGTGGAGAAGGGAAAAAAACGCTGAGGTTGGTCCCCAGTTTCAGTCGCTTTCCCTGCGCATCACCAGCCCCAATCCTATCAGTTCGACCTAGAACGCGCGTGTAAATACTATGAAGCTTCTTCTTCATCATGTCATCAGAGTTTCGCTTTAGCCAGTATATCCATGATCTTGACAAGATACTTTGGGTGTTCCTTGACGACGAGACGACCTTTCACTTTTAATTAAAGTGTAAGTAACACAAGAGCACAAGTTCATCAACAAGAAATGTAATGGTTGGCATTTTACGGTTGAGTGCGTAATTGGGCAAGCAAACAAAATTATTTTAAACTACATTGAAGATCTTGTAATGTGATTTTTCAAGATGTATAAATTTAATAATAATAATATGGCTTATGAAAAGTAATACCCATTCGTCCAATTTTTAAAGGACTGTTTAACCGCAATTACCAAATAGTTCAGAATTTTCTAAAAGCTTCTAAGGTAGGAAAAAAGGAAATCAATGAGAAGTATTTTAAAAAGGCTAACCCATAAGCCAAAGACTTAGAGTGAATATTATATTTTAATATTGATGCCTCACGTTGGGCGCCAGCTGAAAAATACTATACATTCAAATATGTGTTTCTTAACTTCTATGCTTACCCAAAGCAAAAAGAAGCACATCAGCGTTGAAATTAAATAAATACTTCAGTTCCGTGCCAACAAAAATGTGGCTTAATCTATTGAGAAGCATTTCGTTGGGCGCCAGTTAAAATTATCTTAATATTTTTTTATGATACAAGCAGTCAAGAGGTTTCGATTACTCGAATGAGCGAATATAAAAATAGGATAAGTTTTAAGAGGAGATTTGCATGACTGTGGGAGAGAAATTAGAGTAGATAAGCTATTTACATACGTCTTAATTTTGATTCTCCCGTCAAGAACCGTTAATTTTTTTTGGTTCTGAGACAGACCTATACAAAATATATCAAAATCATACCCCTCCTTTGACCATTTGGAAATCGTTTTTTTACAACTTTTACTCATTTTTTAAAGCAGAGATTTAATGCACAGTAAACCATTACCAACTGCTCACATTAAAGCCATATTCAAAGAAAAGAATCTTAATTTCTAAAATTTGTATTGATATACAAAGACTACTACTAATTGAGTGCTGTCTTCACCGGTATCATGTTGGGCGCCATATAAATATTTTTTTTTTATTTCTCAGCTAAATTACAACTAGTTTTAGAAACGAATTTGATAGAATATGTGCCAGCTGCATAGGTGCATAGTGGTTATATACTTTTTATTTCTTAGAAAAATTGGAAAAACTAATTTTATAGAATATTTTAGTTCCTAGAACAACTTCTCAGAAAATGTTTAAACAAGCAATTTTATCGACCCATTTTTGAAGTGGGTGCTATTTTAATTTGTGTAATATTTTTTATTTAAGAAAACTTGGAAGAAACGGTTTAGAAATTAATTTTGTGGAATACATGCAGATGTTCACTTCCAGCGTTGGGCGCCAGTTAAGTACCCATTTATTTTTGTTGAATATTTTGTTATGTATCAGATAAATTAGAAGAAACGTTTGAGAAATAACAAACTTTACCGAATAATCTTTGTCGGTGGTCTTTTATAAACAAACAGTTTGAAATTGGGCGCCATCTAAATTTTAATTTTTTTGTATATACTGTTAGCCTCAGGAAATGTATAGAAAATTATTGTTTTGCAATAAAACACGCATTTACTCGAAAGTTGATCAAGGTTATGCAAAACCATTGTAGAATTTACAAAATTAAGAAAATTATTACAAATATTCAAGCATTCATTCAAATGATACATTAAAAAATTCCCACATTGGGCGCCAGTTAAATGAAAAACAATAATCTTTATAGTTCTATGAACATTATAAATATATTTAAAGCTTAAATTTAAATTAAAAAGCAAAAATTCAAACCAAATTTGCCTAAGAGAAGATAATATGCACATGAACAAAGTTGTGTTCCCTCGGTAGCCATCTTTGTGATGACAGGGGGAACAAAGTTAAACAACAAAGCCTTGGCATGCGACATGAGTCACTGCCATCGGCGCTTTTTATGAATAAAATACAAAAAAAAAGAAGCCACTACAAGTTTATCTGCCCCAAGGCAAAATGTTGTTGATGAGTTCATTAGTGAACTAATTAAGGTTAAAATTAAACAAACAAAATCAAACAATTAAGGGGGAAAGGCGCAGTGACCGTTTCGATTAATTTTGCCAGGCAAGAAAAAAAAAACTAAACGATTATGTGCTTTTATGACGATATCATGCGTAGGTAGCTCATAAAAGCATCTGATGACGATGATGACGATATAAAATAAAACAATGTTGAATAAATGCTTAATTTATGCACGCGCAGAGCAATGAGAAGAAGATATACTTTGATTGATTCAAAAGCCGAGCCAATTATACATATAAATACAAAACGTACCGACTATAGACACATTTTCTCTCTCTCTCGGGATGGGAACAAAATAAACTATCTACTAAGAGCTACGACATTCAACGAGAAGAAATACATCTTTTATCTCACAGTCTTCAGATTCTTTCTTCGTCTTGTTTTTTTTTTTTTATTAATAAAGACCACACATTCTGAGAGTCAAGACCACCCAACGCGAATCTTCAAGCGGCGAGTGCGAGAGAGCGAAGCGCCCGCCAACATTACACAGATACTTTAGCCGTAGATACTTATTATTATTTATTTTTTTAGTGTCAATGTGACATTTGGTGCTGGAGGATTCGCAGACTTTGGAAGTGAAGAAGTTCCACTAGGCTGTGCATATACAAAAGAGGCGCTCACATTTTTCTTAGGGCCGAATGACATTTGCCTAACATGGCATTATCATAATGACCGTTTAATTAATCGATCTTGACGATCGTGTAAGCGAGGAAGGGAGCATCGCCGGACTCAATTTGTGTCCGGCAGATCGACCGAACGACCTCCAAGGCAACCGCTTGTGCCTTCTGACTTATGGTCAGGTTATCGGTGCTCTGCTTTGTCCCGATACACTGGATGATGATGATGATGACGATCGCAGTGATATTGCTGAGGCTGATGATCGGGCACACAGAATCTCCAATTAGTCCTGTCCTCTAGTTGATGACTTAATTAAGCCATCGTGGCGCCTGAATTCGTATAAGAATGCGCGCAAGGTTTTTATGGTTCCATTTATCGTTCCTCTTTGTCATTCTTCTTGGTCAAGATCTTTGTTATGTTATAGTCTCCTCGCGATCGACATTAAGTAGGATCTTCCATCAAAAAATAAGACTATGGATCTCGGAGGTTTACAAAAAAAAAAAACAAACTTGACAGCACAACATATTTGTGGCGAAATCACTTTGGCGTACTTCCTTCCTAATGACAATAATGCGGCGGACCTACTTCGACGTTATTCAGATGATTTATGATTTTGTGGAAGTTTAGCATGCCAAAGATGTGGCATGTTGGAGGGTAGATTCTGGTGGTAGAGTTGTAATATATATTTTATGAGTTTAAGGGAAAATCATTTTGTTCGTTCTCTCCGGCCAGCAGCGGTGGCGATGCGGGTGGCGGATTGTTTTTGTGTTCTTTTTTTTTTTTTGTACCTAAATGTCTTTCGCAGAAGATATCTGTCAGTTTGTTTGTTCTAGGTCTGTCAGAGTTGTGTGGATGGAATCTTATGACGGGATCATTCAACGTGCGGAAATTGTGGTCTTGAAATAAAAAAATTAATAATGATGCTGCGAAATGACAGATCGTGCTCTTAATTTTAATTTTTGAAAGCGTGAACGATATGTTTATATGAAATTGACATTGCATCCAGGCACTTTGAGGTGGGTGTTGGTTGCTAAGGTGTCAAGTTTAATGGTTGCATAGTCTCTGAAAAATCGCATGCCATTTTTATTCCAAGGTCTTGAGTTTCCCAGACAAAGTTTACGTGACAAACGACGAAATATACAAAAGGCTATAAAACTGCGCTTAACAAAAAAGGCATCGAGATTGTTCTAACTGGAAGGCATCATTTAAATGAACGTGACATTGTGACAAGATAAAGTGTCGTTTATAATCGGATGCATCAAAGTGAGCAATTTGTATGAAACAATAAAAAAAATTATAAAACATTTTGAAGAAATAGTTCTGTAATAAAAAAGTCTATAAATACTGGCGAAATTAGTCTAATTTACTTCTAAAAGATATCCATGACATTTAAAGCATTGTAAAGGCTGGAGTGTAAAGATTTGTATAGGATTTTTAGTTGAGAGGGAAGATTTGTGAACCAAAAAGGTTTGAAATGAAGAAAACCTTTTAAACGCCCGCACTGTTCAAAAAGTGCTCATATAAAAATTTAATATTTCGAAGACTTACAAATAAGTAAGTGGAATTCCTCCTTTATGGTAAGTCTGAAAGCCGGGTATGGTTGAAAAAGTATAACGGAAAATATTTTGTCATTCAACACCATAAGTTTTATAGCAGCGCAGCAGCTTGTTTTATAGTTTCCCGTTTCCATATTCCTACATCAGATCGCTTAAGGCCCATTTTGCATGCATGTGCCACCTGAGTTGGGGTCTTGTCCCAAACCTCAGGGGTTGACTCAACGATTTTCCGGAATCTAGAATTGCTGAACATCTTCATATATCCGCTCTGCAAGACCTATTCACCTAAGTCAATAGATGTGGAATTGTCATTACTAAGCATCCAAATTTTAAGCTCACGTATTCGAGCTTGTTCACTTACTAACAGGGTTGGACGAGGACCTTAACCAAAAAGCCCTATCCAGCCTCATCGGTCCGTTGCTAGAAGTTTCTAGTTTCGCACGCAAAATTATTTGAACTACCTGAGTCGTGATCTTCCTCTACTGAGCCGAACATCGGAGTTAGATTTGACGATTTAAGGTCGGAGTATTTCTGTCCATTAATTTCAAATAAATCTACCATCTAAGTTGTAAGTTTTTTAATGTCGCTGTACAGTCGAAAATTATCGAAAGAATTTCGTTTTTAAAACAGTCTAAGGCGTTATCACCCACTGCTCATAGTCAACATGACTCTCCACCGACACTAGCACCAGGATGTTTAACGTCTTAAGTGGATAAAGAAGACTTCGCAACTTAATTGCTTTCTTAGCCCAAAATAGCAGCTATTGGTAGACAGACCTTGTAACCTTTATAGGTTGTTTTTACGCAAGACTTTCAAACTTCATTCCTGCTATGACATCCCCCTATTTTGCCAGTCACACGCTTCTCATGCTCTTTGTGTTTCCTTCTCTGAAAACTGTCCGAAGACCTTCTATGCACCACTGCCAGAGTTTTCGTTGAAATGGCCATGTGTATTTCTTTTCCCTGAAAATGAGGCAACCAAGTTCTTAAAAAATTCAGCCGATGAGTTAGAACATCATTTTTTCTGTAGAAAATCTCTCCAAATTCGTTCAAAGTTTCATCATAATGTAATAACGGATAATACTAGTTAGTTTTAATGTTTTCCAGTATACATATCTATAACGTTATTTAAATTAAAGCTGCAGAATATGTGTTATGCCTTTTTAATCTCCACTCGCCTTCACTTTTATCCGGCTCGAGGTACCAAATCTGGAATTTTATTACCACGTCACTTAAGAGAACAACGTAATCTCTCACCTCTCAGTAGGTGCCCCTAATACTTGGAGGAATTTGGAGGAAGAATTGTAAGATGAGCAAGCTCATCCAGACTTAAGTTGGGGCACAATAGATCCCTAGGTCACAGTGCAAGACCCCAATATATTATTCATTCATACTGCGTCACTTAATTTCCACAGAGTTAGGTACACATCTACTTTTATTAAACTTTTATTGATCTAAGGAACATATTTAAGTTAGAATCTTTAAGCTTACTATAATATTGATTCCCATGACCCTGAAATACTATTGAAGAAACAGGATTATGCGCTGCAACACATTATTATCTTTATACAGTTTTTTTGTTTCTTACATCCCCAAAGAAAAAAGTAAAATAAAACAATTCTTCTTCAACCCGTCATCTTATTGATTCCTCTAGTGTATTATCATCAATATTCTTTCTACTCGGATATTTTGTTCGTTTGTGTATAATCTTTTGTACTTTAGCACCTATGAGCCATTATTTGATAGCAGAAGGGGGCTTGGAGATGCCACGCGACCTTACATCACCACAACTCTCAGAGCCTGATGCTACAAAGCATACACCACAAAATTTCAATTCAATGTGACAAATAACATTCGCATTTCGCACTCAATCAGTACCACGGCTCACCAACTTTACGAACATGGACATGGAAATGTTGCACTATATCCAACCAGCCAACCATCCATCCGACCAAAGGCCCAACCAACAACGATTTAATAACACCCCAGCGGGCCCGAACAGTGCAGGCAATTCGCAACAAAGTTGCAATTTAAGTCACACGTTCCTTGTAATATGATGTAAGCCGACCGCAAAAGTAAATAACTATACGCACGATCCGAAAACAAATAAGAGGGCTTGGAGCTTGGACTGCGAGCTGTACGTTATAGAAGAGCCAATATCTCCAATATTATAGCTGCACCATATCGGATAACCACAGCGATAAAGCCAAAGAGATGATGATGATGCTGGTGATTGCCGATAGAGTGGTCTCAATAATTCAATGCACGGATAGATAGAAACTCAAACGCTTCTATCTGCAACACGCGGTGAAACCAACATTTTGTCAATCACTCTCGCTTCGCAGCATTCTCCAATGTGACAGATCAGATCCAGATTCAGGGGCTCAGCTGACGGATGATGGTGGTGGTGCCAACGGAATGAAGGGAATCGCTTGCTCGCTGGAAGACTGACTATACGAGATCAGAAGCCAAGGCAGCAGTCGTATCATATCACACCAAGAGAGGAACGTCTGTCGCCATTGTCGTCAACTACGTCGTCATAGTCGTCACTGTTTTCGTTGTCGTTGTCGTTGCATACAACACACTCCTGTTGCCTTTCAACAAACTGGAATTGTGAGATATTTGCGGTCAAGTTGTTGCAACCGCATTTTTATTGCAGGCCAACAATAGCAAAAGCAAAAGATCGACGCAAATCAGGAGACTTTAGTCATGGCAAGTCAAAGGCTATAGTCGAGTTCGTGTTGTTATAAGGAAGATCCGACCGAGACTTGGGATATCATCTTAGCAAATGAGAAACAATTCGTGTTGGGTATACCGACGACATACCTTGCCTTAGCTTGGCATGCCTGAGTGACAATTGTTTCAAGGAATCGGATACTTTTTCTTTTTCCTTTGGTGATGATATAATTTACCCTGAAAAAGTGACATCTAATTGACAAATCGATATGACAACTCGATGATGATGATTCGATGTCAAGTTGAAGTATGAAGCCCTTATGTATTTCATTTCTGGAAAGTATTGACATTTATTATAAAATAATATATGTTAATATCGAATTGTGGTTTGTAAGGCATTTGTTTCTATTTCTTTAAAGGAGCGCCTTTCAATGTAGACATGTGGGGTCTGCTTCTGCCACAATAAGAACCGAGATCCGGAAATAAGCTGGCTTTGAAAAAAATCAAAGAATAATAAATTCTACCAAGTCTCTGAATTTCGAACTGAAATTCAAGTTTTGTAATGTGAAAGGGACAAAATTTCGTTCTTTTCGTTTTCAACAGCAACAGCTTTGGACTGAAAATTCCAGAAATTTGTATAACGGACATAACCATAGTTCATCATAACGGACGAACATTTGGTCTAACTGTGTTAAGGTTTTCCAATAGGGATTTCTGAATTTTGACAGGTGAAGCAATATCTGTCACATTGGCTGTCATTTATTTAAAATGTCTTACCAAATTAACGTAAAGAGCTATAGCGTTCAACAACATGAACGATTGTTAAAATTGAATTATGAAAGTGGGTCTTCTGTTCGAGAAAAATTTCACAAGGTTCGCCTATTTTAAGGCCGAAAAACATATTATGTGAAGAGGCCCCTTTCTGGATGAATGGGTTCGTTAACAAACAAAATTTTCGGATTTGGGTCGATCACGGATTTAGACTGGCAGAATCATCGAATCAATCTTCTTTTAGAACGACGTTGGCCAGGCCATCACCGTCAATGGGGAGCGCTATCGGTCGATGATAACCAATTTCTTTTGACCCGAATTGGATGATATTGGACACCTACAATGGACATTTTGCACAAGTGATTTCCGAACATAAATATCTCACGAGGAGTTTATATCAATTGGCCACCGAGAGATCATGCGGTTTGAACCTGTTAGACTTCTTCTTTTGGGGTTTCTTTATATCAATGCCTTAGGACAACAAAACACCACTATCCTGAAAATCAACAGAATCAATGGCATTAATATCGGAGATATGTCAAAAGTGGATGAGAACTCTATAGGATGTTTCGAGAGGAAAATTCTTCCGATTTTGGTGGAGAGGAAGATATAACCACCAACCGTATGGTGAAACTGACCTAGTCAAACGAATTAAAGTCCATCGATGGACTGGAGCATGTAAAGCGAACGAACCCAAATGATCCGGCCCGGAAAGTTTTCGAGTCCAATCCCGAGAGTTAATGAACACCGCGACTCAGGTGGGAGGGGACCTCAATCAACTTTCCGTGTAAAACTGAAGACAGCTAGTTAGTGACCGAGCTGGCTGGAGAAGCTTGCTGGTCCAACCCGGATCACAATAAGTACGTATTGAAGATAAGAACTGTCTTTTATTTAAAAAATTGTTTGTTTTTGGTAATGGCTCAGTTTTGTTTTACCGTTATTTGTTAAAAAAAAAAACATTTTTTTTAAATCTCTTAGACAGTGTTGAAAAATTTCCGGTACCAGGTTTAAAAGCATGTCCTTTCCAAATTACATATTCAGGTTTCAATAAATAATTTTGAATTCGTTTGAAAAATAGAAGAAATTTGGAAAATGTGTGGCACCTACTATTCAAGCTTTAGCATACAAAAAGTTGATTAAAATCAGTTGTCTCGGTATTGAAAAAATGGAAGTTCCATTAATAATCATAAAAAGATTTTTTTTTTAAAAGAACACAAAAGTGCGAGTGTCGGGACACACTTTGTAAACTTGAACGTTCGACCGAGTGAAAAATGTTTGTTATCGAACGTACCCAATAAACATTTGCAATCGTAATGTCAACATTCAAGAAATAAATTAATTTGGTGGTGCAACAGCTCGAAGTCAACCAGGACCTACTAACTTACAACTCTCAACAATTCCTGTGTGCATGTTACCAGGAATGGAGGGGACCTACAATTTTCTGGCGCTTCCGAACGGCTAACGAGCAGCACTTTCCATGACAAGAGATATACTCTTAGAGGATTTGTCAATTCCTTATAGTCGAAGTCTACAAAAATCTTATATTAATCTAATAAAATCCACCTCAATTACCGCCATTGCTTATTAAACTAATTTGGATATATTTTCTTTCGATACGCCAAGCTCGAGAACTTCAACCTACATGCTTAACAAGCATGCATTCACATTCTTAAATATGCTTGTCATACAGCCAAAATATCAAAACATTTTGAAATCCATCCAGTATGCTTGAAAAGCCGCGGGATGGAGCGTTCACATTATCAAAATCAAGCTTGTCAAACATATTTAAGAACGTGAACGCCCCTAATGGTGCACGAAAATATGACACTTCGGTTTGACTCTAAGAGCCAAATTAAACTATTGCTTTTTTTGTTCGTTTCGTTTTTCGTCTTTTTTTACAGTTTGAATGAAGCATGTAGAAACGTAGCTTCATTCTACTACACTTCTTCACCTGACACCAAATAAGTATGTCAAAAAGACGAAACATCTGAATAAAAAAAGAATCGTGTAATCAAGCTCTTTATGTCTTTTTTCTGCTATAGACGGTGTTCACACTGAACTAAATTCTCCGACGTTTTTTTGACGTTTCTATAAACTTTATATCACTCTTTCTGTCAGATATTTATAAGTGGATCAACATCATTCTTGTTATGCAAATTGTCAAAGTAAATAAAAGCGAAAAAGAAACTAAAAGTTTGAATCCATTGGCATCGTAGTCATCATCCAGTTCATAGCTTGACAGATGGTGAATTTATATTTTTTGTACCTATAGAATAATATTTTGATGTACCTATAGAGTAATGAATATTTATTTCAAAATTTGGCATTATGTGGTGTGACAGATAAGAAATAAATTAAATTTTGACGTATCGATAATATTGCATTGCAAATGTCAACCGATTGCCCTGAAAATGCATTTTCCGGAGAAAAAAATAAATAACAACATTTTTCGGATTTTTTTGAAAGTCAACTCTGAAAATGCATATTTCCGGAACATAAAATAAAATGCAGTCGTCCATCAATAACGTGAAGGGAATTTGTTTTAAACATTGAATCAACCGGGAATGAAGTTTGACACCAGTTGTTTCGTCTTTCGTCTTTTTGACATATTGGTTGAGAAGTGAAGAAATGTTGTGGGAATGAAGATATTTAGTTCTAAGTATCAATGGAAACTACTAAAATCGAGATTCCAATCCACTGAAGCCATACGCAAACTCTTTTTGAAGCGCTTAGAAGTTTCCAATGTGAACACGATGTAGTAAGTATGCAATATTCCCAATGTAAACAGAGTCTTTAATGTAATCTTCCGTAAGGTAACATGCTAGACGGAACGTATAACTGCAACGGGCTACACGAAAATGGAGCGTACATAAGTTAAAAAAGCTCAACATTTTAAAATGCAAGGTTTGTTTGCAAGTATGAATGAATTTCTCATTATTCTATGCATGTCAAAAATGTAGGAAAACTTGCCCTGCTCTGCCAAAAAAATTTAATCTCACTGTTGCGGAATCGCAAGTTCATATGCGTAGCGTATACGATTTCTTGCAGAGAATAGTCATGCTTGCCAAATTGGGCTCAATTTTTCAAAGACTTTTTCATTTGATCAATTTTAAACCAACCAACCAATTTGGGAGAGAACTGTATATTCAGAAAAGCACTTACCTACTTTCCGACAAAGCTCACTCTACAGTGGGAAAGCGGATGCTTCCTATCCATTCTTTGTGATTCGTGGGTTCTCTCAATGACCAAGGTGCTGGCTTGATCAATTTCCAGCAAAGTGAAAGTGAACCACTATTCACTGTATTTATTGGACAAAAGATTATGAAATTAACCAGCCCTATGCAACTTCCGTGTTTTAGACATTAGTGTGGGGGCCTACCACCAATCATCACCACTAATGACCGGCCATAGCTACTATTCTGACTGATCTAAATGACTCTAAATTACCGAATAATTTTAATAATTCCAATTTGCCCCTTTGAATGTTGTTCTAGGTCTTTTTCCCTTAGGTATTGTTGATGCTCTCTGATTCATTAGCTAGTTCGAAATCATTACGTAAACAAAAAAGTGGAATCGTTCGTTTTGACTTTGTGTAAGACTTGCGTGCGCCCGCTTCAAAGAAAATTTCCATTAGTTGATGAAATGTTTGTGAAAAGTTAATTGGTTCACATTGGCCATTCGTCTATGTAAATTCCTATACAAATATATATTCACGCATTGCATGATCGTTGAAGTTGAACTACACTCACTTGGATAGTGGAGGCTGCTGGGGATTGGAATCACCACAAGGATGGTAAGAAAAAAAATAATAATTAACCAGAAACACTCCTTGTGCGGCAATCGACAATCGCTTTTAAATGTTTGAATATTGAAACGTTGACAGTTGGAACAGCACCAGAGATCAACAAACAAAAAAAAACTGATTGTGCGGCATCTTATTGATTTTCAATTAGAATTTATGAAGATAAATGAAATTTGAATTTGAAAAATGTCAATAACGCATTGAAATGTGATGAGACAGAAGATTGACATGTTTGACAAAATGTTTACACCAACAATATATAGATTGCATCGGTTGGAGTGGCCTACATTTGGTGGTTGTATTTACAAATGAAGTTTAAGGACATTCTTGTGGGTTCAATGGATCTTTGATGAGTTAAGCTACCTGTTATCTATAACAACTTTCCTTCTTCAAATAATTGGTCTATATGAGGTGTCAATGGTCGGGATGGAGCGTAGACCAATTGGCGAAAATATAAATTCTTAAGGTCGCGAGTGAGAAAAGTCACAAGTTCCAATAGCAAACTATTGCTTTGCGGTGAATGAAATTTGTTTTGTTTATTTCTTGCGACACATAGGTAAGTTCTATGTACATACAAAGTGAGCCAAAATAAATCATCCAATTTTGTTTTTGAATTATTTTTGTACTAGATGAAAAAAAATGACTTTGAGTGATGGAAATCAGTATTTGGACCTTTGCAATTTTTCTGTTAAGTGGAAAAGATTTTATCCGTCAAGTGGCTACCGCCAGTGTTGATACACATTTGTATCCATTTTATCGCATTTTCCATGACTTTCCGCAAGATTGCCGGTGATAACTGTTCGCATTCCTGTCGAATATTCTCCTTAAGGGCTGCGTTTGTCAGTGGAACTTTCACATAAGCCTGCGACTTCAAGTAGCCCTAAAGAAAGAAATCTGGGATGGTTAAATCGGGCGATCTTGCTGGCCTATTTTCTCTAAACTTTATATATAGCATTTTTTAATTTCTTATTATCGGCATAACGGATTTTAATGAAATTTTTCAAATCGAAGCTTCTGAAAACTTTAAAAAACATTGCATTTCTAAGCTTACAAAAATATTTTTTTTTGAATTTTTGAAAAAAAAGATATAATTTGTTTTTCGATATCTCAAAAACGGGTCAGCAGTAAGTTATCAGACTTTTAACATATCAAATCTTAAACCCATCTTGACTAGTTCGATTTTCCTCAAATTGGAGACCAACAGCTCGTAGAGAATCAGGGTCTAGTGGCTTAGAACTCTCAGCTATTTGTGTGTGCCTACGTGATGTCGGCGGAAATGGATTGAACTAACAATTTTCTGTCGATTCCGAAAGACTAAGATGAGAAGAACAGATACTCTTGGAATTGATTGAAATGAACTTGTCACTGCGAAAAAAGCAATTCCCTGAAAAACTTTTGTTTGTTTTAAGGTAGAAGCTGAGAATCGAACTTACGCCTCCCGCATGACCGCATGATTTTGAGGGCCTCTGCATCGTTTCGTGAAAGTGTACAGCAGAACTGCACGAAGTCAATTATTCGCCGTGCACAAGAACTCGGCGTTTCGCAGATTTCAACTTGGCGAATTATACTTAGTGAATTGGGCCCAAACCCATACAAGATCCAACTGACAAAGAAGCTTAAAGTTCATGATCATAGAAAACAGCGCTTGTTCGCTGATTTGGCTTCGTGGGAGGGTAAGGACCCACACGAGGTTCATCAAATGTCAGCGCATTCTTAAAAAGTTACCGTTTGGTGTGGATTTTGGGCCGGCGGCATCATTGGCCCGTACTTTTTCAAGTCAATGGCGAGTGCCATTATGACCCAAATTGAACCATATAAATGTACATACCTAGAAGATATGTTGTTCCAGCAGGACGGTGCTACGTGCCACGTGCCACACAGCAAACGCCACGATTCACATTCTGCATGAATGATTTGAGAATAAGGATATCTTCCCCAGAGGTGACGTGAATTGGTCACCAAGGTCATGCAATTTGGGTTTTCCAAAGGTCGCAGGTCTTTCCGAATAAACCACCTTTATTGAAAACCCTTTATTTTGATCAGTACTTGGACTTAGAAGAATCCATGGTTTTCGAAAATTGTAGAAACAGTGAAGCAATTTTGAATGAAAAACAACCACTTCGGTGCGCTATCTACCACCAAGTGTAGGCTGCTTTTATAGCTTCTTAATATGTATGTATGTAATTCCATTGCCCTTGTCTTTTCTACGGGCGGGCGAAGGAAAAAATCAAAAAACCTATCCATTAATATCTCGAAAAATCATTAATCGAAGATCAAAACACGCAGATTTTCTTAAAAAAAAAAAAAAACATCAGATACTTCATACTTGACTCCCATCACCAAAACGAGAACTCTATCATCTTGCAGATTAATAGTTTGTTTACCTGATAGCTGCTGTCAAAGTTACTCATGCATCTGTTTTGCAGGACCTCAAATGCCAAACCACAGACACATCAATTTTTTAAACATTTTACTGTCATAAACCTGCACCCTGACATCACCTATTTGGCCACTTAAATGGCAGTCAGTGATCGGAAAAAACAAACAGATCCCATCAAGGACTCCCATCTTTCATTATAAAACGAACAAAGAATGTAAAAAAAAAACTTAATGGCAGGAGAAACCGTTTTAACTTGCAAAATCTGAAATGCAAATACACCTTACTCGCATAACAAAGGAAATTGATTGTTCAATTAAATTTCATTCTGAAAACAAAACATTTGCTGGGATTGATTGGGGACAAACAGAAAAAGATTTTTACTCAAAAACATCTGTTCATTGCCGGAGTAATAATATTTATTAAATATTTTGATTCGATTACCCTGATTTTTGTCCCACAGAGTCGAAGAGCCCCCTCGCTATACTGCAGAATCAATCCGAGAAGTACTTGGGTCCTTCATCAATCATATGGATGGCTCCCCGGGAAACCTTGATGGTACCATTTGAATATAAGCAAATGTTCTCCGTTGTTATCCGGCGAAGAACGGAGTGCTGGTGCTGGAGGCTGTGTCACTCGATGGCTCGATGGGTAGGAGGAAGTATCCCGCAATTGCATGACGGCTGTGCGTTCCGTTTTTGACGGAAGATTTATGCATCTTGGAGGATTATTATTTTATTGCGATAAATTTATTTGCAAGGATTGAGATTTTGTGGCTTGGCTGGGAGGAAGGGTAAGGGTAAGTGGCTAGGCGCAGACTGTGGACGAAGGGACTTCCAAGTTTAATTGAGTTTGCGTGTGTGCGATGGACGGACAAGGGATATTAAGTGCGCAGATGGTTGAAGGCCGAATCATATTACTGACAGAACAGGACAAGACAGGGCGCAGTCTTGGTAGTATTCCGTTCAAGCTTCAAAAAGTATAGCGGACCATCTTGCTGATGATGATGGATCAACTACATGACAATTTATTGCATGACATTCGATTGCATTCCTCTAAAGTCTACACTCTGATGATGGGATTGAAGAAGTTGACCTCATGACCGGTTCCATCCAATGAGTTTTGTGGTCAGATTGCTCCAATGTTCTGGTGTCGTAAAAGTTGGCTGGTTGTTGTGTGGCATCATCATCATCATCATCATCATGGTTCATGGATGACAGATTCAACCCTTCGGGTATTTGTTTTGTCGTCTTGAAGCACACAGATAGTTTTGTGGTTTGGTATTTTCTCGATTGATGCATGTATTTAATGTCATATTAAATTTTTGGGTATACCAAGTACATCTAAGTTGGGCTCGTTCAGTGATTCCATAGAATCGTGGGAATATGCTTAGTATAAGATGTAGGTACAATTTGATTGGATTGATAGGTGTACGAGTATATCCATAGAATGTTCGTCGAAAAGCTTTAAAACTATGTCACGTCTTTGAATTTCAAGCTTTATATTTCGAGTTCTTTAGTTCTTGGTCCTTAAAGTGGGTGATCCAAACTGAGAGTTTAGGAAAAATGTCGGGAGTTAGTTCTATTGGTTTAAATGATCAAGAAATATATAATGCACGACAAGTTGATACTAGCTTGCTCTTCGGACTCAAAATTATAACATGGCTAGACTTCAATTTTGTTTTCACTTCCTATATAGGCGAAGTATTGGATTCATGTCAATCAAATCAAAGTTTTACAGATCATCGGCCTGTTTGTTTGTGGATCTTTATGTTCACTCTACATCGAGCTTGAGTCTAAATAGGCAAGCCGATTTTCATTAAATTTGGTGATTCGCTAGAGGAAAGATTCGAATCTAGGAAGGATTGCTGCCATACAACAACTTAGGTTTTTTCAACTGTTTTCACAAACGGCTTTAGACGGTTCCTGTCTCGAGTACGAAGTCAAAATTGTGTTCGGGAACTTTAATGCTCAAGTCCAAAAGGAAGACATTTACGGCAGATCAGTTGGTATGCACATTTTCCCCAGCCGAATCAACCATTAGCTGATTGCAGGATGAAACGTAATCTTGGACTTCCATATATTTTTAGGGGTAAAATGTCAACTCTCACAATTTTTTTGTTGTGCAAAAACTCAGAGAGCAGCTGTCGAACGAAGAGAAATTGCTGACTTCCCAGAAGCAGAAATTCAACGCTGGACGCCTTAACATATCTGCAGTTGGCAGAGTCTACAGAGAGTACTTAACGCCAATAGTCAGTACTATTTGGATTTTGGATATCATCAAAAAGACAGCGAAACCACTGTAGGATACCAATCACCACAGAGAAGGTACACGTACTATGATGAATGCATTCAAATGAAAAAAATTGAAAGAATCTTCTGTCAGATTCACCTGCGAACATGCGGCATTGCAAAACAAGAGTAAGAGAGAAGAATATGGAGATGAGAGTAGAATAAGAACCTCCTCAAAAATAAGAGAACGTGTATGCAGTCTCTCAGCTCAGAAAGATCGAAGAGTCTCGTCATCGAAATAACACTCTGATTTTATCAAAAAAACAAGCAACTGGCTGCTGATTTTAAGACCGGAATGCAAGCTCTTTGAAACATCGATGGTAACCTATAGTCTCTGAAACAGAAGGAATAGTATATGTTTCCAAACAAAATTGCAACCAGCTTTCAAATGGGCAGCATGAAGATCGACTATTAGGGCAGGAAGATAACCCACTTCCAATCGAAGACGAACCAGTTTGAACACTTATTCAGCCTGAATTCGGGTTTCGGGAAAAACTTAGTCAGTTGTCCCGCTTGGCATTGATAAATCTTTGGTGAAATATGCAACTAGGAAATATGTCCTTCGAACTATTTTAAGCATGCACAAGGTTTTGGCAAGGAGATTTAATATCATTTTATTTCTTCAAGCTCTTTGCAGAGTAGATAGTTCGCATAAGGCAGGCGTTAACACCGTACAACTTCGAGGGTATACGGATGATATCGACATCATCCGACATTTGTATAGAACAAGTGAAATTCTTACAGTCTTAATGCTAATAGATATGCTTTATAAACAAACACCTGCCTACCGCCCTGGATAAAACGTTCATAACTACCGATAGCTATAACTTTGACATAACTACCTAACTATTTCCCCCATTTCCTGGTACTCCAGTTTTGCGAGACATATCGGATGCACATTTTTCACGCGGAGGACCAAGTCTATCCTTTACAAAATTCTTATTCTGTTAGACCCGCTCTACGGTGTGGTAGCATTCAGTTTTTGGCAGCGAGGCAGAAGTGATTTGAAACGAAAATTCTTCGACGCTTTTTCGTGAATAATAATAATTTATACTATTTTATTTACATTTACATCTTCTTCTTCGTGCAATCTAGTTCTTCATTTAATTTGTTTTACTAGAAACTTCATTATATTTCAAGTCTGAACATTAAAGTAACCAATCAGCACCTATAAGACCATAATTCCTATAACTTTGTTCGAATGTTTTATTAAGAAAAGGAACAACCATCTAGCCCGCACTGTTTCCCCTTAAAACAAACAAAAATTTTCTCATACACATAAATACAATCTTTTCTGACAAAATCACTAAAACATCAATTTATCAAGAATCACAATCATCCCATCACACTAAGAGATCTCGTCTCACACTTCACAATATTATTTTTTTATTGACTCTGGCACTTGTATCAGAGCAGCAAACACAGCGCCATCAAGATCAAGTAGTTCGGTTTTATGCTCCTCCGGTGAAATGTCCAGAAACGGAAATGACAAGATCATCTCTCTTATTCAACCAACGAATAGGCCTTGTGCGATCTCTCACTTATTTCGATAGAATTACAATCGGCTTATAGGCTTCTAGTGGTCGTGATGAGTTTGTGTACATAAAACTTTGAATTTGATTTTTTTGTTTGATTTCAACATGTCTTGAAGTACAAATACCGAATTCGAATATTTGACATATTTAAGTGTAGAGATCTGTTCAATGTGGACCAATGAACAATGATCGGTGAGCTACTCAAATGTTGGTTGTAAATACGAGTATGTAAGTGATCAGCTATAGAGTATAGAAGATGGAAGAAAATCCTATTTCGGTCGACCAGAAGGAACAAACAAAACTATAAATCTCACAACTTTATTTCATCTGACAATGAAATACAGATGAAACTTTCCAAGCTTATTGAAGCTTTAAAACTTTAGTAAAAGTGTTTGACATTGACACATTAAAATTTTATGTGTGGTCAAAAGTCTATTTTATGACTGAAATGAAGACCTACTACTCTAGATCGAGCATTTATAAGCGCAGATCTTAGGGTATCTTGCCTAGTTAAATATAACTTTTCTTCCAATCTCAGAAAATTGACAAGAAAAATCATAATTTTGTACCCTCTCTAACAAATACTGTCTTTGAGTCCACATGACAGCTTTCACATCAGCAACTCTCAATACGAGAGTTAAAAGAGTAGGTCAAAGAAAAAGGCCCCTGAGTCAGTGCATGCAATTAAGGAAACTATTAGAGGCTTTCAGCAACGTTATGACAGAATCTGTTCTAGTACCTCTTGTTGGCTTGGGTGTATCAATAGATTAAGTCTATGCTACGAGTTTTAAAAACTAACAAAACATGTCAGTAGAGGAACCACCCCAGGGTGGTGTACTGTCCCGTCTGTTTTAACTTTTATTGATGAACGAAATTCTCTTTAAGTTGAGTAGATATGGCGTTAGGGCCTTGTCCTTTGCGGATGATTCAGTATGCGAAAGAATTTGGAAAATTGCAAGGTTCTTAAACAAGATCCAAAACAGAACTGGAATACGGCTATTATCACAGACTGTACACCCTCCTCCAAATTTGTTCAGCAATGCCGGAATGAACTTGATATCCTCAATATTAACCACAATGTCACTCTTCTCTAGGTTCCGGGTCATTGTGGCATTGATGGGAATAAATGGGTTAACGAGCTGGCCAGGCACGGATCAGCCCTTCATAACTCACTTGCAGAAAGAGACAACATACCGCTCGGAGTTGTGAAGGGCAATATTCGCTCATTTTTTTCTTAATGAATCAAACTGTAGGTGGAGCAGTTTAACTAACTGCAATATATGTGGAAAAATTGTTCCATTTATATTAAGTCCCAAACGCTGGATCTGATATGCAGAACCCTGGAAAGACATAGCCCAGATCGTAGCTATAGCGGACAATGACTAATAGGAGAGCATGCACCGAAGCTAGCAATTCCTCACAATACTAACTGTCAAAGCTGTGGAGACTACCGGAAAAAGTCATCCATTTCCTCTGCAAATACCCTGCTCTTGCCATATTTAGAGCACAATCATTAGGAAGGGCATATTTTGAAGACACTGAACAACTTTCGGAAACGAAGATCAAATGCTTGATCTCTTTTCTCAGCGCGACGATATGACTCTAGGAAGAACTTTGGTTACTTCTGTGCCATGGCCTCAGTTTTATTCTCTAGATCCCGAGCTATCGGATTGAGAGCTTTGACGGAAATTTACGGTGCGAGAGACTGGATGATCACTCAATCGCATAGGCTACTGTTTCAGCACCATGGTGTAGGGTGAGTGATCCAAATTCCGGATGATATACAATAAAACACATCAAATATTATTTATTAAACTGGAAACTAAATATTGAAAAGCGTTTAATGAAGGTCCTTATACCTAACCTTTCTAAGCCTAAAGCAAAACTTTTGGTAAAAATCGAGTCTTCTGTTGAAGGTGATACTTTGATTTACACATTCGTCATAAGACCAATCTTTGAACCTATTGTATAAATAAATTAGAGACAATAACGATTCGTTGAGAGCCTAAGCCTAGTGACCTACAACTCTTATCCATTCCTGTGTGCCGATTTCGAACGGCTAATGAGCAGCAATTTTCACGCTAAGAGATAATCTTGGAGGATTTATCAGTTCCAGTTGCAAGAGGTACAACACCCTTGAAAAATATTTTTGCCCGCACTTAGCAACATCGATAAACTGAAGAAAGTTCAAGGAACACCTGGCCACAGGGGCTCTACGATCGTGCCCGACGGATGCCCTAATAGTTTTACTACATCTTTTACCACTTGATTTACATACAAAATGTGTAGTCTCTTTTAGTGCGAATTCGAATTTTTTAATTGTCAAACCCTATTTCCCATTGACCCCAACTATGAACCTCAGTAAGGTTCTTAGAATTAAATTTCCAGAAAATATTGGGAAGATGGCTTCTTGGCTGGATACTTCGACAGAACTATTATTAATACTGACGGTCGACAGCAGGTGTCTAGTGTTGCTTCTTCAAATTTTACTTGAGTCGTTAAATATCTCAGGATCTTTTATGCCACATAACTTTGTTAATATTTTTTAAACAGAATTACTGGCAAACAGGGAAGAATTACATAAACCTTAAAGAAGACTTAAACCAGAACCGAAAAACAACTTCCGGGACAGACAGTCGGGCCGTTTCATTAAGTCGGCTAAAAAATCTTCTAAATTGGCCAAACAGTGCTGAGATGACATAGCACTCTTAGGCTTTTCAAAGAAAGGAAATCATTCTATTTTTTCTGCGACGATTGTGACCCGTTTACATACTCAAACATTGCTCGTGATGTACTGCAAAATAAATTGAATCTTGACAAACTACAAAAAAATTTGCTGAAACTTTCTGAAAAAGTGGACAATTTAACCACAATACATACTAATGACGTAGTTAATAACGAAGTAGAAATGTCCAATATTCCAAACGATTCCGCATGTTTGAAGCGCAAGATAGACGACATCGATTCAGATGAAAACCCTCTTTCAAAAAAACTTGCCACGACCTGTAATGAGCCCGAGCTTTCGATATTATCCACTCAACCTACTGCATCCATACAGCATCCAACAACTGATGATTTGTTATTAGCACACACTACAGCAATTTCTCAAACTCATTTGCCAACACCGATAGAAACTCCTTCAACAGATTCTCAACCATCATTGCTGTCAACGTGTCATCTCGTTCCTCTCATTACGCTACCTTCAGAAACTGAGCTGTCATTACAATCTACATCAATTGCTACGAATAATAAAGTTGGGCAGGAAGCTCAAAACATATCTCCTATCTCTCGTGGATTGTAAGTAGTCGAAGGACATCGCACTTTGTTCATTTCAAAACTCGACCCCTCAACTAATGCTCTTGATATAAAAAATCACATTTCTAATAAGTTTGGTCTTTCGACAACTATGAAAGTAGAAAAATTGATCCACCGCAACTTTTCAAAATATGCATCTTTCAAGCTAAGATTGCCTGACTCTATCTTTGGACTTCTCAACTCCGCCTCTATGTGGCCAAGTGGTATAATTGTTCACGAATTTGAAAACAAGCAGTTCAACACAAGAATATCATCTTCTAACCCTTTTCGCAATATCCAGACAACGCCACATCATCAAAGAGGCAGCTTCAAAAAATTCTAATCTATTATCAGAATGTAAACGGACTAAGGACGAAGATTAATAAGGTCTCCAAAAACATTAACTATCTCTCTCACGACATAATCATCTTATCAGAAACTTGGCTAAACAACACCTTTTTAGATACGGAACTTTTCGATTCAAATTATCAAGTGTACAGACGTGACAGACATCGCCTGAACGATAATAGCACTGTAGGAGGTGGAATACTGCTTGCCGTCAAAAATGTCTTTATATGCACTTTGGTCGACGACTTCAATCAACATGAAGAAGAAATCATATCTATAAAACTTAAAACAGATACGGGATTGCTATACATCGTCGCAACATATATACCTCCAAGTTCTCCCAACAACGTTTATGACAACTATATGAACTGCATTGATAGAATATATGATCAAATGGAGCCTCAAGATGACTTACTTGTCATAGGAGATTTTAATCTTCCAAACCTGATCTGGTCTAAGTCGACGGACGAGAACTTTCTATCTCCTGTTAACCTGTCCTCTACCAACGAATTCTTGACAATTGATGGTCTTGCCGCATGTGGACTAAGCCAATTTAATGGTATTCACAACAATTTTAACAAAATATTGGACCTTGTATTTTTCTCGGACACACTTAATGCTGACATTGCTATAAATCCAGCCAATACCCTATTAGTCGAAGAAGACCGTCATCACCCAGCGTTAGACTTATCACTTAACTTAAACTTTTACAATATTCCTAGCTACTCCAGTGAAAACTTAGAATTCAATTTTGAAAAATGTAGACTAAATGAACTCTGTAATCTTTTATGTAATGTAAACTGGAATCATTTATTTATGAATTCTGAAATTAATTCTATGTGCTCTACATTCTACAATACTCTCTTTAATTTTCTTTATGAGACCACACCAATGAGAAAACCTCGCAATATTTCTAAATCTCCATCATGGTTTGACTCTTGCCTAAAAAACCTAAAAAATAAAAGAAACAAGGCCTGGATTAAATATAATAAAACAAAAGCAGATGTTGACTTACTAATCTATAACGAGTTGAAAAATATGTTTATTGACTATTCAGATATTCTTTATCATGACTTTATTTCAAACACTGAAGCCGAATTAAAAAATAGTCCGAAAAACTTTTGGAACTACGTTAACAGTAAAAAAAATACCGATGGGTATCCAAATTGCATATCTTTCAATAAGAAACTTAGCCATGACTCTGAAGTGATTTCAAACATGTTTGCAAATTTTTTCAAAGATGCTTTTGAGGTTAGGAACTCTTACGAAACGTCGGAATCATTGGACCTTACACAAAACTTTGCACATCTGAATACAATCAGTCTTGTGATCTCTGAAGATGAAATCATTAACAAGGTTTCAGAACTCGAAGTTTGTTATAGCCCTGGTCCAGATGGTGTACCTTCTTATATACAGGGTGATTGGCATAAGGTGTGACAAAAAGCTAGGGCGTGTAGGTTGGACTTAGACAAGAAAAAAATCGTATGGGAGGGGGGGGTCTATTTCCCCCCGTTTAGGCGGGAGGGGCAATTTAAGAAAAAAATCACTTAAAACAGAAAAAAAATTATTAAAAAATAACGGTGATACCTACAGAGTAATGCTATAGCATTTTGAAAAGCTAGAAATACATTCTTTAATCTTGTTTTTAAATAAAGTTGTTCGAGTGAATAGTTTTTGAAAAATTAATTTTCAAAATCAAAATTTTGAAAAAAAAATGAAAAATTTTTTTTTTAAACAAATTTTTTTCAAAATTTTACGTAATTAAGTATTATTTTTTTATTCAATATTCAATGCTCATATTAATTTTTGATCAAACACAAAAAACCGGATGTCAAAATGTTTTGTAGTTTTTGAGAGAATCAAAAATAAGAAAAACTACTTTTGTTCTAAGAAAAGCCTTTTATTTTAGTTTTTATACGTTTTTGGATTCTTAGGTGAATTTACGATTGAAAGGATTAACTTTCTTTTTACTATTTTTTTAATTATCGTCTTATAAACATACAATAATGTGACAAAGTACTGGATTAACCATATTTCACACATTTTTTCATTGAGAACACCTGCGTGAGAGCATTGGTTTAAAATTGACCTGCCACTTTTGATGTGTAAACATCTTTCCCGGCGGTAGAGTGAATTGAAAACGTGTGTAAAACTTTTACGTCCCGTGTAACCCGTTACGGTTACACGTTCCGGTTACACGTTCCGGTTACACGTTCCGGTTACACGTTCCGGTTACACGTTCCGGTTACACGTTCCGTGTAGCAATCTACCTTACCGACGATTGCATTTAACACCATGTTTACATTGTTAATATTGGGTACTTACGACATCGTGTTTACATTGGAGACTTTGAGTACTGAAATCTCGATTTTATTAATTTCCATTGCTGGCTAGAACTTAATTCAATCCCTCAACATTTCTTCACCTCTCGACCAATTAGGCCTATTCTGCCACATTTGTTATTCTGCTATAGATTTTCTGTTATGAATCATAAAAGATTTCCACCTTAAAAGATCTTTTATGATTGGTATTCAGAGGTTCGAACTTTTATAAAAGTCTGTTAGGCTAGTCGCGCACTGGCAACTCTTTAATCACGCTCACACTCTTTTCTCCCTTGCGCTTATGGAAAACAGCTCAACTACTACGAATTAATTTTAGGCAATCGTTTAGTTTGTGTCAAATCACAAACTTTTTAGTTGCTCGAATCGAGTTAAGTTAAGTTAAGTGCGCGGTATCCCATATAAGCCCATATGTTTCATTTTAGCAACTAAACAGTTGCGAAACTAAAAATTGAGGGTGCTTTCATAAATGCATGGTTGCGAAAGTCTGACGAATGCATAACTTTCATAAATGCAAATGATAAATGTCAGATTTTCATAAAAGCAAAACGCAAATATTTGCAGCGCAAATGTGCAACTATAAAAACTCACATGCAATCTGAATTTCTTTCTTAATGAGAGAGACAGGTATATAATATAAATGATTTCCTTTCCTTTATTGTTCCATCTGTCTATTTCTTTCCCTTGAAAATTCAAAGTTCAATTGAAAACAGTAACAAACGGCACCACAACATTGTTCTGGCTCAAAATAAAGGTAAATGTTTGCAAAAAACTAAAATATTGTTCTAAAAAATTGACATATGACGAAAATCAAGAAAAAGTGTTCATAAATGCAGCGTAAAACAAATGCGCAAATATTTTGTATGACTTTAATATGATTGCAATTGATCGCATGTAAACAAAGCAACCATGCATTTATGAAAACACCCTGAATGTGCGCGCCTGGCCTAAGGATACAAAAATAATGAGCTAAAATGACGTTTACAGTCAGTATGCAAAAAACACATCTGTCAAATTCAACGTTAGGTTCTTAGGTAAGACAGAACCAAAGAAAGAAATGGCTAACATTGACCATTGTACAGCCGTATTTATTAGAATTCGCTAAACGCGTGAATAGTTATGCAATGCATAAGGACTTATTCATCCACTATACAAATTCATATTTATAAAACATTTGCCTACCCTGCATAGTTATAATGAGCTTGTGTCAAATAAAGTACCAAAAAGTAAGGATCTATTACATTTAGCCTTCATAACACTCAGCTGTTTATCAAAAAACAAAAAAAAACATCTTGTCTGTCTATAGAATTTAATAAACAAAAACGAAACTACCAAAAGCTAAAAGAATTCGAACAATTAACTTTGATTCATCAGATAAAGTATGTTATTATCTCTAGCACAATACTGGAAATTAATTTGTTATTCGTTTCATCCTAGCTAAAATACTCCTCAGACAAGTTCTTGAGGATAAAATTCAATAATGCAAAATAAAAATTACAACACTAACACACCGGATGAAGAAGAATGCGTGGAGAGAGATCACCAACAAATATATTAATCTATTTAAATTCTAAACAATTTTCAATTCAATTTGTTTTTAATATATTAGAATAACATTTTTGTTTCAATAAATAAAAATAGCACAAAGTTTTAGTTTCAATATCAAGTCAAAGACATTTTATTTTGTTGATAATCTTTATAATTCAATGTGATGTCAAAGTGAATGTGACAGTTCAATACTAAAATATCCTTATGTAGGCACTATTCAACCTCCAAACGCGTTTAGCTTATAATGCCACTATTCAACGTCACATAAGTTTTATAAATAACGATTTTGCGTTCAGAGGCATTATAAGGGTTACATAGCCTTATGTACTCACTATAATGAGTTTATAAATATGGCTGATAATCTATAGTACTCTCATGAAGAAGAACGAACGACGCGCCGCCTGGACTACCCAACTTTTCTCGTAGAGTTGTGGAGAGTAGGAACGGTCGAGAATCAGGAAGGGGTGATAATATTTTCGGTAAAAGCAAACCGAAGGTGCAGAACAAAGCGACGACAAGAAAGCTATTTTCTGTTTTCTTTTTATTAATTTTCTCTACAAATAAGTATGATGTGGCATTTTTTGCTTCACGCATAGAGAAAAAATGGTATATTGTTGGAATGAAGGTTTGATTTTTTTCGTTCACTGTGTTGTATGTATATTGGAGCAAATGTAGGATTTTGATTCAAATACACGAATTTTTAAAGGGTTACCACACAGAACAATTATTTTGTATAGATAGATAATTATTTTTGTAAGCAGATTTTTTAAATGCAGAATTTTGAGAATTAGAGTTTTGAGTATTAGGTATTCTGAAATACAGAAAATTATATTGAAAGCTAAAATTTGAAGAGTAGAATTTTAGAATGCAGAATTTTGGGAAATAAAATTTTGAAATGCAGAAAACTCAATAAGTAAAATTTCGAAAAGCAAAATTTTGAAAAAGGTATTTTAAGAAGTAGAATTCTAAAATGCAGAAAACTTAATAAGTAAAATTTGAACAGCAGAATTTTGAAATTCAGAATTTTGAGAAGTAGAATTTCGAAATGCAGAATTTTGAGAAGTACAGTTTCAAAATGCAGAATTTTGAAAACTTTAATTTTGACAAGTAGTAACATTGAAAACTAAAATTTTATCAATTAGAATCTTGAAATTCAGAATTTTGAGAAGAATTTCAAAATGTAGAATTTTGAAATGCTAAATAAGGAAAAAAGAACCAACCAATGGATTGTATGTGTAATCAATTTCCACTCAAACAAATATGTTTCAATTCATAGTACCTATGTATTTTAATTAAATAAGTAGGTATCTCATATTAAAAAATTACTATAGATTTTGTAAAATAACTTTTTTCAAAACTAAATGTTTGTTGGTAAAATCTACAAACTGCAACTGTTTTTTATATATATGGGGTTTCTTTTATCTTTTCAATATACAAATTAAAGCATTTCCATATTTATCTTCAAATAAAAATTCGTTGTGGTTTCAAACAAAAAAAAAATATAAATATTTTTTTTTCTCAAAAACTGTTCGATGGATTTAAAAAAATAAAAATGTAAAAAAATTATACTTTATACTTCATTATACTTTTGAATAACAAAAATAATAATAATTGCAATCAACATAGGTAAGTTACCTAATATATTAACATAAAGTACCTACATATGTAGATATACAAAAATTCAAAAAAGGCTAATCCTTTCAAAAATCTTATCTGAAAATTATTCCTACTTAAATCTATGCAAATAGGTGTGTGTGTCCATACAAATAAAAAACAACGTTGTATATTGGTTAGATGTACGAAATTGAACAACGTTGCTTTGTTGCGTATGAAATAGACAAAACAAAACAAATATTCTTGACAAAAAAATATAACAACAAAACACAGAAGATCCCTCAAAAGGAAAATGCTACAAAACAAATTTGATTTTCTCATTCTCGTCTTTCTCATTGCCAGAGCTGATAAAATTTTCTCGCTCTTCCTCAATTACCACCCCACCCTAAATCAAGTCTCCTTCATTTTTTTCCGCCGATAGCGCCATCAGTAGGATGTATTCCCCAACTTTTTTTTCTGTTCCATGGGAGTACTATAGATTATATAAACACAATGGATTTACTAATTAGAGTAAAGAGCGCGAATTTAAACTTAAATTATCGCATAGGGATCTTAATGAATTTTTTTATAGAGATGCTTCCAAAAAGTTTAATAACAATAACATTGCATCTCAAAACTTTGGAAAACATATTTATTTAATCACTCCATTTTTTGTTTCTTTCGTTCCTTATTTTGCATTTCAAAATTCTATATTTTGAAATTCTACTTCTCAAAATTATGAATTTCAAGATTCTAATTGATAAAATTTTAGTTTTCAATGTAACTACTTGTCAAAATTAAAGTTTTCAAAATTCTGCATTTCGAAATTCTACTTCTCAAAATTCTGCATTTCAAAATTTTACTTACTAAGTTTTCTGCATTTCAAAATATTATTTCCCAAAATATCGCAATTAAAAATTCGACTTCTGAAAATTCCTTTTTCAAAATTCCGCTTTTCAAAATTTTACTTATTGAGTTTTCTGCATTTCAAAATTCTACTTCTTAAAATACCTTTTTCAAAATTCTGCTTTTCGAAATTTTATTTCCCAAAATTCTGCATTCTAAAATTCAACTCTTCAAATTTTAGCTTTCAATATATTTTATCTGTATTTCAGAATAATACTCAAAACTCTAATTCTCAAAATTCTGCATTTAAAAAATCTGCTTACAAAAATAATTATCATCTATACAAAATAATTTTTGTGAGTGGTAACCCTACATTTGCTCCAATATAGGTACATACAATACATTGAACGAAAAAAATCAAACCTTCATTCCAACAATATACCGTTTTTTCTCTATGCGTGAAGCAAAAAATGCCACATCATACTTATTTGTAGAGAAAATTAATAAAAAGAAAACAGAAAATAGCTTTCTTGTCGTCGCTTTGTTCTGCACCTTCGGTTTGCTTTTACCGAAAATATTATCACCCCTTCCTGATTCTCGACTGTCCTTACTCTCCACAACTCTACGTAGTCACGTCGTTCGTTCCTCTTCATAGAGTACTATAAATTATACATATACAATGCAATGATTCATGATACGTAGAGCGTCAACCGTCAACGTCAACGTTAACGTAGCTATTTTCTCGTTTTGATTCATTATATATATATATTTTTCCACTCAAGAGTGAACAGTGAAGTACGAATGGTCCATAAAAATATAAGATACAATATATGTAGATATAAATTTCACAGATAATAAGCAATAAAGCACATCAATATTTTCATCTCAAATTCTATAATATTGTTGGACAGCAGCTGGTCTAAAAATCTGAATTTGCTGTGAATAAATTGCCTTTGTGGATTTTTGATTGGATTCCAGTTTCTTTCCCATTCCTGCCTTCATTTTAAAATTTGCATTAAAAAAAGTCAATATATGTAGGTATGTATGTATGTTTATTCAAATTTTTAATTTAATTTCCAAGCCAAGTTTTTGACTACTGCACTTTTAAGAGTGCATTAAGTCCAAAACAATTTTTATTTTGTTGGAAAATTTGATGTCTCAAAAACGGCTCAGTATTTTTTTTCGAACTTTAATTTCCATTCGTACAGTAATAAAAACTGAAAGCTGGTGTACCTTACTTTTTTCTTGAAAATGTTTTAAAATTTTTGTAGGTATATTAAAGCTTATTTTTTTAAAGAAACCACTACAAAAACATAATTTTTGTCCTTGCATAAGTTCATATTTTCATAGCATTCTATTTTTATCTCTTACTACTAATAGAACTAAAAAATTAATTTTATCTTTTTGAACAGTTTTCTCTAATAACATTCGTTTTTAAAATTCCTAGTCTATTACATAGGAGTAAGTTCGTGCGAACCAGTCGTTCATTTTATTTCTCTTCGTTTTTAAGACTAAAAATAATGGTATGTACTTACACTCAGGGAAAAACAATAGTAATGCCAAAAGTTTTATACTTTCTCTCAAGAAAATATGTAGGTTAAAATCTGCCCAACAACTACATATTTATTTTAACTTAAAAGAATAAAGTGTTGTTTAAGTCTTGACAGCTTTTATTTTAAAACCAAAAATAAAGTTCTCAAAATGCAACAACTTTTATATTTAAAACAAGAATATTATTTTCAATACACGAAGAATAAACATTTTTGTCCCAAAAACTAATTTTATTTTTATTGTTACGATTAAAAACGTAAATTGTTGTTATAAGAACCATTTCTCTACTAATAATGAAGAATTTTAATTCTTGCCCCAAGGACCTATAAAAATGTTCTTCGGATTCAAAAAACATAAAGAGTATTTTCAAAACCCTATCGCTTTTTACAAAATTATTTATTTTAAAGGTATTCCCCTTAAAGTTTAAACAGTCCAACTGATGACCAACAGATAATTGTGTAAATAATTTACGATAATATGGAAGCGTAGATAAATCAAATGCCCACGATTCATTTGTTTTTGAATTATTTTTTTCAAAAAAGGCATTTTGAAGAAATGTATGAGAAAATTGGAGACTACTTTTAATGATAAAGTCAAAGGAACATTAATTCGAGAATTCATGACGTGACAATACTGTATAAATGACTGGTGTTTACTTTCAAACCTAAAGCACCAAAAATATTCCATGGGGCAAATTTCACGAATAACATTACAATAATGTATAGGTACCATAAAACGATATTTTGGTTTTAAGGATTCCTTAAAGAATATAAAATAAATTATGTTGTTTTATTAAAACACTTAATTCATTTAAAATAACTTCATCAAAGCAATCAAGAGTAATAATATCAATATAATTTGACAAATTTAATCAAAAAAAATAAAAACTGGATCATCCTCTTCAATTAAGTCTCCTATCATTAGCAAAATATAATGCAGAAAAGTTTTCATTTCCGCTGCACTCATTTTAATGCCTACGTTTTTTATTTGGTTTATATCGATAGGACGACTAACATTTCCAACAAAGCGTTAACCATGAACAAACATTTGTTTTTGATAATTGAATCGTTCTAAAGTGAATCTTTTTTTCTCAAAAATGATTCAAAATTTTGGACAAGTTATATTTAGCAACTCTCAAAAAAATATCGTCACAAGCTTTATTTTCAGTGGCATGGAAATTTGTCAAGGTATTTCAAATTGAATTTTCTCTTACTGATAATGTTATTTCAGATTGTCGAATATCAGGACCCATTTCTTCTCGATAAATACAACATTACGAAGACTTTCGGAAAACTCAATACCGTCATGCTGACATTCATTCTTATTACGTGTACATATTCTACAATAATACCGTGCGTTAAAACCTGGAACAAAGCCTAAGACTTCATTCAAACCTAAATATCCCCCAATATTTGTCCAAGAATGAAAAAAATTTTTGTGTTTTCACCATCAACGTTCAAACTTATCCCATTTGTATACAAATCTTGCATTTTACTAGGTTTTGAAGTGAAAGTGTTTCCAAAATGGTTCTTATCTTTGGATTTAATAAAGCCAAAAACAAAAATATTATTTATGTGGGATAATTGGTGTTGAGGAATGACGGGAACTGTATAATAAATGCCACAAATGGAATCATTCACCCTTATTACCATAGTCGTTTTACTAAAACGCCAGTAAAACGACAAGGCTCTAGAAACGAAAATTGGAATTTTATTGAAACAACTAACTATCGTTATAATGCTTAGAAAAGTGAAGAACATAGAGAATGCTACCCTTTTCGTATTATTTAAACCCAAAATGTGGTCTCTGGAGCCTTCTCATTTTAAAGGCGTTTTATTAAAAAAGGGTGATTGTGAGATCCATGACCATCATTTATTTGAAAAGAATCAAAATATAAAAATAAAGGTAGAATCGTTTTGTCTCCAAATTGTTCGGATTTCGATCTCCATAAGTTTCCCATTATAAAATGGTTTAATTTATTTGCGGATTTTATGTTTTTAACATAATCAATAGTATTTTTTAAGACGTTTGGAGAGTCGAAATATTTTTTTAATTGAAAATGAACATCAGAATGGCAACCTTCGAAAATTTTTTCTTTTAAAGTCGGATTTCCATTAACAAATACTTCATCCATCTGTATAGCAATAGTAAATAATTTTTGTGGTTTAAAAATTTGCAAGGCTTCAATTTCTTTAAATAACTTGTATTCAAATGATATGTCTTTAAAAGGATTTCTAAGCAAAGTTAGTATTGTTTTGTATTGTACTCTTAGCAATGTATCAATGAAAGGAAAAAAATCACTTAACAAACTGCTTAATGGCTCTAAAATTTCCCCTTCTATTGTGTATTGAATCTCAGGAATACTTTTCATAGTTACGTTTGATTTCATGTGAAGATTAAGGGCGAAAGATATATTAGCTGTTGACATATTTTTTTGTATTTTATCAATTTTAATACAGTTTGAATTTGTCAACAAATTTGGTGAAATTGTTGAAGTCGAACATGGTTCGAAAGAGTGACATGAATCTTGAAAGAGCATTTCTATTTGTTCGTATTTGAAGTTGTTCTAAGCATTCGTTTTCAGGAAAAGAATTCGTTCTATAAGTACCATGTTTCATAATATGAGATCTAAATTTATATACATACCTACATAAGTATGTTTTGAAAAAATTTGTTGCATAAATTAAATTTACATAAGTATTGATAGCTTGGGGGAGTTTTATGTTTGCGTTTTAAATGTTGAATTAAATCTTGTGACAGTTGGAATGTTTCCTCACATATAGAGCAAATATGTATGTGCTTTTATGTACTGGGTATGTTTATTTTGAAACATTTTCCAATTTTGAAATTATATTTTTTATTTTCGGAACCTTTTCATCCGAAGAAATCTCATAAATGTACTCTTGTAAGAACATACACACTAATTGCGCTTTCTTAAAAATTTAAAAAAAAATTTGGGGAGAGTACGATAACTTGGCCGCCAAGATTTGATAACGGGTTTTTGTAGAGGGGTCAAAAACAAGCACTTTCTACTATGGGAGGGGGTCTATCTCCCCCCGTTTAGGAGGTAGGGGCACTTTTAGAAAAAATGGCTTAAATTGAAAACAAAAATATTAAAAAAACAATTGTGCAAGGTTAATTACGATTGATAGCAAAAATTCGGCACTCGGAGGAACGTTGATGTTTACACATCTTAACCGTGAGTCCCGGCACTCACACTTTTTTTTATTATGGTGGGGTCGGCTTGGCGTAGGTGCATTTACGAAAGAAAGGATTAACTTTTTTTTAAATTTTTTTTATTATCAGTCTTATAAGCATACAATAAAGTGACAAAGTACTGGATTAACACATTTTTTTATTGAGAACACCTGCGTGAGAGCATTGGATTAATATTAACCTGCGAATGTTTTTCAAATATTTTTTTGTAATAAGCTTTAGTTAAAAAATTGTTAAAAATTTAAATAAACAATAATTATGTATTTTATCTAAATATGCATGTATTTCTTATTTTAATTGATTTCAAGATTCAGGAACATTCTTGTTCTTATTTCGCAATTGCACTTTTCTGTCACTAGTTAGGGCGTGTAACGTTGCATTACTTAAAAAACATTCGCAGGTCAATATTAATCCAATGCTCTCAGGCAGGTGTTCTCAATGAAAAGAATGTGTGAAATATGGTTAATCCAGTACTTTGTCACATTATTGTATGTTTATAAGACGATAATTAAAAAAATAGTAAAAAGGAAGTTAATCCTTTCAATCGTAAATTCACCTAAGAATCCAAAAACGTATAAAAACTAAAATAAAAGGCTTTTCTTAGAACAAAAGTAGTTTTTCTTATTTTTGATTCTCTCAAAAACTACAAAACATTTTGACATCCGGTTTTTTGTGTTTGATCAAAAATTAATATGAATTGAATATTGAATAAAAAAATAATACTTAATTACGTAAAATTTTGAAAAAAATTTGTTTAAAAAAAAAATTTTTCATTTTTTTTTCAAAATTTTGATTTTGAAAATTAATTTTTCAAAAACTATTCACTCGAACAACTTTATTTAAAAACAAGATTAAAGAATGTATTTCTGGCTTTTCAAAATGCTATAGCATTACTCTGTAGGTATCACCGTTATTTTTTAATATTTTTTTTTCTGTTTTAAGTGATTTTTTTCTTAAATTGCCCCTCCCGCCTAAACGGGGGGAAATAGACCCCCCCCTCCCATACGATTTTTTTCTTGTCTAAGTCCAACCTACACGCCCTAGCTTTTTGTCACACCTTATGCCAATCACCCTGTATATTAAAAAAATGCGTGTCCTATTTATCCTATCCTCTTCAAGTTCTTTTCAACGAATCGCTCAGATCCTCAATTTTTGCAGAACTTTGGAAAAGCTCTTACATAACACCAATCCATAAAAAGGGTAGTAAAAACGAAATACAAAATTATCGTCCCATTGCAAAACTCTCCGTTATTCCCAAATTATTTGAATCCATTATTTGTAAAGTCCTATCGTTTAATTGTAAATCTATAATTTGTGACAGTCAACATGGTTTTGTTCAAAATAAGTCCACAGTTACCAACCTCCTTCATTTTACCTCTTTTTGTCTTGATTCGTTCGAAAAACGAAAGCAAGTTGACTGTATCTTCACAGACTTCAGTAAGGCCTTTGACAAACTGTGCCATAGGACATTAATTATCAAACTGAAGGCACTAGGTTTTAATGATAAATTTATTTTGTGGGTCTCTTCGTACTTATATAACAGATCGTATAGCGTCATATTTAGGAATGTGCGGTCATCTCAATTTTACACCAGCTCTGGCGTACCTCAAGGAAGCCATTTAGGACCTTTACTATTTAGTTTATATGTAAACGATCTACCTTCGATTATTAAACACTCGTCCGTTCTAATTTACGCTGACGACATAAAAATTTTTAAATGTATAAACTCAATTGACGACTGCTTACGGCTACAGGATGATCTTAATAGTTTTCGGGAATGGTGCAATATAAATAAGCTTTTACTTAACATAGACAAATGTAAGGCAATGTGTTTTACACGCAAGCGTAATGTTTTGACTTTCAATTATGAACTAGACTCCTCTTACTTGACTAAACTCCCTGTTTTCTCTGACCTAGGTATTATTCTTGACTCTAAATTAACTTTTACAGATCATTACGACTATATCATTAAAAAAGCCAATAAGACACTCGGATTTATAAAACGTTTTTCACATGACTTCCGCGACCCGTATGTCCTTAAACTTCTTTACATATCGTTTGTAAGACCAATACTAGAATATGGCTGCATAGTATGGGCCCCCTATTATTCAGTTCATATAAACAGAATAGAAGGAGTTCAAAGAAGATTCATGCGCTTTTGTCTCCGCTTCTTTCCATGGTCCAATAGATTTGAACTTCCACCGTACAATCAAAGGCTCACACTCATAAATCTTCCATTGCTATCTAAACACAGACAATATATTCAGCTTTGTTTTATTATAAAATTAATCAATGGGTCAATCACATCGCCATCTATATTGGGTCGTATAAACTTCACTTATAGCCGAGCAAATATAAGGAGACAAATTCCATTACGTCCTTTATCAAGTAGAACAAACTATGCTAAGAATAACCCTATCAACCAAATGATTTCAGTTTATAACAATTACTACTTCTTAATTTATTCCCTTAATGATAATTTTAAAAGTAAAGCATTTAAAGAAAATTTTTTCAACTATTCTCTTTAGCTTTTAATTCAAAATTCCATATTGTATTTATATATAGGTATTGTAGTTCATTTAATTCTAAGAATGTAATGTAAAATTAGTTTTAAGCTTTAACGTTAGTTGTTTAACGGATTATAATAAATAAATAAATGACGATGACCTCGTAAGCCTCAATTTTATTCTTAAAATCTGTGTTATCTGGCAATGAGGGAATGATCAAACTAGCCAGTCAAGAACCAACTTCTTCATTGGAATAAGAGCAAAATGTTCTGCATTTTTCTTACCGAATCAGCAAATCCAATGGAACAGTTTTTTTTTTTTATAATCTACTCACGCTCAAGGGATTATGATTACCCTTTAAATGTTTCAATACAGCGCGGGCGTGATGTTACGGAAGAGAAAGAAGGATAGGAAATATGTTGGCACGATGTTCTGAGACTGAAGGTGGTTGTCTCAGATTTTTTTATATCCAGGGATGGCGAATGAACTAAAGCGGAGAAATGCCGTGTCTTGTTGTTCCTTATAATTCGCATTATTTTATTCGTATTTATCCTTGTTGGGCATACTAGTTTAACTCAATCACATGTTGTTAGTGTTATGCCTAAACAGCATGTAATGAGTAAACCAGCAACCCACTGATGACAATTTTAAGAAGGTTTTAATGGAATTAAAGACGACATAGACGACGGCAGGGATCGAACCTGAGATCATGAGGTTGACAGGCGAGCGCACAACCATCGCGCAACGGCCACCCCCTAATTAATCAACTGTATTATGGCTTGAAAGTTTAGACACAGCTAGAATTAAATACTTAGCCCAATGTCAATTTCAGTAGGTCTAGGTAGGAATCTGATTCATGTTCAAGTCTAAACCGAGCATTTCCTTTGAATATAACACGACTTCGCCAAGGAAAAAAACTTAAGGCTTTTAAAGTGACTGTGACCCTTGTCATATTTTCTGCCATAACATACTGTGAACTGAAGGGATGGCGAAAGAAATATTTATATTTTTTGAGTAATGACGTGGACTTTTTCGAATTCATTGATGGTGTGTGGGTGCTCGTTTATTATATTTCGGTTAGTGGGGGTCAATGTGTAACGCTTCGTTAAAAATTTAAAATACATATAGTTAACCTTTTTTGGCTTCACCTTAAGCAGCTAAAACAATTAAAGTTAGATATTGATTTCAAAAAACCCAAAAGCCCGATTCGCTAACTCTCTACTCGCAGTCAGCCTCTCTAAATGCAATTTGGAGATGCAATCGATTTTATTGATGTGTTAAAATTATGTATCGACAACAACATAAATACCTATACCATACCAACCTATACAAGGCTACAAGCATACGCTCTCGATTTGTTTCTGTGGTAAAAATTGAAATGTTGACATGGCAACAGGTTATGATCAATCAATTACAGTTATAGATATCTACATTCGGTCTCTAAACGAACTGCAACACTCAGCAAATCAAGTTGTGGAAGCACAGCAGCTTCAGCTTGAGTAGAGTTGCAATAATGTGAAGCTTCCCATCATAGTTTTCTGTCAGCATCAAGCACACCACCAATAAATATCTTAAGTTACACCTCCAAAGATTGACAGAAGCTCTGGCTTGGTTGGCTTTATTTAGCTTGGCTTGGCCTAGCTTGTTTGACTTTTATGGCTGAAAGAATGGTTCGATTAAGACGATGATGATGATGATGATAATGATGATGAAACAACATAGTTTGTTTCCCACAGCACAGATCAGATTGGGTGGAAGAAGCCACAAGTCTTGACTCGAGTTTGTGGCTTTGCTACATGTCAAGTATTCTGTTTCATTAAGTGATTAACAATACGATCAGTCGTTTTTTTTTTCTTCATTTGTTTGTTCATCAAACCACAGAAAAAAAAACAATGGCAGAGGAAAACTGTCAACTACAATGTTGTGAGTCTTTGGAAATGTAATGAGTGAGCTAAAGACGCGTATATAGGTACGAAATGTGCAATAAGGAGTTTGTGAAATATTAAGGGCGGTAATTTCGATCGGTAATAAAGTTAAGAGACTCATAAGCTTACCCACCTGGCTTTTAGTGCCAATATTTACGAGCGCTCATAAAGCTTCTGAGAGGTCACAATAAATCTTATGTTATGAAAGTGCTTTCACAGAAAACTTTCAAAATAAACAGTGTATAACAGAAGTATAGTATAATGAATCTTTCGAGCCTCATGCACTTTTATAAAGAGTGACAACCTTTAAGATGTACATATTTAAAAACAAAAGCTACGAGTAATTATAATTTGAGCATATAAGCTCAGACCGAAGAGGGCGAATGCTATATGCGAAGAGGGCGAATGGAGGAGAAGATTCAATCGTGAATTATACGAGCTGTACCAATATGTGGATGTAGTCCAAAAAGCCAAAACACGTCGACTACACTGCCTCGGTCACATCGAGCGAATCGAAAACAACGCTCCAGCCAAGAAAATCTTCGAATCGCAGCCCCCAGGTTCGAGACGACGAGGAAGACCGAACCTCCGCTACAGGGACCAGGCGGTTATAGACGCAAGAGCGCTTGGTCCCGACGACTGGAGGGAGCTCGCGAGGGATCGCAACCGATGGAAGACCGCAATAACTCAGGCAGAGACCCTCCATGGATCGGGAGCCGGTTAAATAAGTAAGCTCAGAGCACTATACCATCAGTAGAATTATGTAATGTGATTCTTCGAGGTTCGGTAACCTGTGGAAAATGACCAAGAACTTTAGCTGTTTCCACAAAATCAGTATCGATATAATTAAGCTTAAAATGGGTGACGTTTTAGAAATAATAACTTAATTTTCAAAGAGCTTAAAAACAGGCCATTTTGCTGGGGCCAAATATGGAAAATTTGAAGATCATGATTTATGTTATGAACACAATTTTCAACAAGACCAAGCGGACTCAAATAAAGCTGCACATCATGTGCGTAAATCTGTAGAAGTGAGTTTCTCAATGTGGATGGCAAATTGGCAATTCATTTATATAAGACGAAAAAAGAATTGGGCCAAAAATCCATCCTTGTGGAACACCTTTAAAGACTGGTAATACCGAAGAGTGTATTGGAAACACTGCAGCCTGCTTTCATTTACTCAGTTATGAAAATTTCGAAACCTTTCGAAAAACCAGAAAAACTGAAACACTTACATCCCATATCTTGGTCAGCAGCTTGCATCATATCTTCAGTCACGTTAATTAGTGCTGACCTACAACTATGCTTTGGACGAAAGCCTGATTCTAAAGGTGTCAGAATATTGGCCCTGCTTGGATAAAAATTAAATTGCATTTGCATTATAATTTCTAAGACCTTGTAAACAAAGAAAAGAATGGATATTATACGAAATTCTTTTCCATTCGAATCCGCAGAGAATGCCCATCAATTCACCCTTCAGCTTAATTTTGGGACGTACTGTTTAAATCAGAGATTATTCTCTCGGGTACACTACATGCGAATGTGGACCCTGGGTAAAGCGTTTCACATTCGTACTGTGTGGTTCCCATTCTGATAAACAGACATTCAAAATCAATGTGCATCCTCATGTACTTTCCTAAATATAAGGCTACATTTTCATATATAATGTATTATTATTTATTGGAAAACTATCATTCAAATTTTCTTACCACAATGATTAAGGTCTAAGCCTCTCTTAAATAACGGCACAGATCTTAAGTTAAAATATATACTCCATTTTTAAGTTTTTATTATTTTTTTTGTATAACTTTCTGTATAAAAAATTCATTTAAATCCGTTATATTGATAGTGAGAACGTCAAAACTCGTTCAATGATTAGTACTGTTCGTAATATTTAAATTTCATTTTTATAATCGAATTAAGAAGTATAAAAATTAAGCTAAACAATTTATCAAATTTTAAGGTGCCATTTTCGAGAAAAATACGATTTTCGAAAAACATTTTTTAACATACGAGTATAACATCTTTTAGATAGTAACGTGTTTTAACAATTTAGTTTAATTCATTTTAGGAATAACTGTATAATTCAAAGGTAATTTAAATTTAATAGAAACTTATACTAGTTAGAAAAAATTAACTAAGAATTTAGGCAGAGAATTAGATCGGCTCAGGAAAGAAGAAAGAAAATCCGCTCAATCAGTTCAGCTCTGTTAGATTTTTTGTTATTTCAAAGTTGGTTGATGGGATGTGTTCAGATGTTTATTAGTTCATATCAGATAGTACTAAAAAACTATTAACTGTTAAATTTCCAAAAAAATTGGGCATATGATTTCCAAAATACATAATGAAGTTTTCAAAAAAATATTTGAATTGTTTTAAAAAAAATCTTTTTTTTTATTTAAATAAAAAATACTATTCAAACTTTTAAGGAGCATATTTTTTATCAAAATCAGTTATACCTTTCTTGAAAAAATCGAAAACAAGAAAATATGGTTCTCAATAGAAGGAACCAATAATAATAATTTGTTTGAAGATTTTTTCATCCATCTTTGGAACAGTTTTTAAAAAAAAAAATATTTTCGAAAATTTCAAAAGAAATTTTTTTTTTTTAAATTATTTAAACTTTAAATAAAATCTATACATAAATTCTGATTGAAATCGGCACAACCCTCAAACAGTAATTAAAGATAAATTTATAATGTTTATCAATTTGAGCATGTATTATTGAAGGTTAGGGCATGTTCAATCACCAACAGCACCAGCCATCACCTCCTTGACGACTAAGATACAAGCAGAGCAGTGGAGTTGTATGATCGGTACCTACAGAGGGTATTAAAATCTTTGGAACCCACGAAGCTAGCCGACCAAGGTACTGTTGTCCAAAAAAATAACTGTTGAGAAAGGCGTATAGAATCTTTCTGACGTCAAAGCGAACCAAAGTGGCCCTAATACGAAATAAAGTCAAATAAAAAATTATAAGGTCCTATTTTCAGATTTAAAACGAATAAGACATAATCTTTTATTTTTGGCTTCATTTCGTTTGCCGTTATTTCACATCACCTTCAGAACATAAAGGTTTATATATAAGTTGACAAGTGATTGATTTTTTGTTCGACTATCCATTTCACTATTCACTATTTCTTTATTCACGCCACGCCACAGGAAGGTTGTCATTTTTTTTTCAACAAAAATATGTGGAACGTCATCAATATTTTTTGAAAATATTTAACGAATTGATTTTGGAAAAGTGTTGTTCTCTTTTTTTCTCTATACAATACCTTCAAAACTAAGCCCTTCTGTTCGATAACGACGTCATGTTTAAAGAAACTTCAACGAACACCTTAAACAATCATAATCACCTCTTCTTTAAAAATTTTGTTGCCCAATTCCAATTGTTTTTGCGAGTATATTTATATCAGAAGAACCCAGTTTCATAAATAAGTTCATTTGCTGTTCTTATATATAATTTTCATTCAGGCAAAAGTTATAAACTTAACAAGCATGTTCATTCAATGTTGAGGTGTCAAATTTATAAGGAGTTTCCGCGAAGCCATCAAAACACTTTGCACGTTTTATCGCGCATGATGCAAGCACGTCCGACATGAAATTGATGAATGAATTTATTTCGGTAATCGGACAGGATTCTAAAAGGCTTTCATAACCGAAGCGTGTTTATAATACCACCTTAAACTGGTTAGTCACTTACTTCACTGACAACTGCTGCCTCTATCAAAAGTTTCTTACGATAGCCTGCAAAAATACTTTGAAATATTAATAAAATAATTGAATATTCAAAACACCTCACAAAAATTAACGCGAATCAGATAAATGCTCAATGATTTCTGACACGATAACAATTTATTCTTTAAACAGAAAAATAAGATACATACATAGTTATTTAGATGGATATTAACGCCAAATCTAAACATTGTATTTGTTTTAAAATAAGCTCATAAAAACAACAACAAAAGTTATATTTAACGATTTGTTTAATCACGTTCTGCACAGCATGTGGCCCAACAGCATTATACTCGTATTTATCCGCTTGAAATCGCTAACGACCCCGTCACACTAAGCTTGGATAACCAGACCACTGACCTACGATTAATCACTGTGGCTGTTGGAAAGCTTTTGGTGTAAGTTGGTCAGTTTAAAAGTTTTAATGACCAATTGTGTTTTTTTGTTGAGTAACGATTAATTGACGTGACAAAACGGCTTACATTATTGTTAGAATACCTTTAGTTAAGTAGAAGTAGAGTGTAGAGTATAGGTATAAGTTCAATATCAAGACGGCGAGACTTTTGCGATAGAAATCTCTTGCGAAATTGAGTCGAGTTTAGGATATTGCTTTTGGCATATACAGAAATATAAATTTTGGTCTAACATAAAACAGCTAATCTCCCAGCTACCTCGTATTTAATTCCAACTTAATGTTGGTCTCATAAATTGACTACGTGCAAAAATGGAAGAATCCAAATTACCAGCAGCATTCTTGTGTCCCTTGTAAGAAATGCTAGTCACTAAAAACAACATTTGGAATGGAGCTAATCACATAGTTTAGAAGAGGGGTTGCGTAAGATATCAGTAAGATAAGAGCTAGGTTCTAAGTTGAATCCCATTTCCAGTAATAGAAAAAGTTTCTCTACTAAACCGTTCACACTATTCCTGCCAACTTAAAGATTGGGTCGTCCTTGAAGACGTCAAATTGCTCAACCCTATAAACTTGTTGTTTCATTCCAATTTAAACCCTTCAATATTAAAACATATGGTTGAAGATGAGTATGTCTTGTAACCAATACCTTCACTGTGCATATTGGCAACTAACAAAAAAAATTAAATATTAACTTAGAAATTCAATTTTTTGAGTCTAGAAAAAGTACGACTAGGAAGGGTACGAAACACTTTAAAAGGAGGTTTTAAGAGCCGAACAAATGTTGTATAGTGCGATTAAGTAACATTAGGCGTCGGAGAATTCTCAAGACCATCGATTTACAGAGGTTAATGCAAAGTTAGGTCGTATTAGACGTATCACTGTAAGAACAAAAATTCAATTCCTCATCACAGACATCACAACTCTAAAACTTCGTTGTGAAATAATCGAGGGAATTAGTAAATTCTCGATATGATATATTCTAAAATAGAAGTAGGTTATAGCTTGCCACTCGTAAACGTTAAGTTCCAAAAAGTTATGCAGGCACCCGTATGCAAATCGGTTAACGTTATTATGTAGTAGAAAACTATTTGCACGGTCTTTTATGAAACAGTCAAGGGTATAATTGGCTAAATTGAAAATGAATGGTCCAAAGTGGCTTGCCTGCGGGATACCAGAAGTTCGGAGAACGGGATCAGATTTTATTGATCTGAATATTACTCTATACTGCCGAAATTTTAAGTAGTTTCGATTCCACATTTTTTTTTTTTTTTTTTTTTATAATTAACGCGCACTCAAGGGATTATGACTACCCTTTAAATTTTGGTTGAACACAGTGCGAGCATTTAGGAAACAGTGGGAGGATTGAGTAGGAGAAACCGATGTACATTCGTCTTAAATTTCTGGACATTGAAATGGGGTGGAAAAACAGAATCGGTTAAGGAATTCCACATTCGAGTAGTACGGCAAAAGAAAGAATCTCTGTACTCAACTGTACGTCCAAAGTTTGGCTCAAGGGTATATTGATGAGCATTCCTTGCGGCACGAGTATTACGGTGAAATTTTTTTAGGGGGGGAATGCAACTCGCTATTTCAATAGAACATTGTTTATAGAAATAACGATAAAACAGTGATAGACAAGAGACATTTCGACGATGTTCTAACGAAACAATTGTTTCGGAAATTACTCTGTCACCTATCAGCCTTAAAGCTCTATTCTGGATTCTGTCTAGTAATTGTAAAGATGTTTTAGAAGCACCAGCCCAGATATGAGAATTGTATTCTAATTTGGGACGTATATAAGCCTTATAAATTGTGGCCAGATCAGAGGGGGGAAAAAGTTTTTACATCGTCTTAGGAAACCTAAGCATTTGGCCGCATTATCCAATATGTCATTCCACGAAAGGTGGTCAGTAATACACATACCAAGAATTGATAGCTTTTCAGTTTCTATGATGCAAGCTCCATCCATGAATAGGGGCATAGGAGGAATATTCCGCTTTAATGACAAACAGCTCTGAGTTTTAGAAGCATTAAATTCAACACGATTTTTAATACCCCATTTAACGATGCTATTTAGATCGGAATTTAAAGAGCTCAACATATATTGCCGTTGCAATTCAACATTCAAAGAACAAGGAATTGAATCAGGAAATGAATATGAAAAGCAGATGAAAAAGGATTAAGAATCTAGGATAGAGAAGTGAGGATGTTGTGAAAAGCTTTGTTAAGACGGTTGAAATGACATCAACCTCACTATCACTACCATCTTCAAGGGAGCATAAAGGTCCAGAAAAAAATTCTATCAAATTATTAGTAGATGGTCTGCCTTTAATGAATATGTGTTGATTGGGGGAGACAATTAGCTTTAAATGGAACAGCATTGTACTATAGAGGATACTTTCAAGAAGCTTAGAGATGTCAGACAGTATATGAATCGATCGGTAGTAGCGCATTTCGTTCTTCGGACCTTTTTCATGGATAGGGATTATAAAAGGTTTTTTTTTTCAAAGAGAAGACAAAAATCCCTGGTGAAAGTAAAAGTTGAAATCAAGCAGTGAGGTGTTAAGCCAAAACTATACAACAGATTTTCAGAACTAAAGCAAGGACTCCTTCATCCTTTATACATTGGGGCCATGCTAATCTTCTCTGTATAGTTCTAAATTTAGTATATGTTCTGCAAGAACACATCACTATTTAGATTATCAATCTTTTCTCCAACAACACCTGATGATATGTCAACTACATCAGTTGTTATAATTGATGCATCATTTAAAATTAGAAGGTTTTGCCAAGATGATGAAACTCACTCACTCGGTCACTGAAGAGGTAATTTGGCCCCAGGATTTAAACACGGATCGAATTCAGAGAGAAATCCCTAATTTTTGTTGGAATTTAGGGTACAAGGTACTTACACTGTTAAATGAAATGTTGTGGCCAATTTTATTTGGCAAATTAACGACATTGAGGAACAAGCTGGTACAAATGTTTGTGATCATAAATTCAAGTTTGACTACCTAAACTATCAAACTTACAACCAAATCCAGATTAAATTTAGTCTAAGTTACTAAGAACTCCTCCTAAAACCTATAATGCTCTGGCCAATATAAATTTTAAGTACAGGTTTTATGGGTAAGTTTACTAAATCCCTGATTTACCTATCGGAATTGTTGTTGCGATTCACCGCAAAGTTGCATACAAAAGCTGGGAATCCCAGTATAGAGGTCCTAGACGTCAGGGATGCTCCGACTTAAAAATTAAGCTAAGCCAGAGCATTGGGACTGTATGACTGCAAGCAGCACGTCGAGTTCATTGAGGATGGGAACCCGCGAAACTATGGTAGTGACCCATCATGTATTAAGTCAAAAACCAAGTATATAAGTATTTCAACATTATCCCTTAAATACTGACTTTCAGATCCTGATGTTTTTAAGAATACAACAAAGGCCTTAAAAGGACTAATCTATTTCCATTTAATCAAAGATATTGGTTGAGTTATTATAAAGAGCCTATTTCAAGTCAATTCTGATGCGTGTTTCAGCATTATTTCTAATCCAAGATCGCTGATGACCGTTATTGAGTTTCATTAGTCTATTTTGGCATTGTGACTTTGCTTTAGTCCAGTAGCATCAATTTTGTCATCAAGTCGTCACAAAGCCAAAAGTAAATCACGTTAAAATGCTGACGACTCCAAATTTAGAACTCATAAGAAAGTTCGGCGAGATTCAGAAGCTCTTCTATTTTTGAATGGCTTAATGTGGCCGATGTATCTACCTTCGCAATTGCAAAAGCCCAGCTTACGGTTCTCTAATTTTACCTACTTGAACACATAAGTTGCACTTTTAAGCAACTTAATACATAAGGTGTGTACCCTTCCCTAATCCTCCGTGCTCATTAATGGCCAAACTCAATTACCTAAAAGCAAACAAATTATGACAAAAATATAGATTGTTTATTTATTTATTTATTTCAATACGTTTATGCTAACGTTAAACTTACAATATTTCTTAAAATCTAAAATTTTTTGTTAAGCATTTACTATATTTACTATGTTACGACAAACCAATTACAGTTTTTTTTTCACATTTATAAATTAATTGCCTCGCCAATATTTCCCATATAAAGCTGTCAGTTACATCGTTTTCGTATAAGTCGCCAAACCACAAGTTTAACCATAAAAAGGGGTAATAGATACTTTAACCGTAAGTGTTTCTCTCCCATTGAATTTATTAAGCGAAAAAAAACGACTTCAATTAGTAATTCCTTTCACTTAATTACAAATTCTGTTCGCTGATCTTAAAAAGTGCGAAAATATGCAATTTATTTGCAAACTCAAAGGCCTCGCACGTTAAACGCCTATATGAAACCACGGAATCAACAACTCGGACAAATAGCCCATTAGAGAACTTAATTCCGCTGCTGGCAATTGCAATAACACCAAAAACCGCATCTCTCTTTTGACTCTTTAAGGCAACCAATAACACGGATTCCACAGAGTATTTCTATTTCTATACTTAAACTCTTAGCCCCACACCCTCTAGGAGTCTCTCGCTCTCTCTCTATCTTCAATTGTAAAACACAGAATTTAAGGTTGAATTTCAGTTGACAAACTAGACGTTTATCGTAATCGACATACTAAAGTGACAAAAAATTAATTTCACCATCTGTACCAGCATTGGCCATATGCAGTGGTAATCAGTTCTCATTTTAAGGCAAGTCGTCCACAAAATGTGCACTCCAGCGCTGTTATATTATTAACTACAACGATTTTTCAGTCTTGATGTTGTCTAAATGTACCTACATATATATGTGTTATAATATGTCGACGAAATTCCTCGGAACCAAAGAGTTCCAAACGAAGCTAGCCAGCAGCAGCGCACTATCACTTTTCATTGCAGTTTTGATCGCAATTGATTTGGTAGCCCCAAAGGAGAAATCTAATAGTTTGTGTCGCCGCCGCCACTGCCACTAAGCGGCCATCATTCCCAGGGCCGGAATACCTGAAAAGCATATAGGCTACTGCTCAAGGGCTCGCATTCCCTCTCATGTTCGACGTTAAGTATTAAGATATAGATAAAGTCGTGTGATGATGGCCTTCATATGTTAGACCAGTTTATACCAATCAGCGTATAGATGTTTTTCTTGTTCTATAACTCACTAAGTATCGTTTTTTTTTATATAATTTAATAAAAGACTATTTAGTCAAGGTAAAGGTATACACAACTCTCATTTGGATTGTCTTATGTTTAGTATTCACTTAAACACAATCTCAGTTTATAGAAAAAATTCTATGTAGAGTTTCCGTCAAAAAAATAAATGTACAATCATACATATTTGTCAATTTAGTCGTACATATTTGTTATGTTTCGTTGGACATTGAGATAGATTAGACAGTGCCTAAATACTTCTAATTACGAATAGTTTAAAATGTTTCTAAACAGTTGTATGTAAGTTATTTTGTTAGACAGTGTCTAAATAATTATAAATAATTCGTCACATGATTTATATAATTGATAAAAATAAAAATTTAGTCATAGTTTAGATAACCGAGGGAAGTGTCTAAGTGTCTGGACACATGATTTATATAATTGAACAAAATAAGGATTTAGTCAAGGTTTAGACAACTGATGCAAGTGTCTGGGTTTTGAAGAAATAAATCTGTGAAATGTTTTTTCACATCGCTAAATGATAAGATAGATTCATTTGACATAGTTTTTGTTAAGTGTCAAGTAGTGAATCAGTTCAGAACGATATTGGTGAAAGGTAAGGTTTCTTAATACGACATTTCATCTTTTAAATTTATTAATTTAAGATTACTTAAATTATGAAATGACACAATCAGTAGCTGATCAGAAATAATATAAAAAGATTTTACACTAGACATTCTTATTTGCTGGCAAAACAATTTTTTGGATTTTTTTTGCAAATCAACACAAGCAATTCTTAATTATGACTCGAATTTATTGCCCGTGACGGGTTGCCATGCTTTGTGAACTTTTACGACACGAACAATATCACTGATTTGATGACGTTGCAGAGCCTTCCAATGACTATAGAAAAAGACGTTATTGTTGAAAAAATTCAGATCGGATTTAGGCAACTGTGATCGAAATCAAATAGTTTAATTACCAGTTGAAAGAGAACCGCGCACTGGCAACTCTTTACTCACGCTCACACTCTTTTCTCTCTTGCTCTTATAGAAAACAGCTCAACTGTTGCGAAGGCAATCGTTTAGTTTGTGTCAAAACACAAACTTTTTAGTTGCTCGAATCGAGTTGCTCTAAGTGCGCGGTGTCCCATATAAGCCCATATGTTTCATTTTAGCAACCAAACAGTTACGAAACTAAAAGTTGAATGCACGCGCCTGGCCTTACTCAACTAATCGGGGATTAACTATCACCATAATGTTTCGTAAACTTTTTATTTACCTTTCTCCTCATTTCTGCTGATTACGGCCCTGGTATAGATTAGTAGCTGGTTGCATATACGGTTGCACTCCATTTTGTGCTAACAAGCACATGTGCTGCTACTGCTACTGCTCCCCAGAGCAAGTTGACTAGCTACAGTGTAGTATCGTATCAGCTTCTCGATTATACGACGACGACAGAGTGACTACTTAAGCTGCCAACTTCATTTGGCTTGATTCGACTATTTCGTATATACAACAGTTGTTAGACCATAAAGATCGCATACTTATTTCACTCTCCTGGTGGATGGTTATCTATTGGTCGTCGTCGGTAGCTCTATGGCTACTTTTCCATAAACAGCTTAAAACCTCTCTCATGACATGGTCGGACATGGTCTTGGACTGCGGTGCAGCTTCAACCGTTGTGTTTGTTGGTTGGCTGGTTAGTTTTTGGTCTCGTCCCGGTATTAATCTGATGGCTGGCAAAATCACTCCTCGTGGTCGGTCGGGTTTGCTCGTTGCAACTTGCAAGACACAATATAAAACCAACTGCTAAAGCTAACAACTCTATTGGCATCAATTACGGGCCCAAAATGATGTTTTGCCTGTTTTTTTTTTGGTTTATATATATTTGGATATCCTTCTAAATTCGGTTCGAACTGTGAGCATAAATGTTGATACGATTTGGCCATAAGTCGACGAAACACACGCAAACATCGTTATCGCAAAGCATTAACGATTTAAGCGATTTACGAATATTGATTACTTAATGTAGTGTGCCAAATCGCAGTTGCTGGTAATCAGTTTGTTTATGGAGTAATTTTTAATGTGATCAAGTCACAAAAAGCCGCAAGCCGAAGCGGCTTATATGAACGCACTCAGATAGTGTTAGTTTGAGTACCAGTTTTTACAATTTTGTGCTATTTTGGGTGAATTTTGTGGGGTTATCCTGTCGTGTGTGTATTCCTATGGGGCGTTGTCAATTATGGTTCCTAGTTTTAATAGTAGTTAAATTAAAATAAATAATTGATTTGGCAGGGAAACTGAATTTAATTTAATTTATATTTTTATCACAATCCTTAACTTGCCATGTATCTAGTACAATATTCACGAACAATTGCTAATTTTGCATTAAATTCAATCAGGGATGGCTCCGAGGCCGAGAGAAGTGGTTTATTCAAAACTTTGTAAGAGCATTGATTTTAGATAATGAATAGCATTAAAATAGGAATCGTTAAGTATAGTACTGCTCCAACAACTTTATGATGAAGTATTTAAAAAGTTTTTAAAAATTGACCAACATTTTTTTTTTCGGTTTTACAACGAAGTCGTTTATCCACAACAAAAAATAAAACCGTGGTAATAAAGGATTTTTCAATAATGGCGGGTAGGTATTTGTTCAAATGGAATAAACCAAACTTTGTGTGAGGTACTTACGAATTTCTTCTTTTATTTGAAAGGCCTGGTCTGAGTGGTCTAATTTTCATTGATTTTTCCTCATATATCCAGCTGAACTTGGGCGATGTTTTGTTATGTTCACCCAAGGCTAGGCGCGCACATTCAATTTTTAGTTTCGCAACTGCTTGGTTCGAGGAACTTAAAGGTTTGTGTTTTGACACAAACTAAACGATTGCCTAAAATGAGTTCGCTATTTTGTGTAACATATAATTATATGCACCTGCGCGAACATTCAACCAAATAGTTCATCTGTTTTCTATAAGCAACCAAACAGTTGTGCATCTAAAAATTTAATGTGCGCGCCTAGCCTAAGGGCATCAATTGTTGTTTATTCGCATAGATCTGCGATTTCAGGAAACCTCTGCGAGATATAACTTTACCCCAAAATCGTTCAAGTAAGTAAGTAGGTACGGCCGTTTCTGGAACCTCATATCGTCTAGGACTATATGATTCGCGGACCGCGGTGATGATCCCGGCCGATATTACATTCCCTTAACGTACGAATGCTGGTTGATTGATAACCAAACCGGTCATCTTAAATTTGGACACCAAACGTTGAACAGTCGACTTTGAAGGGCCGCAACGTCTACTACTGTAAAATGGGCGCAAGAGGCGCTGCTTTTGCTTTTTGTAACTTGCCTTGATGATTTACAATATGTAACTGAAAACAACATGGCCGCCAAAATCTACCCTTGCATTTAGATATTATCTGAAAAGACTTTTACACTGAAACAAATATTCTTCGTTAAGTTATGAAATTCTTTAAGTTCAATGACTTTTAATTGACTTAGTGAAAAATTCGTTAATTCAACGACAAAATAAAATAATATTTCCCTGCCTTCTTATCAGTGGCGTAGCGTAGGGGGCGGGGGGCGGCGGTCCGCCCCGGGCGGCAGGCCTAGGGGGGCGGCAAAATGTCGCCGGTGATGCGGGTAGAGTAGAAATCATATGTTTCATGACAGATCGTTTGACAAGTCAACAAACAACAATGATGTAAATTTGAAATTTGCCACCCTATCTGTGGTTCGTCGTTGACCGCTTTCGTGAATTCGTAGACGGTGAGTAGGGCCGTAAGAGTGCATTCCGTATTGTCGCGCTGATCGCGAAACTAAAACAAAACGTTCCGAAACTCTCGCGAAACTGAAAGGGAGTGTTCCGAAACATATGATATGAATATGCGAGATATGATAAGATAACTAGGATTCGACGGAAACGTTATTCTAGTCTCAGCCAGCTCAATGTTTTTGCTCCCTCCCGCATCACAGAAAGTTATTTCGATTGTGTTGTTTATAGTTTAAATACTGTTGAATCTTCTTAAACTAAACACTTAGTACTTCACTCAACCTTTGAACTAGTTTTGAAAATGAAAAGAGAAAAGCGGCGCGGAATACCGCAAGAAAAAGGCTAAGAAAGAAGCAGACGCGAAGACGCGAAATATTTCAGTTCTAGTTCTGGTTCAAAAGCTACGTTAACGTCTTCGGCGGCATCCAGCAGCAGCGGAAGTGATTCCAATGTAAGTAAGATTCCTCCATCTACAATCGTGAGTGGCCTAGAATTGTCCTCCGGCCAATATTCATGGGAATGCATAACTTATTTTACGGGCAGAAGAAGAAGACGTGTCTGCCGTCGAAGTTGGAAGTCGTTCTGGTCCCACCACAGAGCAGGGTCAAGACGAAGTCGACTCACCAGAAGTATCTCAAGGATCTAGTCACAAGCCTGCAGAAAAAGTGAACCTCGTGAAGCTGTAAAGACGCTTAAAAATAAGTTTGTGGAAGTTCTTGAGGTACTGGAAGAATTGACGGATCGGTAGCCAGTCTTCTTCTGACAGTCATGCAGTCATTCAACTTCCTCACTTTTCTTAGCTTTTGAGCTGCAGAGCTACCTGAAGAAGATGACGCACAGATTTACCTGCAGCAATGTGGACTGAGTGTGGATAAGTGTGCTCAGAAACTCTGCGTTTTAAAAGCTCTCCTGGTGGAGAGTAGAGACCGTTTTGTCCAAGCCGCAATCGACTTTTCTAAGACTTTTTGGAAAAAACTCGGAATATCTCAAAACGAGTACAATTCGCAGGAAAAAACGCATGCATGGAGATGAATCCGCAGATGCAGCTTTGTCTCACGAGCCTCATTCGTAAGGCTCGTAAAATCCGTTTATGAAACCGCTAATTCTATTTTACTTTCAATAAAAGATACTTCATTGCCTGTGAAATGATGTATCGAAATTTAATTTTAATTTAGTATTGAATGGGGGCGGCAAAATGGGTCTCCCGCCCAGGGCGCTGAGATGGTACGCTACGTCACTGCTTCTTATTCGAAGATCTCAAAGTATTCGAGAAAGAACTAGTATCCTGTATTTTTATAATAGTGATGCTGATGCTGCTCGAACTATGGCTAGGGATCTATATTTAGATGTCAATATTAAGTAAGCCAGAACTCTTGAACAGATAATCTTCAACTCTAAAAACCGCTGCTTTTTACAGGTTTTGGTTGCGGAAACACCGCCATTCAGAACAATTCTAGGTAGTGTGGAGGTCAAAAATCGATAAAATCACTTTGGTTGGACATATTTCCAGAATTGCGGAATTGGTTGGTTTTTATGTGTGTATAGAAAATGAAATAGATCTTTCAATGGATGTATTCGAAATTAATTAATAATCTTTTTGTCAGGATTTGCCAAGATTTTTAAATCGAATATCTGTTCAACAATCTTTTCAACACTCAAAACTATAACTATCTCTTACGAGGATTGGATGGGACTTTTGAATATATAGGATTGAATATGTTTTGAAAGAAATATTTTGAGAACCAGATATAAGATAAGTTTTTTAGTTTTCAGGATGTAGAATAGACATTATTAATTTCTTTAGCATCCTGTTTGACAGCAGATTTAAAGTGACTAAGTATGGCTTGGGTTTCGAAACGGCCTTTTGATTGCTTTTCGATGTCTAACTTGGTTTAAAATCATCTCAAATGGAAAGGAGTTACTCACTTGTGTAGAATAGATTGGTAACGCCAAAAAGCTTACATATCTATCATATGCCATATTGCGGTTGGTCGTTCACTAATGTAGATAGCCTTATTCGTTGAGGCATACGCAAAAAGAGAGGAGTAAATCGATATTTTCTAAGTGTACCGAAATATTATGGTAACATATGATAACCAGGAATGAAGAATAACAGGTAGCTGAAATGTAATTTCTGGTCTTTAAGTTAAACCTTAACATTTCTTAAAATATACTCAATTTAAATAACTTTTTCAGGTTTAACCCCTTCTACGACTTAAAGGAGGATTTTTTTACTATACACGTCCATCAATGAAAACTTGGGACACTTGGACCCGAATAAGCTAACATAAAGTCTTGCGAAATTAATTGTCTTGACTAAGTATAGCTGTCTCTATATTTCCGTAATTGTCACTTTTTCGAAAATGGCAGAACCCATGAAAAAGAAATGTGCTTTTATGTACATATATCCACATTTACAACGCGACAGTCAAACGTGCTAACCATTATTATTTTTACTAATATTTCTTATATTATGGGTACTATAGGTCATTTATAAAACATAACCATATAGAGAAATGCACACCTTGAATGGTAGGAAAGATAAGTTCATTAACCCCCTAATAATTAACGATAAACTGAAGCTAGCTAGCACTTATGCATCTCTTAACTTGAAACTCTTACTAATAATTGAATTATATTCTTTGACATGTGATAGCGAGAATAACTTAAACTCACCTAATTCAGTGTTCGAAGAATGAATTACTTCTTGAGTCATCTGCGTGCTAAATTTTAGTTGCCATGTTGCAACTATCCAAACATAAAAATCCTTACTAATTTTTTAAATTTATTTTCACTTCGGCTGTGATAGATCTTTTTTCCCCAAATATTTCTCGTTTTCGATTTTCATTTTCACAAAGTAAAGTTTACATATATTTAAGCTAAAGAAAAACATTATCTGTCAAAATTAAGCTTGAACCGAACTGTTCATGCAACTCAGTTGCTCAGCTAAAGGGTGTGTTTAGTTGTCAGACAGGCTTCGCGGGTTCTCGGGCTTGTAACTCTTTTTTTGGGTCTTATTTACCGCTCATTTATGTCAAACAGGCGCATATTTCGACAGTTTTCTTAGGGAACAGAACCTCAGAAATAGCCACCCAAATAAATAACCTCCCAACTTTAAATGTGAAATAATTACCCAAAAAAGTCCACAATTTTGGGCATTTTTTTCATATGAAAAAAATCCCTACTCGATACAGAATTTTGGGGGTTATTTCCTAGAGCCGTGCCTCAAAAAAATTGGATTTTTTAACTGGATCTGGGTACCAATCTCTCGATGTCGCTTAAAATACTTGCCCAAATTGAAATGAAAAACAAGTTCCTTCAATTTAAACCCCTCCCCCAAAAACACATATGCGCAAAATTTTAGTTGAATTAATGCGATGTTTAAGCTGTTTTAGTATGAAACTTTTTTTTTTCTACCCTTTTATTAAAGTTAAAATCAGCAAATAGATACCTATTTTTAACTTCCCATAGGGAGTTATTGTAATCGGTCCGATTTGTCAAATTGGAATTTTTGACATTTCTCGACGTTTCAAGGTCCCTAGAGGCTATATCAATCATTTTATTTTTTTAGTATCGTGCTTGTTGACGGAGTAATTTTCCATCAAATAAAGACTCAAATTTTAGAACTCAATTTCAATTTTGTTCAGAAGGAAAATTGCTTTAGAATGATACTAGTTAGAAAATGTTTAAAATTAAGGACGAGTTAGTAAACTACTTTAAACTTAGCAAATTGTTAAGTAGTATTATACTAATGCCTTAACAATAGGCTGTTTAAAATTTTGCGCCATATTTTGTATGTTCATGTTGCAGTTGTATAAGGCTAATAGTTATCTACTTAAAAAGACATTCCTAAAACCTGAAGCAAAACTAATAAATTTTACCGACCTACTCATAACCATCAAACCATAACAAACTTACCTATATAGCTCTTGTACCTACATAAACATTACACACAGATAGCTACTAGAAATTCTTTTCCCAAAAAACCTATTCCATATTTTGCCTCTAACTTGGTTTACCCATAATAAAAGTATGTTGCGGTTGTTGAACAAACCTTTCTTCCCCAGATTCCCATATAATGACTTTTTGAAACTATGTTCTTACACACTCATTGTCAGCTGTAAGCCATAAGTTCCCCCATTGTTGAGAATAACAAATTGTCAACCCCTTTCTTTTTTGGGTGTTGTTGTTGTTTTTGAAAAAAAAGGGAGAACTCGCACTCATATAGAATCCAAGTCAAATTCAAACAGGGCGGGTTGATATTTTGTTCCGAAGGAGGACGAAAAGCTATTAGACACTTAATTTACTGACTTACAACTTTAGTATTACTGTACCTACAACTTGCTGACAAAGTCCGAGTATTTTAGGAATGTATGTTAAATAGACAACTCTGGATGGGGAGAACATCTAGCCGAACATACATATACAGATACTAACGCGGTTTTTGACTTTCAACACGAAACACAAGCTTTAGCCCTTGTAAAATGGTTATGTGGTTAAGATTTATGGCCATTTTTTGGAAGTTTTCAAATTGTTTGATCTTGGGTTTGTTTTCTAGTTTCGCCAATGAATGTGAAAGAAAAATGTTCAATTTGATAAAATTCTATGTTCAGTTTGTGCTCCATGATTGTTCAATTAGAGTAAATCGTGCAGGTATTATCGATATTCAAATTGGAATAATGAAAATGATGTAATATATACGAGTATTTTGTTTGTTTAAAAAATTATTGTGTAAGATTTGAAATTCATAAGATTCCCGAATCCGTCCAAAACTTAGGGTTTACTGCATTGACAAACAAGAATGGGAAAAGTTGGAGATATCCATTTTACGTTTCCAATCACTCAGAAAGCATGAGAGTTGGCAGCACTCTTATCTGCCAAAACTAATTTAAAGTAATAAGGCGAAAAAGTTTAAACAACCTAGTTTAATTATGAGACTTCTTAACAATTTAACAAAAAAGCAGTTTACTAACTTTTTTTTAATAAATTACTACTGAACACACCTAAAAAAATGACAGTTCGTCCAAAAAAACAATGTAAACTCATTTTTTGACGTTTGTAAATGGCATATGCCATTAATTATCTACTTTATTAAAATGTTAGAGAATGTAGTTATGATGCTAAATTCAAATAAAATTTGGAAAATTCTCCTTTTAACTTACTGTCATAATAAAATAGTTTTAACATCGTTCCAATTTGAGTAAAATTTTGCTTTAAAATTTCAGCAAATCATTGACATTTGTTTTAAAGGAAATTAATTTGTGTTCTGAACATTAAAAATTCGCCCAGGGAAATCTCAATTTTAGTGTGAGAACTAACAATTCTTTACATCTGTACGTCCGTAGATCTGTTCGTTTGTACATCTGTACGTCTGTGCGTCAATGCGTCTGTTTGTCCATGCGTCTGCAATTCTGCATGTCAAAAAGCTAGAGCCTAAAAGGGTGGACTGCTTTGTTTGAAATTTAACAGAGAATTTGTATTTGAGAAAAAAATCGATTTCTTTATTCGAGCTCTTCTAGAACGGGTAGCTTCCACAGCACGATTTTTTTTTTATTTTTGCTGAAAACGGCTATAACGATTTTGATTAACCTTAGCAATTGTATTTTCCCAAGTTATTGTAATAAAATTCGGTTTTTGACGCAAAAGTCCTACATTTAAAAGAAATAGGATTTTTGCAAAAATATGTTATTTTTGGATTATAAAGGTAAAGGGTGTTTTTTTTAGAAGCGGAGAATTTTAAATTGGCAGCACAGTTTTCTGTGACAGCGAATTTGAAAGTTCTCGGTTGTTTTGAGGTTAGTAAGCAATTCATCATGAATAGACTCACGCCGCGCCGGAGCAACATATGCAAATTGTTCAAATTTATTTTGGTTTACTTCGAGAAATACATCAGGCGTTATGTGCATTTTATAGTGCTCAGAATCTTCCACCAGAGCGATTAATTCGAAAAAATATAAATCGTTTACGCAATACGTTGGCTCTAAACGATGATACGCATTGCGTCAGTGAGACGTGCGTCGTATGATACACATAGAACAAGCTATTGATGATTTGCAGTAGGTATAGTGGTGAATCAGAAACAATTGAGCCCTTGGAAGCCAACATTCCGTGTTATTCCCGAAAGACAGCCGGATTTACTGCAAAAAGACTGTGTCAAAATTGGACCTCCAGAAAACGCCAGCCACTGCAGCACATACCCAACATCATTTTCAAATATTAATGACAAAAAATTATCTTTCATGGATAGTAAAAAAAACATTCTTTGTCTTTTATTTCAAATTAAATTTCTCCGCTTTGATTAATAATAATAAATTAATAACTTTTTGGATTAGCTGCGTAATGAAAATATAGCTCGATGTAATTTAATGCGAATCATTTGGGTGAGTACTAACGTAGACTCTTTATTTTTATTGTCAAATACAGAGATTATTTTTTCAGCCGCACTACACGAATGTGGAATGCTTTATCCGGCTCAATGTTTCCCACTCATTTCAATGTGCAGACATTCAAAACCAATGTGCATCGGTATCTCCTTTCTAATCCAATCCCATTTTCCTAATTGCTCGCACTGTGTTTAACATTATAATATAATATAAAAAATATAAAAAAAAAACAACCCTGGAAGCCTTAAAAGTTAGGTTATGCACAAGTATACTAAGGTAGGGGGGCCAAATAAGGCCCTGTTCCCAATAAGGCCCACTTGTCAGAAAACACAGAAACGAACAAATAACGGGACTTTTTCTGCTTTGCATATTTAAACCATGTCTACAAGAACACATATACAAAGGAAAAAAATCCAGCTGCGCGATTCAGGTCTTGACCTATATATGTAGTTCAATGAAGTTCGTCTGGGGGTGAAGAACTACCAAATTATAAAAAAGTAGTGTGTTTTGTGTTTTTTTTTAACAAATTTAAACCAAGTAAGTACCTATTTTTGATTTTTCCCGTATAATAATATATAATTATTTTAAGTGAATTATCTACAACATTTGTTTGTAAAAAATGTTTGATCGTTAGTTTTAAATAATTCTTTTTTTTTTTTAGTCTTGCATGTTCCTAATAAGGCCCACAAAAATAAGGGATGGGCCTTATTGGGCACACGCAAATTTGCTTTTAATTTATTGGGTCTTATATTATATTTTTAATGTGTTTCAGACCAAATGCCAGCTTTTCCCAAAAAAAGAGCTTCTAATAGGACAGTAACCAACATAAAAAACGCATTGCAGGTTAAAGAATATTTTTGTTTTATTTTTTTACGAAGAAGTGAAGTCTAAATTTTTTTTTTAAGTTTTTTGCTAAAATTAAGTTTTTTTTAATTTGTGTTTTTTGTTAAACTGAAGAGACTATTTTCTTATGAAATAAATTTAAAAGAAAATGTTTGTTGAAAGATATTGATTTTTTTGTGCGTTTTACTTGCGAAATTATTAAGAAAACTGAGTGGGCCTTATTAAGACCCCATGGGCCTTATTAAGAACAACGTAAGCTTTTTTAAATGTCAAAAAAATATACTTTTCAATTTTACGAAAACAATAAAATCTATGTTTTCATGTAGATAAAACGACAAAGAATCATAACCTTTTTAGTTTACTCGGATACTCTCAAAAATCTAGCAGTTATTTCGAAAAATCCGTTAGGTGGGCCTTATTTGGCCCTCCTACCTTACTTAATAATACAAAAACAAAATGTATTATAAAAGTTTAGAACAGAAAGACTTTTTAAAAAGAATAAATCGGAGTGGAAGTTAATTATAAATTATTTTTTTTTTGTTTTTATTTTATTACTTTTAACATTCCGATACATTCTAAACCTCAATTCGAACTGTCATCTGAGACTGTTTATACAGGGTGTCCCACAGTCACCGCCCCAAATGAAAACCATGGATTCCTGAGGTCATTTTAAGTCGAAAAATTTAAGAGGTCATTTTCTCGTTTTCGTCCCGTTTTCGAGTTATAGCGGTTTTTATGATTTTTCCCTTAACTGGCTTTATCTTTGCCAAACTACGTCCGATTCGTAAGATTTTTTTTATAACCAATCACGAATTTATTACAGTTTTAGTTTGTCCAAAGACTTTTTTTCTGCAGACAACCGTTTTTCCGCAATTTTGCATCAAACCCAATTTTTTCGTTTTTTTAGTAGTTTTTTTCACTTTGATATCATTTTATTAAAAAAAAACACGTTAATGAGTATTAATTTTTTCACTTATTATTAAAGCCCAGTTCATTTTCTTAAAAAACATAATTTTTTTTCCTTAAAACGAATACTAAAAAATAACTCGTATGTTACACTTTTAAATCGGAGCGCTCTGAGCGCTAAACTTGTTTTACTTTCTTTTCTCCAAAAGAATACACTTGTGGCCGCTTTAATTTTGGGTTTTACATTTATTATGTAATTTATAATCTTCAGTTCTATTAATCTAGTCGTCAAGATCATACTGGAGACATGCCATTTTATAATACTTAGTTATAACAGTTTATCGCCATTAAAATTACGAGTGCAACAACCACTTGAGGCTTGAAAAAGTTCCTGTAGTAAACAGATTATCATCCTTTTTTAAAAGGTTTTACAAAAGAATGAATTTATGAATTTTTTTATTCAGTTTGTTTATTTGATATGATTTTATATTCGTTTGCTCAAATGAACTTTTTAGACTTAAATTGCTCTGGTATGAAATCTTATATGGTATCTACATTTAAAAATGTTTCTTATGAAATGAAGTTTCAAAGTATAAATTACGTAAGTACATCTAGATTGTTTTGTGTTTTCCAATAGAGATGTTGAAGCTATATATCTGTCAAATTAGATTTCATGTATTAAATCTGTTGTTGGAAATCAACTCAGGAAGTAAACCACCATAGGCAAATAATTAAATTGTTTTATAAAAGTGGATCTTCTGTTCGAGCAACATTTCGCGCGCTTCGCCCATTTTACGGTTGCTGTAATTGTCGTTGCGAAAAGACTATTCGCAATGTAGTAGATAAATTCATGTTTGCACCCCCATGATAGCCGCTGTCCGTGAGAGAATCCGAGGGAGTCAATTCCGTACTGCGGACAAGAATTCGACCTTTCGCAGACCACAACTTGGCGAATTTTGCGTCATGACTTGGGCCTACATCCGTATTCGTATTCGAATAACCCAAAAAAAATTATCTATAAACCTTGGCAACACTTCGTCTTGATGATATTTCTCTAGGGTTTCCATTCGCAGATTATTTGTTTAGATACTTTCTAAAAGACTGCATATTTTTCATTGAGCATAGATCGTCCTAATATACGAAAACAAAAAAAGTCTAATTTGTCAAAAAAAATTGAAGAAAAACTAATAACTTACATTAACTTCATCCTGAAACGCATAATTTAATGTTATACTATTACTTCATTTCAACGAAAGAAAAAATTATAACACTTTCCAACCACGCAATCGAAAAAATAAAATAAAAATCAATATTTTTATTAAAAGTTCAAAAGCCACAATAAAATTCCATAAATACCGAAAGTTGCCTGTTGACTTCTCCATTTGCTTTTTATTAATTATAAAAAAAATGTAGGTAGGTATATGCAAATAAAACTCATTTGTAAGTTTATAGCTTAATTTGGTTTGAAAAATTATTCATTTGGTCATTTTGCATATTTTTTTTTCTATTTTTCTTGTTTTGGAAACGAATGTGTCTTGTTAGTATTAAGTGTGAACTTGACATTACAATTGCGGTATTTATTAAGGTTCTATTACTTTGAAGAAAACGTTACTTGTTTTTATGGGAAAGACTAACTCATAGGTTTCTATATAAAGGAAAATGCTTGGGTTCTTTTTTCCTAACATCAAATTTATGTTCATTCAAATGAACTGAATAATTAACTTAACGAAACATTATGGTTGTCAAATTTTTGACTTATCGGAGTTCGATTTTAAGCTGGATATTTTTTTATTTAATTTAGCAGCAACCAAGGTGTTTTACAAAAAGTCACTGATTATTATATTATTTGATCTACTTTCTTGTGAAAATTATAAAGTATTTTCAACGCGACGATTCGCTGACGATTTTTCGACATTTTTTTTTTAAATCTCTATTAGGTTCTGTTTACATTTGGAAATAAATTGTTGAAGCTTGAACCCAGACTACCAATAAGAAAGGTTCTAGAAAAAATATCAAGAAATCCCTTAAAATTGTTGACCCGAACTCTTTTCTACTTAAAACCAAAATGTCATCGTGTGAAAGAGGTCTTATTTTCGATTCACTTCTGTTTTATTTTAAACAAGCTTAAAAATAAAATATTAATAAGAAAACGATTTTAATTAAGTTCAGTGAATTTCACGAATTAAAACAAAAAATATCTTTCGCTTGTCATCATGAAATTAATTTGACACTTCACACCAGAATATGATATCACTTCACATCGATGTGCAGAGGGTTTATTTAAAAAAAAAAAAGTTTCTTTTAAGTTTTACTAACCTGAACTAGGTCGATCACTATATCGAGTGCAGTAAACCCACGCTGGCCAAACTATGGGTCCGTTGGATCCGGTGCCGCCACTTCCGCTGCCCGAACTCGTGCTAGCATTCCCACTCCCACAGGCCTCAGCTGAGTTGTCAGCTCCCGCTGTTTCCGACGGTGATGCCGCAGTCGTTGTTGCACTGGACGCACTAGTTGGAGATTTAACTGGGGTACTATAGTTACTGCTAAACACTGTACTCGTTGAATCATTGCTATTAGTGCAGTGATTGCTGATTAGCGATGAGTTAGCTGAAGCCGCCACATTGCTACAAACGCTCGTCAGATCTATTGGCGTTCCAGTTGTTGACGTAGCGACTGCATTGCCGACCACTTTGGCACTGGTTGCTGATGAGCTTTTTTCCGCCCTCTTGCTGTTTCTTGCTCGTGCAGAGCCACCTGCTCCACCATTACCACCCCCACCGAGCTTATTCAGCGGATCGGTTATCCGACGTCCGAAATCAGCTTTTAAAATATTGTCTATGCTGAACTTTAAACTGGGCTCATGGATGTTATTGTTCATGAATGGCAGATGAGCTTGCATTTGCTGTTGCAGCTGATTCAAGCTCGACGATGACGAGTTCGAAGCGGATTGAGCGACCAATCCGAATGCGGTCAGCTTGCTCAGAGCTGATTCGCCGCCATTTTGTGCCGCTATCTGTGACATTTGTGTCATTTTTGAAATCGCTGATAGGTGAGAATGGATGCCGGAAAAGTTGTTGATATTTTCCGTTGCATGTTCGGCGCTGGATTGTCGCAAGGAGAACGCACTAGCTCGCGCTGCAGCCATAAATTGCATTTGTTGCTTCATCAATTCCTCGGCGTAGATATGCGATTTTCGCAAGAATTCCTCTTGCAATCGTGTAGGACTGGGTCGGACAATAGGCACACTTGAGGCTGCAACTGCAGGTATCCGGAGGGCGGCCATTGCAAATGGATCAATTAGTTCCTCGGTAAGTCGAATATTTCCGTTCGCCGATGAGGGTCGTGATACACACCCACTATCAGCAGAAGATATCAAATTATTACTTCTATCACAGTTTTCCTGTCCAACTGACAGCTCACTATCTTCACTGTCACACACACTTGCCACTTCATCGTTCATGTCACCCGTCAGTTCATCGTCATCGACAATTGTCGGCGGATATTGCAACGGACTGTCACTTGAGACGGATGGTGGTGGTGTTACTTTGACCAACTGACCTGTGGGACACAATCGTGGACTTGTCACTCCATGCGCGTGCATCAACAATTTATCCGGATGCATTTTGTGCGCCAACGTTTCCGATGACAACGCAGCGGCGGCGGACAAAATGGGTAACAATTGTGGCGGCGGTGGCAACAAAAGACGAGACGTTGCTAGCGTTGTCATTTATCGAACACGCTCAACCGCATCGGGGGAATCCGTTAGAAATATTTTTTTTGTTTAGTAAATAACTTGCCGACGGCACTCAAATGTCATAGTTCGTTTTTTAATGTCTTGTCATTTAGAATGTCGAAAACGTTAATTATCACCGTTGACACTTAAAATCTTTTTTTGCAAAATTACTGTCAGATTTTGCGAATTCTAATAAACAATCTAGGTACTACATGCGACCGACGCCGCTTGCATAATTTTAAAAATGAGCGAATATAAAGAACCCTATAGATGCCGCGTCATTCGTTGTCAAACCGCGTCGTTTAACTGAAATCGTTTTCAATAAATGCAAACAAACGAAGGTAGGCGGCGCCGCGAACGTATAGTTTGTTAACCGCCATGTAAATAGTCGTCTGGCAACTTCCCCTCTGTGAGCAACTGGCTGTGTGTGACAATAAAAGGGCGTGACCATTGTCGATAATATCAGGGATGGACTTGACTTTTTCGTTCATATAGGAAAAAACTGGTTTCCTTTTGAAAGTGTGTGTATTTCCAATTAGACGTTTCTTCATCCACTCTCCGTCTCTTTTCAATTATTGTACTATTTCTCGATGTCTCTTTTGTTGTCCTTTTTTGTCTGTAAGCAGTGATGTTCTCCTGCTCACTGTAAATTGTTAATTAAAGGGATATTTCCAGTTGGCTTAATGTTTCCTTATCTGGTTTTGAACGTGTTGTGTACAATGGGTTTTTGCGAGGAGGAGGAGGGAGCCATACATAAGTTGGGATTTATTTGGATTAAGGGGAGGGGTCAGATAAATGTTCCTTGTTCTCCATCATTAACAGACATGGTGCGTGTGTTTGAATACAATTGCGTTGTGGGAGCTTGCACACACATTATTGCAAGGGTTGCAATTGCAAGTTGCAACAATTTTTATTCTTTTTGTCTGCTCTTGCCTCGCTTACCGGACTTGTTCTTGTTTTTGTATTGAATTGTTAAATGAGTCTGCAAGTTCTCTGTCGACAACTTATTGGTAATATATTTTTGAATTCTCTGTTAGATTTGAGTTGAAAATTGAGAACAGGTTAATTAAGTGGGGAATGAAATGGCATTTTGGCTTGCACAGACACAGAGCAAATAAAGCGTTTCTGGCATTTTATAGATGGTTCTGGTTCAGTTTGATTCGAAGGAGCACGTTCGGAGTGTAGGCAAAGGTAAGTAGGTAGGCATGGGCAGGATTTAAGGAACGCTTTTGTAGAACGAACTGCGTACATGCCTATAAATGTTTTATAGTATACCTATAATTGTTAGGTAGGTAGGTATCTACCTAGGAACTTTTTGCTAAAGAAAATAAATTGATGATAGACAAGCAGATATTTTATGGTGTTTTGGGATAGAATTTGTTTCGATTTGAAATAAATAGAGGTCGGGAGAGTTATAAGTTTATTTAGCTTTAGAAGGTCTATCTACTGAAGAATGTGATTGTGTAAAGTCGTTTAGGTAGGTACCTCTATTAGGTGCATCCATTGTCCAGATAGGTAGTTTAACTAAATATAAAACCCTCCTTTTAACTTGTGTATGTTCAGGGCCGTGTTGTGAATTGCATTTTCGGGGATTCGGAGAATCCAAACTTGGTGCATACCCACACATCGAAGGCATAGATATAGGTAAATGGTGTTTTAGATGGGATACCTACATATAAGTATGATGCAGCGGTTCTAGGACGCAGTAGATATAAATAGGTAACCTTATTTTGATTTTTCAAATGATAAGTTCTCAAAAACTTAAAACATTTTTTCTTGTAAGTATAGGGTAGGTGCACCAGTATCCGGCCAGTCACTAGTATCCGGCCACTTTCGATTTAATGGTTAAAAATAAGAAAAATGTACACAGTTTGCATGAGCAAATGCATTTTTAAGATAGCTTCAGGTCTATCTAATGTTTTGGTAAAGTTTGACCGATCTACACATCGTTAATCTGTGTCAAAAAAAATGTTAAGTCTGTGAAGTTCGTTGCGAAAGCAAGAAGTGTTTTTAAAAGTTCTCGAGTGGTAGCCAAAGCAATAACAAAAAGAAGTAAGTTTCAGTGTTCTTTTTGTTATAAAAACTTATTTTATTCTTGATTTGTGTAGATAATATAATTATTGACGATGAAATGTAAAAATAATTGGGATTTAATGTTTTAAATTAAGAAAAATATGGTGGCCGGTTACTAGAACACAATTTTTATATGATGTTCTAGTAACCGGCCAGGGTGGCCGGACACTAGAACTTTACCTGAAATCGATTCATTTATATTTTTTACGCTAAAACGAAGTAAAATTATTGTATCTACCCATATAATAAGTAAAAATGTGTTTAAAGTGTTAAGTTTCAGTATCCGGCCACTATTTTTGGTCAGGAGATTGCTATGGCCGGTTTTTAGAACAATCTGCGCTAGTATACGGCCACTTAACTTATTGTATGTAAATCCATACTTTTTTAAAGAAAATGATTGAAGAAAATGAAATTAACGAAACACAAGACCTTTTGCGAAATGAAAAAATCGAACTAGCTCTAATTGACATTCGATCTAATAAATTAAGCCATCGAAAAGCAGCTATAAAATACAACATTCCTAGAAGTACTTTGCAGGATAGGTTATATGGCAAGGTTCATGACTCTTCCCAAACGAAAGGGCCAGATACAATATTAAACCTTGAAGAGGAGAAACAAATTACAAATTGGTGTATTCAAATGGCAAAGTGTGGGTTCCCATTAAAAAAAAAGTGAGCTTTTAGACACCGTCCACAAAATTATTAAGTCTGATAAAAGGAATAATCCTTTTAAGGATGATAGACCGTGAAGAACGTGGCTTAGGCTGTTTTTAAACGGAATCCATACTTGAGCCTTACGGAAGCTAAGACTATTTCTAAGGGGAGAGCCGTTGTGACAAAAAATTGTATTCAGAAATGGTTTTGTGATTTTGAGAGCTTTCTTCTAGAAAATGGCTTTTCTAGCTTTTCCATGTAGGGAAAGTAGTTGCTCCAAAGGGCTTTAAAAATGTTAACCAGGTACAAATGGGGAACGTTCTACGAATACATTGCTAATTGCGTAATCGACTAGATTGATGAGAAAAAAGTTAAGAAACCAATTTTGCTATTTGTGGACGGTCACAGATCGCACTTGTCAATGCAACTAAGCCAGCTTTGTAATGAAAACAAAATAATTTTGTATGCTCTCCCTCCAAATACTACTCATATTCTCATATTCTTCAACCAGCTGATGTGAGCGTATTCAAACCCCTCAAAAGAAAACTGGAAAAAAACAGTTGGCGAATGGCACACGCAACATATTTTAACGGTTCTTCTAGTAAAGATTTCTGTATACTATTAGAAACCCTTCTTACGAAAAACACTTATTTGTCGCAAACATTAAAAACGGTTTTCGAAAATGTGGACTGTTTCCATTCAATACTGATGCTGTTGATTATAGCAAATGCGTTCAAGATAGCATGGAAAACAATACCATACAGGCAGCAGAATTTGAAGATACAGAACCAGATCAATCAGTGCAACAAGCTGAACAAGATTGGTTCTCCATTGCAGCATCTGTTGTCATAGAGATCAAGGACAAACAAGAAGAGCATGGAAAAAGTATTTCTAAGATACTAAATATCTTAGAAGATTCGAAATCAGCCTCTGTACAATAGTCTCAAAACATAGAAGATATGGATCTTGGTTCACGGAATATGGAAACAAAGCTTTAGAACTTTCAATTCCGATTCTAGCAATGAATCCAGGCACCAGAACTGAATCGGGGGTAAATCCTTTCTCTACTTCTTCATCTTTCCCACAGCAACGGTTACTGCTGCTACTGTTAAATCACCAATTTGCCCGATAACGCGAACTTCACCAAAAAGATCTGCTCTTATGTCTCTACCAGCATTGGAAAATTACATTCTTCAATCTCTAGGATCCAACACTTTAGACTCTCCATTAATTAACAAACAATCTCTTAAATTAAAAAGAACTGAAAGCAGACAATTATCTTGTTTTTAAAACTATGTTATTAACAAAGTTGAATAAAATAACAGAAGACTGGAAGTAATGTGTAATTTATTTAAAAAATTAGATTTCCTCGAGTATAAAGCACCTGGCCGGGTAATAGATCAAAAGTGGCCGGCTACTGAAATTTGGTGGCCGGGTATTGGTGAAAATTGACTTTTTTTTAAAATAATTTCATATTTAATTATATAATTTAGGAATTCGAAGTTTATATTTTTTTTTCAATACTTAACAGGTTTTATGATCCATCAAAACTAATAACATAGATGTATATAATCATGTGACTTAATTATGTAGCTTCAAAGTAGGAAAATGTGTTAGGTGGCCGGGTACTGGTGCACTTACCTAGATACCTATAGGTAGGTAGATTTTTTGTATTATTTTAAGAGCACAAAAGGTATCATGATTAAGTACGCTTAAAATGTTTGAACTTTGAACACAGTGGAGAGTTAAGGAAAGTTATCTCTCTTCTTGGTGGACAATTTTTGGTTAAATCAACTAGGTAGGTAGGTAGATATTTGTATTAGTTGAAATTTGTAATTATTATTAAATGTTTATTAGCTGCGCAAGAACCATGAACTCGAACGTTTTTTCTTAAGTTTCAGCTAAAATATGACAGAATCTTACGAAAATATTATAGGAGTTAGGTTTGTCCAAAATAGGTAGGTAGGTATAAGCTTTTAAAATGCTATTTTGTTGCGCAAAGCTTAATTGTCTTTTATAATTTGTTTTAATTGCAACATCATGTTCATCACTAATTCATGTTTTCACTAATTTGTAGGTTTTCCACTGGAGATTTTTTAAGTTAAATAGTTATTTACCTATTCAATAAAATTTTATTTTATATTTTATTCATTTAACTGGCGCAAAACTTTAAACATCAGCTTGTGACTATTCACATGAGAGCGACCAACGACCGACGAATGAACGAACATTCGCACATTTTGACATTTCGTTCACATGCATTTTTTTTATTCGTCGCGAATGGCGTTTACTTAGACAACTGTCTTAAAGAAAATTGTTTTAAAATGATTTTGAGGTTAGTCGGACGCGAACAATTCATTCGTTATAGTGTGGATGGTACGTGGAACGCGAATAGTGTTTGACAATTCGTAGCTATCATATTGCAACTCGCAACAACCAATTTATTTTCTCAAATTTCTCTCATTTTAAGCAATTACAACGCAAATTTTAATATGTATTAACATTAAATTAAACTAGATTTCTATACCTACCATTTGTAAAGTTTTTGTGAAGAATTTAGGCTCATAATATGTTTTTAATCCCATTTCCCATTTGTTTTTTTATTTGTTGGTTGTTGGTCGCTCTCATGTGAATAGTCCCTTAAGGTTTTAGGATGACTAGGTACGATTCAGGGGCGGACGCAGAAAATAATTGTATTACTTTATTGTAGGTAGATACTTACTTGCTAATTACATAATCTTTATTGCTATTAACATAAATATGTTATAACTAAACAATATTTGCTCTTAGGGATAGGGACTTTCGGAACAATTTCATATAGCTAATCGCTAAAAATCATACGGATTTTGCAACGGATACCCATTTGGAAAATTTGAATAATTTTACCAAAAGTTGGAAAATATTCTTTTTTATTAATTTTTAGACATAGACTTTTACTACGGGCACTGTGATGGAGGCCATTATTTGGTTCATATTATGTCATCAAAATTCTTAAAACATTTTTAAGAAAAAATTTTGGTATGCCAACTTGTAGTATTCATTATTGTACAAATAAAAAATAAATTTCCCAAAAAAATATTGAGCCGTTTTTGAGATAACGAATTTTTAAACGCAATGTTTTTTAAACTTTTTAGAAGCTTTTCCCTGAAAAATTTCATTCAATTCTGTTCTGCCTATAATGAGAAATTCAAAATTCGAAAAAAAACGATTCATTGTAGGTACAGTCGGTTATATCTTGATTTAAATTTTTTTTATTAAATTATAGATCGTAAAAATTAATGGAAATAAAAAAAAAAAACTTTATCAACATTTTCGAAGCTGTTTAAAAAAAAATACGATTTTCGATAACAAGTTTTTTTACAATTGTATGGTGGGTACCTACCTTTATTTTTAGGTACAAACATTTTTCGGCTTCCTAAAAAAAAAATTACCAATTTTTTTTTTTTTTCATAATCTACCCGCGCTCAAGAGATTATGATTACCCTTTAAATAATGTTTCAACACAGCGCGGGCGTGAAGTTAATGAAGAGAAAGAAGGATAGGAAAGATGTGTAGCAGGTGGTTGTCTCAGAGTTTTTTATCTCCAGGAATGGCGGCTGAACTAAAGCGGAGAAATGCCGTGTCTTATTTCTATGTCACTTATAATTCACATTATTTTTTTTTTATTCGTATTCATCCTTGTTGGGCATACTAGTTTAACGCAATTACATGTCGTTAGTGTTATGCCTGAACAACATGTAATGAGTAAACCAGCAACCCATTTATGACAATTTCTAGAAGGTTTTAATGGAATTAAAACGACATAGACGACGACGGCAGGGATCGAACCTGTGATCATGAGGTTGACAGGCGAGCACACAACCATCGCCACGGCCACCCCACTGCTTTTTTAATTATGTGGGATAGTTTTTGAGAAAAAATATATAAAATTTCGAAAAAATCGTACCGTTATTTTTGGTCAAAAAAAAAGAAAAAAAACCTATGGGGGAAAATTTAAAACGATTTCCTTATGACACGGGGACATAATGAGGACAATATTGCTGTTTTTAATTTAATTACTTATAGTTACTTATTATATACTTTACTTTTTTACTAGACATTCAAAGAAATTGTGGTATGAATACGAGTATAATATACCTACATATATACATTTATAAATAAAGTTGTTTACTTTTGTTCCTACTTTATAATTTATTTAATATCCCTGTTTAAGTAAGTACAAGTATTGACCAAAAATTTAAAATTTTTTCGAATTTCAAAGAAAATTGCCTAAATTTTTATTTCCAGGAACTCCTATTCTTATTCCGTACGTTAATAATATTTGAATTACGGAAATTTTTTATGAAAAGATATAGAAGAATTTATGGCACGAAAATAACACTGTTTTTTTTTTTCTTTAAGAAAATGAATCCTTATTTTTTTATTCCATATATTTCGGAGGGGGTTTGAACCCCCAAAACCCCCGCATTCGTTCGCCCCTGGTACGAGTATACTTAATAATTTGCTAGTTTCAGGCAGATTACTAACTATTTTTGATATTTGAAAATGTCAAAATTTGTTTTGAATTTTTGCAATGATGTAATGAATAAGAATAATTATTATCAGTAATTGTAGTCAACAGAATAATAAGAAATAAATAAATACTTAGATATAGATATTCAAAATTTCAACCTTTTAAATTTGATAACTTACATAAGTTCTGAATTTTTATAAAACGTCCTCGAATCGTACATACTAAAGAAGAATGCATCTATAATGTATCTAAGTGTTTTACTCCCAACCTCCATTTTGAGTATTTAATAACATCGCTAGTACATTGCTAGTGTATTTTTGATAGACAATTTAATATACAGGCGGCATTATTCTTGCATTATAAAACATCTTTTTTTTGCCGCAAACTATCCTGACTTTCTTTTCACTAATTTTTTGTACTATTATTTCATCCATTTAGAATTCTAACCATCAGAAGATCTTTAAATTTGCATCTTTGCATCTTTTTTTTTTGTCTGTCCAGTCTGAATGTTCGAACTGATTCAGTTTTGAACAAAAAAAAACTCTATTTGAAGGGGTTCAAAAGAACTTTGCATCCCATGATGGTGATCCCTTACAATTTTAAATGTTTGCCGGAACTTCAGTTTAGATCTGTTTCGAAGGATCTTAGTGAAAGAGTTAGTCTTCTGTCTTCTATGCCAGTATCAGCATTTACTTGGAGTGAGAAGTTATTGGCTAAATCCAATTCTGACCCATACATCAAAAGTCCCCCAGTTTCAGTTGTTTTCCTTTGGTCATTCTTATTACTCCTTTATCACTCTTTATCGCTGCCAAAACTCAAAAGTGATTAAATAAAAACGTATTTGGTTGAAATTTTGACGTTCGAAAGTATGTACGTATTTCGGGACAGACGTATTTTCATATTCCTTTGGAATCAATTGGAAAAGGGGTGAATCTCAAAAAAAAAGATTAACTAATGGAAACCGATATAGTGGCGTAGAGGATGGATGGCAAGGAACACAGAGCCCCGGCGACTCTTTGCCAGGGAGTGACAGGCAAAAAGAAATTGAAAAACGATTTTGATATATGTACCTACGTCCCTAGTTTTGCATTTGAAAAAAAAATCGAAAATTATAAAAAATTCATAATAAACTGCTCTACATCTTCATCTTTAAAATAAAAGTTTGTAACGAAGCGTCACACTCCTACGACCGACCGACACCAATCAACCTCCATCTGCATACCCACCAAGTGAAATAACCAACGCCAACACGCAGCCGAGATACAAAAACAAAATATACGCGATATTGTGGTTCATCGTTATAGAGTTCACAGTTGGTTCCTGCAGGAGAATTGCCTTATGGACCCAAGAAATCCAAAGAAATTCGAAGCTTGCTCGCCGAAGTTGATTAAGGTTTTTACCTTATAATACAGAAGCACAAGTTTCCCCCGATATTCCCCTTCTCTACTAAGAGTCGATGGGCCGTTGCTCCATAGCGTGCTGTGTGGTATCAACAAAACACCGTATTATTCCCCTTCATCCTTCTGATGTCGACGGGCAATTGCCGTAGTATTAAGTTATTCCCCTTCATCCTTCTGATGTCGACGGGCACTTGCCGTAGTATTAAGTTATTCCCCTTCACCCTTCCGGTGTCGATGGGCTCTTGACCGTACGATTAAGTTCGTATATAATAGGTAGTATTATCTCTAGGTATTATTATCTATAGGTATCATATTGTTTAGTCTTAAGCCGCTTTATTGGATTAATAAAATAAAATCTGAAAAAGGAAAATCTATTTTGCATTTGGAGAGAGCAGTTTGGTCGACTATCTATACTCGAGTTTCGTGCTTTCTCGAGACGACCCTGGAGTCCGGCGAGCTTACCTCAGCCTAAGGAAAAGAAGCATCACAAGTTTTGGAATTTTTTTTTAATCGTTCTAGGCGGTGAACGATTGTTTTTTAAAAAAATATCCTTAAATGTAGGTATTTTTATCAAATACTTCAAATTGGCATACCAAATTTTTGTTTAGGAAAATTTTAAAGAAATTTCGAATACAAAAAATTAATTAATAAATAAAAATCCAAGAACGATTTTTTTTTATTATATTTGCATACATTTCTATTTTTTTTTTTTTCAAGAAATCAGAGGACATTTTATGCATTTGAATCTTTTTCTCCGAATACGTTCACGTTTATTTTTTTGGCGGAAAACTTTTAGTTGGAATAAAAGACAGAAAAATGTTTTCAATATCCATGAAATTGTCTTTATTTGGAAGATAATTTATTTATTTTCACACACTTTTCGTATAGTAATTCAGTCTGTATATCGGATCGATAACGCGCCGAATATTGGCTTGTAATTTTCTTTTTTTTTACCAAATGCATATTAAAATCATTTCGTTGCCGTGGTACTTGATAACTACATTTTTGTACGCTGGAAAAAAAATGAAGATCCAATAAAAAGAAAAAAAATTGGCTCTGACCCGGGCGTCAAAAACCCACGATACGCTGAAAGGACAAGCATGTTTTATAACAATAATAAAGCTAACTTTCCCAATGACAACTTTGTATAGAAGACACATAAATACTCGTATGTATACTTTTTATAGGCAAAGTAAATTAATAAATATACAAAAACTTTAAAAATATGCGCCCTATAAGTACCAAGGACGTTTCGACAGACTTTGCCTTCATAAAAGAACATTTATGTTATAAAATTATACCTTTTATTACACCTTCATATTTTGCTTATATTATTTATGACCTCGTGTTAGAAGCTATGTTAACCTATACCTATTTATCAAACGAATATATTTATAATTTTATTGAATTAAAAATCAATCAGGTTCATAAATAAATCCAAAAAATAATAATGAAATTTGCAAGGAATTCCAATAAATCATTTAAACCATCGCGTAAATAGAAAATGTCATCAATTCGGTTATAGGTATATCCATCTATGCAAGGCGCTCATATGAATATACGAACAGACCTTCTGGACTGCAATTAATCAAGAGATTATGAATAAATCAAATTTAAATTTCCAACGCAATCATAAATTCCAATACTTATTTCAGATAACATAAAAATTATTCGTTTATAATAAACATCGGCTATTTGTTAAATGCTGATTTTTTTTTTCAAATATTGTCCAACTGCCAACTTGTGAGTCTTTATTTAACTTCGGCTCACTGCATTGCAGTAAGGAAAACCACACTGTTGCATCGCTGCACGGAAAATAAAATGGCCAATTAAGCGTTTTTCAGCATCGACTTAAAGAAGCGAAGAAACGAGAACGTATAGGTACTATTATTTAATTTAGTCATACCATAAATTATATCCGATTGGTGAGTTTTTTGGTCCGAAATGCGGCCTGCTCCGACTCACGGTATAGAGGTAAAGCGTACTCGTATATAGAGGTAAATGCTTCCCAATGCAATGCCTTTAAGTATTGGCTTGCATTGCTGAGCAATGAACATTGGTCGTTGATTCATAAACCGTCCATAACCACAACAACTTGTTTTTGTTTTGTGAGGGACCATAAATCCAAAGGAGCAATCGTTTAGGCCAACATCGTATCTGTAACTGCACGCAGCGAACAAATGTACCTACCTATATCGGATCGGTTATGTATATAGGTATAGTTGATGGGTTAGAGCCGTTCAAACCTATCCCCATTCTTGGTTCCATGTGACTCATAAATGTCCCAAGTTATTCTTTATTGAAATTGAATATAAAATAAATAAATATATATCTCAGGTCTAAGAGCTCAGAGCTAATGTTTGTTGGACGATGGTAATTGAACTTTTTATTTCTATACAAATTGAAATTCCAACGAATTGAAGATTCAATTCACATAAAACTTTGAAAGCATTTGCAATAAATTTCATAAACCATGGCAAACATCTAATTAATGCCAGTAGCGGACTTGTCTATGATCAAATTAAGAAGCTGCCTAAATTTCTTTACTAAGGCACGTTCCACGTTGGGCGCCATGGTAATAAACTATTAAAAATCGAGGGAAATCATCGCCAACTCGTTTGTAACAAAATAAAAAAGTTAAAATCCCCACTCCAATGATATTTTCTTTTGTTTCTATTGAATTTTCTTGATTACTTCTCCCTTTGCCCCTCGAAGGCTCTGGTTTGTTCCTCTTTTCAAATTTACCTCGGAGATTCTTTTTTGATAAAATTGTTCGTATGAATATCTCAAACAGAAATTAACTTTAGCCCTGAAAACAATTACCCCTACGAAGAGCCTGCATGCGAAAGGACATCCGGTCCCAGATCAGTTCTTTTTTCAGAATTAACTTTGAAAAGCTTGAGAAATTTATGATGGAAAGACTCAGGACAGAACAATGAACCAAAATTGTTCAATTTTATTTCGAAAGTCTACATTCAATTATACAGACGCAAGAATCAGTTCGAAATGATGTGAACATTGCTCGGATGCAAGCAATTATTGAGAAAAACCTCAAAAATTCCACCAGGTGACGTTCTAAGAAGTTGTTGATATCAAGGCGATCTTTTCCATATAAGATTCCATTGGTTCACTAGTTGAAGGAAAATGATCCACAAGAAGCATTCAGTATACCGGCGTTTTTTTTTTCAAGAATTGTCCCGACAGAACAACGAGTTTATTCACAAGCTCATAATGCGTGATGAAGCCCATTTTTACCTCAAGCGTATCGTTAATGAACAAAATTGCTGTATATTTGGCTTCAAAAATCCAAAAATAATATTGTTGAACGTCAAATGCACCCACAGTATGATGTTGAATAAACCTCAAAAAGAATAATTGGACCATATTTTTTCGAAAACGTCGAGCAATTTGCTGTTAATGTGTGCTGTTAATGTCAGTACTGCTAAATGATTGATAATAATTATTTAGGGCCAGAGGTAGAGAATAATTCGGAGATGTGGTTCCAACAAGATGGAATCACAGCTCATCCAACTATGGCTCTCCTGGAGGAAATTCTGTTTTAACTTTTCCTGATTTTAACTAGACACCGCGTTCGTCCGATTTAACTGCTCCATATTTTTTTCTTTCGGATTTTTTTTTTTTTTTATAATCTACCCGCGCTCAAGGGATTAGATTACCCTTTTAAATGTTTCAACACAGCGCGGGCGTGAAGTTACGGAAGAGAAAGAAGGATAGGAAAGATGTGTGGCACGATGTTTTGAGACTGAAGGTTGTTGTCTCAGATATTTTATCTCCAGGGATGGCGGCTGAACTAAAGCGGAGAATGCCGTGTCTTATTTCTATGACGCTTATAATTCACATTATTTTATTCGTGTTCATCCTTGTTGGGCATACTAGTTTAACTCAATTACATGTTGTTAGTGTTATGCCTGAATAACATTTAATGAGAGAACCAGCAACCCATTGATGTGCAACAGCTTAAAGCCAAAATCCGAGAAGAAAAGTAATAGAAAATGCCCTGGAGAGAGCAGGTCAGGCCGAAGAGCAAAACAATGGGGACTATTTAAGTGATATTAGCCCAAAATTTTAGTCAATTTAGTACGATATTAAAACTGTTTTAGTTTGATACTTGCTAAAATGAAATTTTTGCAAATTTTAATTGAATTTGGCATAGTATCTCTAAAATTTTATTAAAGTTAAAACTATCAAATAGATACTAACTATTTTATTTTTTTTATTATAGTACTAACTTCATATGACTCTTTGACATTTAAAAACGTCAAAAAAAGGTCTGTTTACTTTGTTTTTTGCACGAACTGATATTTTTTTAAGTGTGTTAAGTTAATACTATGTTTTCACCAAAAGATAATCTGAGATTTAAGGCAAGAGATTTATGTGGTGTTTTCACCGCACTGAAAGATTAATAAGAAGATTAACTTTGACAGCATCTATCAATGTGCTAATGTTGTTTCAATTTTTCTTATAAAGTAGAAGCGAGAGAAAGAAAGTTTCATTTGTGCCAAACGATGAAAAATCATCGAGATAACTTAGCACAGTATGGATGTTAGATCAGTTCGAACTTCGACCGATCGATCCTATGAAGATTTAGTAGAGATTTATTTCTAATCTACTAGATTTACGAAATAAATTTGTATGGTAAATCTTCGAGATTTAAAGAAGATTTATGGTAAATCCACTTAAATCCCGGATTTACTCTTGGTAAAAACGTAGTAAGTATAAGTGTGCAATTTATTAAAAAAAAAGGCTTAGCACGATACGAGTTATAAAATGTTTAAAATTAGGAAAGAGTTATTAAAACTTCTTTAAATTTAGCAAATTGTTAAGAAGTATCATATTAATAGATAATTTTATCAAAATCCGGGTATGGAATTAATTTTAAATTTTTCTTACGGACATGGAGGAAAGGTCAAAAATCTGAAAATTGGTTATTTAATATCGATATCAATTATTTGTTATAATTATTAAATCACTTTGAATATTCAAAATTTTATTTTATTGCGCTCATTTTTCAAAAGTTCCCTTAAGTAAATGGTTAGCTAAAAAGCTAATAAATATAGTCTGATTTTAAAAAATGTTTTTTTCAAATATTTGAACATTGGTTCTTAAATTTCGGAGGTAAAATTACATTATTTTTGAAGGATAGTATGCTTCAAGGACAGGTCACAGCCAGCCGGTGTTTTTGTTTCATATTTAATTTGATTTGATAATCACCCTCAAAATAAAATTCATCATAAAGTTAAGAAATTTGTAATACTAACAGTATATTCGTTGACTCAACTTTAATTACTCAGATGAAAAAATTCATTTAAAATATACGTTGTATTAGGAAAGTATTATTGTCTCAATGAAAGTGCGTTCAAACACTTTTCTTTTACTCAGAAGTGACTAGTTCATTTTAATGAAAGCTTTCATACCAAAATTCATTCAATATGTGGTTTTAACGGTGACTCAACGAAAATTTGTATTTAATAATTGTTCATTGTTGTACACTAATGAAAATAGACTTTAAATCTTATTGGATTTTAGTTGTTTTAGGAACTGGGTCATACGTTTATGAAGGTGATTATTTAACAATGAATTTTCCATTGAGTGAATGAAATAATTTCATTACTCAACGTAAAACTCATCAATGACATTTTTCCTTGAGTCATTGGGCCTTAAAAAGGTCATATTTAGTGTTAAGGTTAAAAGAAAACTCCAGATTTTAGAAAATCCTCATACCAATAACTTATTTAATCTCCAGTTTTGTCGTTAGTTATATGTCAAAATTTAATACCCGGAAATCTATGATTAAAGTCAAACACTAAATAAAAAGTGTTGCCTTAAGGCTGAAAACACACCGCATAAAGCAAAACGTTTTTTATTCGATAGTCAAAAAAACATTTTTTATTTGAACACACACCAAGCGAAACAGAATAAAACAAAACAAAACGTTTTGTTTTTTTGTTTCGTTTGGTGTGCGTTGAAATGAAACAAAATACGAACTATCGTAAAAGCTTTACTCCGGCTGAAAGATTATAACTCTACGGCAAGTAAACACAAATAACAATTTTGTGTTTACAAAACATACATTATGTGTTTATTTATAAGAAAAGAGAAAAGCCTTTAATCTTGCTAATCTCCAAATGTCATAGTAGGAAGTAGCAATCCACAGCTTATCAATAGTAAGTTTATTGGCACGTTCCTTATCTTTATTATTATTGCCTTAATTAAAAAAAATGAACTTCTCTCCATTTACATATTTCATATTTATTTAAAATTTGCGCACAGAGTAAACGTAGAAGCAAATAAATCTGTTAAGTGCAACGAAAGAAGAAAATAAAAACAACGGAGTCAAAATTTTGTTTTGCAAAAAACAATAGGTCAGCTATCGGCAACGAAACATGTTTTTCTGTTTTGCTTTTGTTTTTATGTTTTGTTTCATTTGGTGTGCGTTGCGCCATAAGAAAGTATGCAATTATCGTCAACGACCCTTGTTCGAAACAGTTTTGTTACATTCGGTGTGTGTTGCTCGTATACAATAGCCAGGGGCGAACGCAGAAAATAATTTCGGGGGGGGTTTTCAAAAAAATATGAGATATTCATAAATATATTATTTTATTACTATATTATAGGTACTTGTTAATTACATATTCTTTATTGTAATTAACATAAATATGTTATAACTATCTAAATGATATTTGCTCTTAGGGATAGGACCTATTGGAACAATTTCATACAGCTAATTACAAAAACAAAACATCATAAAGATGGTGCAACGGATATCTATTTGGCAAATTTGAATAATGTTACCAAAAGTTGGAAAACATTCACTATACGAGGGCGTTTTTGGTGCTTCCTATTTGGGCATTTTATTCCGGAATTAATTGTTAGATACATATAGAATTTTACTACGGGCCCTGTGATGGAGGCCATTATTTGGTTCGTAAAATATCATTAATGCAACAAGAAGAAAAAGAGTGCAAGTGATTCTATAAGTGTACCTAACAATAGAGTTATAATAAGTTCTAGGTTCGCCTATAGTGGTTCAAATCTGCAAAACTAAATCTGGCATATATTAATACGTGAAGTTATAACTTGTTGTCCTTTTGCGATCATAGGAAAAAGAGTTAAACGAAAAGATAAGGACACCAGCAACACTCAATTGGTACCTACGTTAACTATAGTACTACATAATTATAACCAAAACGCTATCAGAGGTTGCTATGTGCTACTCATTTGTAACTGTAACTTTCACACAAACGAAATGAGTGAGTTTTTTCTATTGCTGTAATTCAACACACTCCGACCTTGGAGCCATTAATAACTCAAACTTATAAAAATCGAAATCATTTATTAGCCATAAATCGGCCCTTAAGATTAACATGGATATCTGTATCGGTATATTTGCTCCATTCGTTTTCTGCCCTAAACATAATGTTAATTATCAAAAACGCAATTGCTGTTCGATTCGTCTCTGTTTTTTAATCATCAATTCAAATTAAGAAAATTGCGTTAAAATACGAAGACACATAAAATAAAATGCACGACTGGGTCGCACAAACTTGCTCTTATGTAAAAGACTAAGAATTTCAAAAATTAATCTTATTAGAGAAAAAGCATAAAATTCATTTTTTAAATGACTAAAACTCCTTTAGTAGTTGTATAAAAAAATTTTAAAACATACTTAAGAAAAAATTTTGGTACGCATATTCAAACTTTTTATTATTGTTCGAATAAAAATTTAATTTACAAAGAAAATATTGAGCAGTTTTTGAGGTATCGAATTTTCAAAAAAAAAATAATTTTTTTTTCTTTAAAAGTAAAGATTAATCGAAACAAAAAAGAAAATATCAAAATTCTCGGAGCTGTTTTTGAGAAAAAAAAAACGATTTTCGAAAACCATTTTTTAACATTTTGTATTGTGGGTACTTTTATTTTTAGGTAAACCAAATTTTTTTCCTCAGATCTTATAGATTATAATAAAAAACTTTTATTTATCAAGTCTAAAAAAAATTGAGCATGGGGTTTTCGAGTTTCCAGAAAAAAATTTTGAAATTGTTTTTAAGAATCAAAAAATAAACCTTTTAAAATTTGTATACGCAATAATATTTGAACTTTGGAGGGGCTTCATAATGATTAAAATCGGTTGTACTGTCTTCGAGAAAATCAAAAACTAAAAAAATGGTTCGAAGATGGCTTCCAAGAATAACCATTTTTTGAACAATTTTTTTCAACCATTACCTAAAATGACGAAATGAAATTTTATGAATTTTTTTTTCAAAATTCTGTGGGACTCTTTTTGAGAAAAAAATATTTATAAGATTTCGAAAAAAAAATCGTATGGCAGGTACTGTTATTTTTTGGTCTTAAAAAGAAAAGGAAAAAAAACGTGTGGGGAAAAAAAAATTCAAAACGATATCTACCAAGTTTAACGAAAATCGGCCCAGCATTTTAGGCCGTATTCGAACAGACAGACAGACAGAATTTTGGGACCCACATTTTTCGTCTTCGCTATCATAGTAATATCAACTTTGATACAAATCTTGAGTTCGATTTTTTTTACGAATGCATTACTTGCCTTATAGTACCTATAAGTCGTAAGAAAAACAACACTAGCAGAAGAATTTATGGCACGAAAATAACACTGTTTTTTTTTTTTTTTTTTCTTTAACAAAATGAACCCTTATTTTTTTGGTCGTTTCGGGGGGAGTTTGAACCCCTAAAACCCCTACCTGCCAATAGCATGTATTTTCGACAACCACCATCGTAACACTTCAAAACAAAAACATGTGTTTTGTTTCGTTTTCTTTGGTGTGTTTAGTCTCATAAGAAACAATGTTCTCTTGTTTCACGAAACAAAAAAACATGTTTTGCTTTATTCGGTGTGTTTTCAGCCTTAGTGCTGTTTTATGGTACCTAAATTTAACACTTAAATCTACTCCCATGTTATCAGGTCGATTTTTCAGATTTTTGTTTAAAGTGAAAAGTAAGTAGGTACTTTATTTGTTTGTTTGTATGTTTATGTGCAACAGGAATAGATCATTTATTTTTTTCATAAATATTTAGTACGTCTGGATTTTACTTAAAATACGTGGTTTATTTGTTGATTCCATTTTATGTATTTACATAATTACGTATATCTAAAAAAGTAATTTTTGTGTTGAAAGGGAATCGATTTAACATTATTTTTGTCTGTTGTTGTATTGGTAAAATTGTGTGTATCCAAGTGTATTTATTTTGAAAACAAAAACAAAAATAACATTTGAACCACAGTCAGTAGAGTTAGATGAGCTTGAAAAACTTATGTTACAAATTTATAGCGGGATGATCTTTCTTTAGTAAAAAAAAAAAAAAACATTTTAAAAATACAGAAATATAAGTGTCGAATACAATTTTTAAAACCGAACAACCAAGCTAAATTTGAATTTGTTTGTTTATTTTTGAAAAAGATTACAATTTTGATAGATTTACCCAGTTTATGACTTTTACGACGTTTACGTTTTTTCATGTTAGGATAAGTTGCTGGTTAAATGGTGTTTATAAATTAACTAAAATCGGCTGATTAGCTTATACCATGATTAAAAACTAAATTCAAACTTTGAATTTTTTGTTACGAGTTGAAATATTTATGGATTTAAGATGACACACTGTGAAAAAACTGGCTCCTACTGTTTTTTAATAGAAAACCTAAAAAAAAAACAATATTCCCACACAAAATATGTCAGTTCACTTATTTATAGTTTAAAAATATGTTAAGTTCAAGATTTTCTTACTTTGGTACCTAATGTACATGTATGTACATTGCGAATGGAAAATATTAAAATAATATAATATAAATAAAGAAATATGTTTCCTTGTTAAAAAATATGGTGTTCTAAATTAAAAAACAATTGAAATTTGCTCTGACACTTCAATTGACGTACTATAAGTACTTCAATGCTTTCTGTTAAAAAAGAGTACGGCAGTACTTAACTTTGAAGGTATAGAGCAAATTATGACAGCTCCTGAACTTTGGCAGACCTTGGTGAAAATTCTGACAGTTCATTACATTTGTTTTCTCATTTGTTGTAGATTTTGTAATAGATTTAATAGAAAGTCTGGAGACTAACAGCCGTATCTATAAGATTTTCTTAAACTGCATCTTAGAGGTTATTTAGTTAAGCATACTTAAATATTTAATTTGGCTTTAAATGACGAAACTTCAATTCGTATCTATAATCGATTTTTCATCGGTACTTAACTAAACAATGGTTGTGTCACGTAACGTAAAAGAATGTAAAAATCTAGTAAAGAAAAGAAACAAATGTTGCTTCATTTTATGCAACACAGCTGTTTTGTGACACCTTCTTTCAGTAAATAATTGGAAGACACATTTTTTTATTTGTGAAATCAAAAAAAAAAATGGCTATCGAACACACACCCACACCCGCCGCCACAAATAAAAGAAAAAGATCTGAAAATTGGGATGCCTCATACAAGGAAACTTTTTTATTTTAAAATTTGCAATAATACACTACAAAACAGAATTATTTTATGCACAGATTCTCTTCCAACAACGAGGAAGAAAGTGTCGATACAAACACTTTAAAGGCTAAGCGGGAAGCGTGGACAAAATTTCTTTGCGCGTACACATACTTTAATCAATACAAATTTTATGTTTCTTAAATCGTTGCACTTTATAATTCTATTATAATATCACAACAAACAATACCTACAAACTCACAATTTGAAACTTCAAAATTTCAAAGATGACAATCGATATGTCAAAATACATTTTAAAATGCCTTTAAGTGACCCTTAAACGCAGTTGATGGCGTTTAAGTTAAGAGGCCTTTAAGTAACGTTACTTAAATGTAAAAATTGATTATAGATACCGATTTCATACTTAAGAGCTGTTTAGAGGTATTTTAAAGTTAAGTAACCTTTAAGATTTGTTTATAGATTCGCCTGTAAGTAGTTAGTGAAAGGATTAAATTGTGTATTGGTAGCATTTTGTTAAAGCTCAGAATTTTGTTTTAACCTTCCAGTTAACTAATATTCAACATTAGCTAGCGTTTGATTAAAAGTAAGGCCCATTGATTTTACTTTGTGAATCACCGTAGAATGCGTTCGTTAATTAACATTTATTTTTTGAGTCAACCCTTATTTTAGCCTAATTAAAATCTCCAAGATGAATATGTTTACAGTAGATAATTGACGAATTAGATTCAATTAATCATAAAGAACACAATTCCAAAAAAAAATCAAGATTATTTATCCGTTCCACTTCTGGTATTTATTTTAGATAGGTAGGAAGGTACAAATGGCGTTCACTAGTAGCCTATAGCTATTTGGCCCAATTAGCGCTGAAGTGCGCCATTTTGATACCATAACTCGTTTCAACATGTGGATGAAAATTGTGGACATTTTCACGGAGTCATCCAGTTTGGATTAAGTTCAAATAAAAGAAAGGGTATTGTAGGTTTTGATGTATCTTTTTGTGTGTTTGCTTTTGTACAATCATCCGGAATTCGAATCACTCACTCAACCGGACCAAAACACGCCGCATCTGCATATCAGATCATATGTTCGGGTTTTAATATACAAACATAATTCGTTAAGAGTGAGTTATGAAGGGCTGATCCTTGATCCAGATAAGAGCAACACTGAGGTTAATATTCAGACTAGCAAGTTCATTCCAGCATTTCTGAAACAATTTGAATTTGATGATGGACTATAGAATTAATGGCGCAAAATTTTAAACATTTAAAACCCACTCTAAATCTCTAAACACCGCCGGCCGCCGAGACAAGTATATAGCTAAATGAATATGCACCTTACAACAACAAATTGAGTTGTTTATGCTTTGAATTTGCGATTTATACTTTATTTTCATCTAAAATAATGTAAATAACTTATAAACAATCAAAATCTGTATTTTTTCCGGCGAAAAATTATTTGGTTTGAAGTTGTCAGTTATGTATCTGTCAAATTAAGGGTTGTTCAACGCAAATTCGCTTAGGTTCTGTTGTAAAACCCACATTAGTTAGAAGAGTTGTCTAACGTGTTTAAAATTATGCAAAAGTTAGACCAAGTCTCCAAGCTAAACGACTGCGTTAAGTAGAGCCGGTTTTATTCCTTAAACGAGAACTGTTTAAAATTTTGCGCCATTTTTTTCGGCGAAAAATTATTTGGTTTGAAGTTGTCTGTTCTTTTTACTTTTTTTCTGTGTTTTTGTAGTTGTGTGAGTTATGCATCTGTCAAATTAAGGGTTGTTCAACGCGAATTCGCTTAGGTTCTGTTGTAAAACCCACATTAGTTAGAAGAGTTGTCTAACGTGATTAAAATTATGAAAAAGTTAGACAAAGTCTCCAAGCTAAGCGACTGCGTTAAGTAGAGCCGGTTTTATTGCTTAAACGGGAACTCTTTAAAATTTTGCGCCAATTGCTTTAACATCCACCTGACTGTCTGTTATATTAGCCGTATTCCGGTTCTGGTTTGGATTTTGCTTGAGAATCTTGCATGCTTCTCTAATCCCGAATAATTAATTTGAACAAAACCAGCAAAGTCAGTAGTGATTTTAATAATTTTTGTCTCCATTTTTCTAGTATTGTTTGACTTCACTATATGAACAGCTTGTCAAACTAAACCCATTTAAACTGAACGAAGTTATACCAAGGTGTAAAATCCTAGTTCAAACACGCTTCAACACGTATTACAAAAACAAGATGGGATCCTGCTCTCTATCTAGATTTATTTCAATTTTACAAAAATTAGTTCTAAATCTGGCGGGTAGATGGCTTTTGTGGTTAGGTATCGGTAGTGTAAACTGCTGCACTGCAAAGAAGAAAGACAAGAACTAATTGAAAATCAACAACATAAGGAAAAAAGACATGTACGTACATATAATACTGCTGTCACTATGATCCGTATCGTTTTATTTTCAAGGGATTATCTATTTGGATCATTGGCTACGTTACAAATAGTCTAAGACTTGACGAAGTTTATCATCTTCGTTTATCTCACGAATTCGTATCTGAAAATTTATAAATTGTTGAAAAAGATTCCAACACAAATTTTGACAGTTCGTTTACGACGTTCACAACGTTTACGATTGTTTTACGACGTTGCATAAATACCCTATTGCTATGTTCCCAAGAAACCGAAATTTGATATTTCATCTGAAAATGTTGAGATTTCAAATAAGAGTAGCAAGATTTCACTGAGATTTCCCTAAAATCCAGAGTTTTCATTTAAATTTCGTTAAGACAAATGGAAAAAATGAATTCGGCTTTTGTTAAACTCGAACTAAGTATTACTGGAACATTTTAATCTACACTAATCAAAAGTTAGCTTTATGTGTTTATACTATGGCTAAGGGCTCATTTCTCTTATTTTACTTAAAAATATTATATGTAAAATCATAAGTGGAATTCTCTATCACTTTTTCAAGCCATGGAATTTTTAAGATTCAAACCTAACCATCAAACCTAAATAATCGTCATATAAACCGTTTACATTAAAAGACAAGCTTATTTTAGATTTTTCTAACATTTTTGACAATCTTTTTTAGGGTTCCAAAGAAGAACACTTACCGTCATTTAATTTTTGCATGTCAATTCCGGTCTGTTTGATTGAAACATTAAAACGGTCATTTGTTTCAATTAATTTTCTTAACAAAGTATTTCTTTTCAGGTAGCTCTACAACAGTCGTTATTCTCGGATTTGTTGGTTTTACTTTACTGGAGCATGTGCCACTTGCGCCTATTGTAAACATTTTCTAAAAATTTCCTTATACAATGTTATATATGTTACATATACAAAAATACCTACCTTGATTATATAGTCGTAATTAATAATATGTATTTACTATCCATCATTTTTACCATAAAACGTCTAACAAAGACAACTCACATCATCTCGCCGCCAAAATGTCACGCATTTCAACTTCATTTCAAGAAGCCATTTCAATAGTGGTTGATAGGTAAATATCTGAGGTATCTGTGGTATCTACTCAATACCTTCTGATAGCTGACAGAAAATCTATATTTTTCCCCGACTTCTGTCGGTCGAATCGGTTCCTCCTTCCAATGCCGACATGTCTTTCTTTTCAACTGACTTTTATACATAATTAGAGACTTGCTGTCAAACAGAAATATTCAATTTGACGATGCACATCTATTAGCAAGATTATACTTCGCCATGCATATGCATAATATGTCCGTCCGTCGCGTCGCCGTCGTCGTCGTCGATACGTTCAATATTCTTTCGTTTCTACATACGTTACTAAACGAAAATAGTTTGAATTGTGGTTAGCTGCCTCTGTCCAGCTTTAATAGGTTCGTACCTACCTATGCACTCCTTTGACAATAGTCGTACGTCTTGTCTTGTGAATGCACTTTATTTAACCCTTTTCTGCACTTCATCGTACCATCTTGTAATAAAATTGAAGTCAACTTTACTCGTGTATATCTCCTAATTACAAGTTACCTCTAATCTCCCCGTTGATTTGAATGTTTTGGCCGACTCGCATTGTGTCATGTCAAAATGTCAGCTAATGTCATACCACCTTTCGAAGTGACGTCGTCAGCGTCATTTTGTGCATGCAGCAATGGCGACATAACGTGAGCAACCGATTCGTCGCCGGCCGCCGCGCCTCGCCGCGTTACACCGGGCCGCACCACTGCAGGCTTCGCTGCCACTGGAATCGGAATGGAATTCATTGGATGTAAATAATCAAAATCGAATTAAATTGATGCGATGAAAGGTGATGTCAATTGCATCGTAATGTTTATTCAATTAATGCACGCGAGCAGATAAGAGTGTAATATTATTCTTGATTGCCTATTTCCAACATGAAATGGTTAGGTATATGTAGGTAAATATGTGCTGCGTTTTATAGTTTATCGGATGGGAGAAGATGTTAGATGTTTTCGTTTAATGATCAATAATGGGCTGAGTTAATTAAGATAATAAGAAATTTAAGGAAAAATTCTGAGCTTAGAAAGTAATAACAATAATGTCTGACATAATAAATAAAATATGTCTGTCAAGTTAGCATTACCACCTCCAAAATTAAAAGGTGTAAAACTGTATCAATGGTCGTAAATTTGTCGCAAATATGTCTTAAAACCAAAGAATGTGTTGGGCTTTTTTATTTTTTGATTAATCCTTTGGTCGAAGCTTGACCTCAAAATAGGGTTAAATAAACAGAAAAAGGAATAGGTGAACAACTGTCGCAAATAAGTGGTTTTAAGTCAAATACTATGGCGAACAGAAAGTAATTTCGTAGTACAAATTCTCAAGAATTATTTGGGTAGTTCATTAAAATGAAAAAAAAAATTACATAGCTATCATATTTTCGAAACTGTAGTTAATTGGTCAGTTACTATAGGTTTTCGAGCTGTTTGAATATAAAAAATAGAAATTTTCTTCCCAAAACACGATACGGCATTTGAAAGTATGTATGCTAATTTCGTCATTCAAAATCCATTTAATTTAATTTTTTAATATACTCTCGTTGAAATTCTTTAAAGCACCAACTGTTTTTTTTTTTTCAGAAAAAATATTTCGTGATTTAAAATTTCCCGGAAAAGAGCAAAATATTTATTTTTCAAAATAATATGTTATTCAAATATCTCGATCAGCGAAACCCTGAGCTAATTGAATAATTTCGAGATTGGATTCGAGTTCAGGGTATCAAAAACCTTGGAAAAACTACAATCTGATTTCGATAACCAAAATCGTATTGACTTATAGTTGTATGATTATTCTTGCGCACAGTAAGAAGACAACTAAACAAAAAAAAAAAAACTAGACTCTCAAGATACTGCTTCACAACTTTCTAAAACTGTTTTCAAACTTTTTCTTAATTTTAAAAACTCTCCCGTTAATAAACGACGAACAACAGCTATTTAGCACTTAAACAATGTATGGTTCATTTGGATAGATGCCCCGTTTTTCGTTTTTCTGCATTAAGAATTTACTAGGGAATGTTCCTCGCAATTAAGATGAAAATTTTCCAAATTAGTGTACACCATGTTACCAAAAATATTAAAACGACTTTATCTACCATCTGCATTTGGAATTTTGCGAATACAACGCACTGATCTCTATAATACATTATAGAGATCAGTGATACAACGAAACACAAACTTCAGAATAAGAAAAAAACTGGAATTACATCTGTTAAAAAAAAGATCCGTATGAAGTTTTTAGTATTTATTTAAGATACTACAAAATGTAACTATTGCTTAAATGAAAAAATATAATTCATCATCATTCTCATAACCAATTCCGAAATTTTTTGCACAAAAACATTGGCGCAAAATTTTATTTGAATTAGTACGATGCTAAATCTGTTTTAGTATGCTATACTAGGTTAAAACAACGAATTTTCCAATTTTAATCGAATATAGCATCATACTTTCTCTACCCTTTTATTAAAGTTAAAATCATCGAATACCTATTTTATTGTTTTAGTATCGTGCTAGCTTCATATGACTCTTTGACATTAATTTGCAAACATCAAAAAAGGTTCGTGTACTTACTTTTTTACACGAAATGTCATTGTTTTAGGTGTGTTCAGAAGCAATTTATTAGGAAAATTCTTTTAGTACGATACTAGTTAAAAATATTTAAAATTAAGAATGAGTTAGTAAACTACTATAAAAATAACAAATTTTTAAGTAGTATCGTACTAATACCTTAATAATAGGCTGTTTAAAATTTTGCGCCATTATGTTTAAGAGTTTTCCAACATATTCATGCAACGAACAAAAACTGCAAAAAAAAATGGAGTCTTCCGATTTCCTATAATATTAGATAAGGAAGGCGCTAAGAAAAGCAAAACATCCTTTTCTGATCAACTCATCAAGGTTAGAAAGTTAACAAAGAGAGTTTAAATCTGTTCTTTGTTGTCTATTGTTCAAATCAAACATTTGAATTCTAGCCTTAAAAATTAAACTCCTTTCAGATACTGTAAACTTTGCTCTAAAATAATTATTTTCACATAGTTTAAGGCTGAGTTACCTTTGTTTTTATACCTGGAAATTAATTCTATCCCTCGCAAACAGTACAGTTGATATAATTATAAGCAGTATTTTTAAAAATGTGAATAGAATTTAGGTGAGCAATCATCATGAAAATAAAGTGAATTTAATTAAACTCTCAAAATTTCAACGATTTGATGAAAAGTTGAGAGTTTAGGTGGCGCTTAATTCAATTGTAGACAAATTAATGTGAAATCTAACATGTATGTATGTGCATTGGTTTTAAAATGATCAGGAACTTTGGAAAATAACAAAGAGAGAATATATAACTATCTATCTATTCGTATTTTTTTAAATTATTTTATATACAGTCCACTGTCAATGACAAATCAAAGTTAATCTGCATTTAGACGTCCGTTCTGAATTCGGTGAACGTTATTTTTGTTGTTCGCTCTTTGCAGAAAAAAGAACACCGAAGAAGCATTTATATTATTCCGTTTTTCAATTCAGTTCGTTGTTAATGGCAAAATGGATTGCTGGCTGTGGCGGCACTATTATTTTTGAAATAAAATTTACGACTGGATCGCACTTACTTGCTCTTATATACAAGTTCCTATTTTGGAATACAAAAAATTAATTAAAAACAAAAAACATGGATGTAATTACGAAAAAGGCATACAGAGAGGCATACGGAATTGCGGGACCCATTTTTTACATTTTCTCTATCATCGTTACGTCAAGTTTTGATTCAAACTTCTAATCCGATAACGAGCTATTTAGAAACTGTTACTTATTCCATAGAAAATGGTCGTTTTCGAAAACGTCAATTTGATCGTCATTTCTAATGCAGATATTGCTTTGGTTAAATATGCAATTGTTCTTCTTGCATAGTCTTTTTTGTCAACGTTAATCAATTTTCTTTCAAACGCATTTGACGTTTACGAAAACGCTTTCTGTCTTATCAATATTTTTGTCATTAACTCTGGTGCATATGGGTTTTGCAAACTGCGTTATCGAAAATATACTTTTGCATACAAATTATGTATTGGGTTTTCCAGCAGTTGACTTTTGTAGTTTGAGTTTAAAAACATCTTGCAATTGTATTTTTGACGTAAATAACATTTTCGAAAATGTTCCACATGCGCACCATCAGTGCCGTCAGTGTGTTTCACAAAAATTATTGGATATTGTTATGACCTTGGGTCATACAAGAAAATAAAATAAAATGGGGCCTGTCGGGAAACTCCCTGGAAATTTTATTTCCCTCGGAATTTTTTGTTCCCACGGAATTTTTTTCGTCAATCGTGAATCTCCCTCGAAACTTTTCCCCTCCGATAAAAAGAAGTACCTTACATCTGTTGTCGAAAAACACCTTTGAATTAGGTATGTGTAGTTTTAAGGCTTCCAATTACTACGTTTATATGGAGAATTGAATCGGAATTGAATCAGGATTTAGCTCCATGTATACCTGGATCGGATTGAAATAGGATTTCTCGATCCGATCCCACTAAACGAGCTGAATCGAATCGAAAATATGCTTGTATACCAGAATCGAGGAATCGAAGAATCGAGTGTGTGTACAAAACCATATTGCCATTTCGATCCCATTTCAATTCGATCTCCCGATCCAGTGCCACCATATACCTGGATCGAAATCTCAATTCGGATTCGATTCGATTCCTCAATCTTCTCTTGTAACCGGGGTAAATAACATTTAAATCCTCAGAAATGGAAGAAAATCACGATAGCCATAAATTACGCGGGAATATTTCGAACTCATTCACGATCGGGATTTTTCGAAAATGGGAATTCTTCCCAGGGGAATTTTATTCACGATAGCCCCCAATACTTTTTGAGTTTACAAAATACTTATTTAATAATTAATTTAAAATAGACTTCTTCGGTTAAGCCGCCAAATGCAAGAGTAAAAAAGACAATCCAATTAAGTATAAATATATAAGTATATATCAGAGCAGATGGCAATTGCCCAGGGATATTGATATTGCAGTGCTGCCTAAGCAGTATAATTATCCTTGCTCTCAACAGATATGATAATTTTGATTATTTTATATGACAAAGCTGAATAACAGCAATTATGCAGATATTTTTGAAATTTCGAAAAACTGTTGTTTCAGCCAAAAGCCACACTTAAGGAAGCATTTTTGTAAATGGGTCCAACGCAACGTTTGCGTTTTTCCTTAATCGGCTGAAATGTGAATATTTGTTCAATGGTGAACTTTTCTGCCCTATCCTGAAATCCATTATTATATGAACCTATTATATTGCTTAAAAAACACGCCTTCAGAAGTTCGCAGTTGGCAAAGTTCAGAAGATCTCCTTTTTTGAAGATCGGCTGAACAATAGAAAGGCTCTATTCATCCAACATACGGTCTCATCCAATCTTGTTTTGAATATCGGTTGGTGTTCGATTAGGGGGCGGTAAGCTCATTAAAAAATCAGATCCACATAAATTTTAATTAAATTCGGTTTTTTAAACATTGGCCCCGATTGCCGTTGTCGATTGCCAATCGAATCGAAACTTTTCGATTGTTTCGATTGCTTTTCATATTTTGTATTGTGTAACTCAATCGATCGAACAATGTACTATTGTGAATGAACCCACAGAATATTGCGATTATTTCAAATTTGACAGTTCTATGATGTGTTAGCTTTTGAAATCATATTTGTTTTTTCTGGTTTTCTTTTTGTAATATAAATTAAAATAGTTTATTTACATTTTAAAAAGAGTGGATCAGAGTTATGGTTTAGCGTTTAGCGATAGTAACACACATACCGACATCTTGAAATTACCAGAAAAAGAAGACATATCAGAGACATATCTTAACCTCTGGAACTGGAAGAAACTATGTCAGATTAATAGAATAAAGGTTTTTATTTGCTTTTTTAAATAGTTTCGCTTAATTAATTGCTTAATTGCTAATATTTTAAGATTCTGTGCTCATGGATCTTACCAAGTAAGTGTTGGTAATTAATTTTGTATTGGCCTTGTCCAAATCCAAAGTGTCTTAAGTGCTAAAGGAAAAGCTCTCGGTTCTAGAAACATTTGCGAATTCTAGCTTCGGGCTAGAATTCATATTTATGAAAAAGTTGAATACCAGGTGTGGTAGGGTGTATTGACAGTATACATATGTATATTATCAAGATAGTGGGTGGTATGCAGAAAGCCTTATCTCAGTCTCAAATCTCACTTTTTTGAGAAATTGCTAGCTTTCGTATGAAGAATAATTTTTCTCTCAGAATTATTCTGCATACGAAAGCTAGCAATTGCTCAAAAAAGTGAGATTTGAGACTTTCTTTATACCACCCAGTGTCTCAAAAAAAGCAATTCAGCACGCATATTACAATCGTTAGCGAATTTCTCTCATTTTTGCTTTACTTGGCTCTTAGCACAAATCATCTTCGCGATATCTAGATTTCCCTACATCAATCCGACCAAAATCTCTATTTGCCTTTTCTTCGTTATCACTTTCGACCTGCCTTTAATAGATATTTGAATGTTTTGTCCTCAAAATAATTAATTAATTGTAAGAAACTTAAATTTTGTTCACAAGAAAAACTTCTGGACTTTATCTTCTATACGCGTCGATCAGAAAATGACAATCGAAAAGAAACGACTGTGAAATCGAAAAGTTTCGATCACAATCGACACTCGCAATATGAAATAGAGTAATCGACGATCGATGATCGAAAAAGGTCGATCATCGATTACAAAATCGACAACCGCAATATGGGCCATTATCCCTGCAGCGGAGCGACTAACGGTGACTACTCCTATGAAACTTTGAGGTTTGAGCTTACGATCGCAGAATTAGTTTCTGCAGCAGGGACTACTATGTTATTTAATTCCAAAAGAACGTTTAACCGTAACAATTCTCCAAATTTAAGAAAAAAAAAAGTTTTTTAAAAAACCAATACTTACTTTAAAAATCGTTACTCATTGTACAACTTTATTTTACAAAATCATTTAAAATTCCTTTGCTGTTTCAAAATTAGTCTTCATATACTTACTGCATCTTTTCAAAGAAGATCATTGTTTTATTTTCCAGCTTAATAACTTAAAATCTTTAGAAAAAACCTGTCATGTTTATGAGTGTATAGTGAAAGAAGTGAGTATTCAAATATGTCTACATGAAAGTTATCCGCATCTCACATGCAATAACATAAAAATATTGAATCAGAAACCATAAGGGAAAAAATGTATTGCATTCTTTTCTCAAAAATATTATGTACCTAATGCACAGAATTAAAAAAAATATATTAAAATAAAACTCGATGCTGATTTAAAAAAATCTTCAAAAACAATTTACTATCAGCTTTAAGTCAATTCTTTCATTCAATTTAAGCAGCCGCCGGCAAAAATGACTAAAAACAACATAGCGCAAATAAAGGTCTTAATAAATTCTCTATAAAATAAACAAAAAATGCCTTTACGTTAACGAAAAACACATTTTCAAATAAATCAAAACACCTTTCAAACACATTTTGTTTTGTTTCGTAATCATCAAAAATTTAATTATATGTTTATACAAAAAATGTTACGTCTTTTCACTTCAATAGTTTTCAGTTAAATGAATTTAGATTTTTCTTTATTATTGAATTTATAACAATACAATTTTTATTTTATTTTCCATAATGTATATTATAATTTTTTTATTTTAATTAATTAAGTAATTAATACAAATTTATATTACATTTAAAATCCAAATATCTTTTGTCACCTTCTGTTTTTATTTTTAATTTTACTTAAATAGTAGTTTACAGATTTACACGTACTTATCTTTATTAAATTGTTTTATTAATATTTATAGTTTTTTTTTTGTTTTGTTTGTTTGATGGTTTTCATTAAATATTTGTAATTGTTATAATTTGTTTGTTAAATTAAAAAAAAAAATAAACAATTATATGGAAAATAATAAAACTATTTTTATATTTATTTTTTATATAGTAAAACTTATGAATAATTTTCTTACAATTTCTGAGTTTATTTATCTATAAGCGTATTTTTCATTGTTTACTCATTAAATCACGGATAAACAATAATTATCATAATAATAATTCTAGAAATTACTGCAATATTTTTGTTATAATATTATTATTTAAATTAGACACACATAATTTTACATTATATCTAATAAATATTTTTGTATTATTATTATTTATAGAGTTCATTTAGCTTTGTGTTTTATTTAATATTATTACATAGGTATGTGCCAAAATTCGTTTTTTTTTTATTTAAGTAGATTCTCTTTATTTAAGATTCGCTCTCTGTTGGTATACGACAGTCTTGACTCTGAAAAAGCTGCACGAAGTTATTTAAATAACTTGTTCTCAAGATTCTTAACTTTTCTTCATTTTTGTTTTTATTGCGTTTCTTTACCAACTTTCAAGGCGCTATAATAAATCAAATCATGTTTAGTTATTAGTATTCTGTATAAAACTAGAAAACAACTTTTTAAAAATTAACACTTTCGAATAAATAACAAAGAAAAAATATTTTCTATTGTCCTGATAAGAAATGTTCTGGTTTAAATAATATTATGTATTACAATCACATATTTTTTGTTTCAATGAAATTGAAATTTGTGGTTCTAATTGAATGAACCTGATAAACACCCATGTTCTGCATTTCACTTATTGTGAATTCGAGCAACAAAAGTGAATTTTGATGTTCTGCATTCCGCATAAAATGACTTTTGTGATTTGTTCATTCCGAATGTGAAATGTTGGTGTTCTGAATTCCACCCGAAATGAAGTTTGTGAATTGAGTTGAAATTTTGTGTTAAGGGAATTGAAGTCGATTTTATTAAGGGATTTATTTAAAAAATGTAAACAAATGTCTCTTCGCTTAGTCTGAAGCTTCTTTTGAAACTACAAACAATTTAAATATGACCATGTTAATTCATTCCCCATTTTTTACTTACGCTGCTTCTATAAGATCTAAAATTATGGCTTTACTACGTAAAACTTTTCCACAAACTCTCTATCATTGATTTTTGTCCCTTCTACCACTTATTAATAATAATAGTGAATCTATTTTCGTTATGCACAAGAAACAATGTTTTAATAAATGATGCAAATTGTCTTTCAGCTGATTTTGACATTTCACAAATAAATTCGGAGTGAATTGAATTCACTCGGAATGTAGAACATGCCTTTTCATTTTAAGTGAAATTGAAATTCGTTTTCAATTCACTTTCACTCGGAATACAGAACATGGGTGAAAATGTACTTTTAATATTACTTTTGCAAGATGTCATAATAGTAAATGGTAGGTAGGTAGGTCTTGGCTTTTGTTTATAAGAGAGTGACATTTTTATTTCTATCTACATCCAGATTACACATACAATTTATAAAGTATTCTCAATCCCGACTTTCATTAATTATTTATAAAAATTTTTAAATCGTGTTCAAATAAAGCTGTTTTGATGGAAAAATTTAGTTGGTCATACTCATACTCGTATGTAGATATTTATTTATTTGAAAATGTATTGATTAAAAAACGGCTAAAAGGAACATTTAGGGATCTCAGAATCAGTTGGCTAAAAGAATGCAATACATAAAAACAATTTAATGAGTTCAACATTGTAAGCTTTGTATGACTAACAATGGCTTTGTTACTTTTACAATCAGTTGTAGTGATATTTGTTTTAAATAATTGTATTCATTGAAATATTGACTGCAATCAATTGAATATCAAATGAAGGGCGGTAGCAAAATTTTGTTGGAGCTCTCAAAATGAAGTCTACGAATGTATTTCAAAATAAAAACATTCTCTAAAACAACATTTATATTCATATGTGTGTAAGTTATGATTATGGAGTTCGTTTCTAATCTCGTTTTATCATTCAATTCTAAACAAATACTTTCAATATTTAAAGTCTAATCGACATCGATTTCCGAAATAGTGAATCGAAACCGCATTCTAGATACAAAAGCTAAAACCAAAAGCAAATTTTCTACCAAATTTAACTCATTTCAAATTCTAGAATCACTGTTATCGCAATGAGACCACTTAATTACACTATAAACCCTTTCAACCTAAACTAATTCTTTTCTTGCCGCGCACACTGCATAAACAGCCCTCGGGATTAGAATGTACTTCTTAACTGTACCAAACTGAATTCTAGTCTTTTTAGTAGTCTAGTCATATAATATTGATTTAAAATTGAAAGTAAAGCTTAACAGAAAGCACAACTTAGTCGCCATAACAGACGATTTAAGAACTATGGTCCAAAGAAATTTTAGAAACAAACAAGAAAAAACCCAACGGATAATCATTAATTATTTTAAAGTAGAAAACGATTTATGATTTATGATGTCCTAAAATCTAAATGACCGAAGACTCGACAAGGACGAAGGATTTTGTTCGATTTCTATTATAGTAATGGGGTTATTATGAATAAAATTTTCCTGAAAAAGTTAAGCATATTCGCAAAAAAGAGTATCATGAATTTAATCTGAATTTATTTTTGTGTTGCATAAATTGTACATAAATATATGGAAATGTATTGAATTTTTTTTTTTCACAAGTGGAATTTATTCCGATGAAGGATCTAAAAGACAAATTTATTCTTAGGAAAGGAGACTTTTCTCGTACTAATCGCTACGTCTCAATAAGTGGTAGACGACGTCGAAGTACAAATTTTTTCCAAAATCCCATGTTCAATCACCCAAAAAAAAGCTATATAAAATGACAATCAAATTCCTATGGACAATTTGAGCATCATTCACGGAATAAATTTTCGAATACGGGAACATCTCTAGGGACATATATATGTTTGTGTGTATAATTTTCGCAATAATGCCTAATACCAAAAGCCTAATTCGCTAATTCCACTATAACCTCAAAGATCTAGTTACATACATATTTTAGAAAAAGAATTTAAGTTCCAAGAACGGTAATACAAAAAGTCTAACTAGAAGAAAAGTAAACTTCAAATATTTGTAAGTTCATCAGAATGTTAAAAAATAAATAAATAAAATTACAGATTTAATATCAAATTAATAAACTATCTATTTTGAAGTAGATAATTGAATTTTGACGATTGGAATTAAAAAGAATGCATGTCTAGGAATACACTACCCGCAAAAAAGAAATGATTTTTAGTGAAAAATTATTCTATTTTTTGCCTAAAAAGTACATGAGAAGTACAACAACTCATACAGAACTTGAACCTAGTAACTTACAACTCTCAATCATACCAGTGTTGATGGAGACCTACAATTTTGTGCCGAATCCGAACGGCTAACAGGAGGATTTTTCACTTGCTCGCATGAGACAGTACACCTGAAGAATAGTTGTGACAAAATTTTAAAACATCATCTACAAAAATCATCAATCGAGAAGAGATGACCTATTTTTTTTTTTTTGTAAAAAAAAGAGAAGTGAATACTACGAGTTTCTATCACATATAGCCCTCGATATCTAAAATCTGTGTCTTTCTTTTGTTTTTAAATGACTTTATTTTATTTCCAATTTTTGGCATTCTTTTCTTAATTTGTTACCTAAACTTAGTTTAAAGTAGTAGCAAACCTCGAAACACCTAAAACACCGTTGAATAAAATATAAAAGTAAAACTTGAACTATAATAATAAAAAATCTACAAAGGGTATGCTTCCAAGGAGCAGACTTTAAATAAAATATAGAACTAAAAATAAAAAAAAAAAAAAATTTCTAAAAATTTAAAGATATGGATGGGGAATTCAATATCTATCTATTGACTTCACAAAATTGACTAGGATTTAATCAGCCCTTGGTGAACGTGAACGTTTGTATTGTATCGTACTATCCGGAAATCAATAAAAATCATGTAAAAAAAACAACGTTAGAACAAGTAAACAGCGAACAGCTAAGATTTCTGATGAGAAATATAATCTTCCTTTTATCCATACAGTATCGGAAAAAACGGTTAAAATAAATAAAATTCCACGAATTTTTCTGTAGTCATTTAATTTGTTTTCCCTCGTATTAGAATAAATTTATTAGATTTTCTTGCTATCGTTGTTTATTATGTGAATATCTGTCGACATGAGCAAAATGCATTTTTCACTCATAAAATTCCAGACAAAATGTCTGGTTGTAATAGCAAATACCAGAAAAAATACTCCAAAGTTGCGAAATTATGTATTTGAAAATAATTTAGCAGTTTTAGGAAGAAATTCTTTAATCACTTCGGGATATCATGTACACGGACAAGAAAAGTAGACAGAGGACTTATTACGTAATACGAAACGAAAAGTCGCGACAAACACCGATTATATAAAGAAAGATGTTGCCAACCACAACCGAAAAAGAAACATTTTTTCGCAGAAAAATAAATCACCACAGTCACAATTTTATTAGATAAACGAAGTAGAAAAAGCCAGGGCCGTAATAGCGTAAGACTAAAGCGATCGCTCAATTAATTGATGAACATTTTGACAATCGCTCTCTCTCTATCTTTCTTTATTGATATGATAAAGACAGCTATCGTCAAAACCACATTCAATTAATTAAACGATCGCTTTAGTCTTACCCGATACGGGCCTAGTAACGTTAATTTAAAATGATTCTCGTTTTACATAATCGCTTTTTAACAATAACGATAGAATTTCAACTATAATCGTTTAACGTTAAAGGGGCCCAGTTGGTTACATCGATTTTTTTTGTAACTCATAAGACTGCTTTGCTAACTTTATGTTTTTAAAATCCAATTTTAAAACACAACTAATAAACAGAAAAAAAACTATTCTATCATCTACATACATACTTGAATTTCAACTAAGTCGGTACCTACTAATATCCCTATACTTATCACGACAAATCTTAAACAAATTACATTCGGTAGTAAAAATACAGCAGATTGTTGAAGTTAATGAGCATGGGGCAGATTTTTATTAATTCAACTCCAAATTTTATTTAGGATTGTCCTGTATCAGATAGAATTAAATGAAAATAAAAATCAACTAGGATGTATACTATGTACTTTGAACAACAATTTAATTATTTTTTTTTTAGCTAATTTAAGAGCCTAACAAACTTCTCAGACAGACCACAAAAATGTTTTTTTTTCACATAACTCTTCCTCCTGTTTAATTATCTTACATACAAGAAAATTTAATACAAATCCACTAGGAATGTTCAATTAAGTATATTATGATTGTTATTTTCTTTTTTTACTTTGTTTAATATTATATTATTATACAATAAAGCTTTTGAACGACGATTAAAAAAATCTTCTATCCTCTTTCTTTCCAACTTCTATATCAATACCCCGCATGCTTAATATTTTTCTTTGTTTTGTTTTTATTTATAAGAAGAGCAAGAGTAGAGATTCAAAATTGGTGAAGAACATTTATTGGAAAAATGCATTATTTATGAAGTATGTAGACCTGAACAACGGGTTTTATTTTAAATATTTTATTTTATGTATTTATATTCCTCCTTTCTTCCTATTAGCTCTCTGTTTCTTGTTTCTTTTAGTGTTTTTTTGTTTCGAATAATATTTATAACAATTTATGTATTAATACATTGAAATTTTGATTACTTTCATAATTATGATTCATTTATTTTTTTCTTCTTCTTTTTTAATGTATATCATATATATATATATTTATATTATAGGTTACTATTTACAAAAGTCGATCTTGAAAATAAGATCTTAATAAGTTGGTTTTTATTTTTATTTTAATTTTTGTTTGTTTAAATTAAATTAATACTAAAATAAGAACTAAGAACGTATATGACATTTTTGTTTAGTTTATGTAAAAAAATCCTTTTAAATAATAAAATAAAAACATTTTATTTTTATGTTTTTTTTTTCAATTTTTGTTGTTTTTTTTAATATTTTATCAACGACAGTCTTAGAGAAAATAAATGAATAAAACGAGGTTATTCAGATATTTCCTTGTTTTTATTTTATGGAAATGCTGGCGGTATTTTTGTTTGTGTTTTGAGTGTGAAATTCTAACTGAAATATGGATGGATATTTGCTGCGGATGCTGGTTATTGGTTGTAAGTGAACTGCTATAATATATGCGACAGCATATTATTTAACTGATGGCGTCATTTCTCGAGTGATATCAGTTTGAATGAGAACTGAAGCAAGAGAAAGCGTTGAAATCAAAGACCGGCAAACAGTTTTAAAATAGCGCGCAAACATCGACAACGATAAGAAGCAAGTGCTGTAAACCTCTATGGAGTTGTTTAGCAGATATACCCGCACCTAGCGCAGGGCATACGCAGTAAATAGTCGTTAGTTATCTCCCCTTTTCTCACCTATTGGGTGTATTAAGATTGATGCCTGCCGAGAGTGAGTTGTTATTGTTATTAGCTGTGTTGCCTCCTGTCGCTGATGAGCCTGCATTCATGTTGGACGAAGTTGTTGCCATGTCATTGGAGTTGTTACTGATTTTTACTGATATTTCATTAGAGGAGGTCTTTTGCGAAGCAGAGGTTGTGTACATTGCTGTTGTGGTGCCAGCCGCCGACACTGAGGCTCCAGTTTGGGTGTTTACAACTTGATTGGTTATGGGAACGCGCATGTTCGCGAACAAAGCTGGATTGTTTGCAATACGCTGGAGTTGATGTTTTCCCAAAACGGTTGTCATACCGGGTGAAATCTGCATTTGCATTTGTCCGGAGTTGTTTTTGTGGAGGGACTTTAGGTTCAGTAAACTAGTGTAAAACACTCGCTTGTTATCTGGAGTCTCGCCACCAATGATGTTTAATATTCGATCGCGCTTCATTTTATGAAGTTGAATCTGCTGTTGTTGCTGCTGCTGTTGCTGTTGTTGTTGCTGCTGTTGCTGTTGTTGTTGATGTTGCTGTTGTTGTTGCTGTTGATGTTGAAGCTGGGCTGTTTTCAGCTGCTGATTATTTAGTTGCTGCGCACTAATAGCATTCTTCGAATCCACAACTATATTACTCTGTTGTAGCGAACCTGTTGACACAAAATTCAACTTAAGATTCGAATTGGGAATCTCTTTGTAGTGGATTTTATTTTGCATATCTCCAGACGATGTGGCAATCGTGAAATTACTAGTACTTGTGACATTTCCCGAAGGACCCGATGTACTGAGTATCAGCTTATTACCACTCGATCCACCAACTCCGCCTGCATTTGAATGCTGGCTAATCATGGTGATTGGCTGCGATGAGGGTTGCAGGCTATAATTATGATTTGCAGCAACTGCGGCCGAGTTTTGTTGTTGCACACTTAATTCAGATACTACAACTGGATATGAAGACATCTTGATAACTTTTCCAGTTGGAAGAGTTTTCTGAGTTGTTTGGTTGTTAACATCAATCATTGTTGTATTGTTTGCGTCGTCTTCAGATTTGATAACTTGATACTGCTGCTGTGATTGCTGTTGTTGTTGCTGCTGTAGCTGCTGTTGTTGTTGGTGAGCGATCTGAACCTTTCGCTGTGAGAGTTTGCGAGTCAATAGCAATTTATCCAGCACTGCAATAGGAAAAAAGTATTTATATTAAAATTTTGTAAAAATATCAACACTTATAGATTATGGAAGTGTGCAAGGAAACTTATAGAAACTATCTGTTTTAACTTTAATAAAATGTTAGATATGCCATGGTGCTTCATTCGACTAAAATTTGCAAAATCTTCTTTTTAACATAGTATCATCCTAAAATAGTTTCAACGTGTCGTACTAATTCTATTAAAACTTTGCGCTATTGCGTTGAAAAACTTTAAAATGCTATCACTTTTTAATACGATTGTTGTTTAGACTATCAAGCAACTATTTGATCTTAATCAATAAACTAAGATTACGATGTGAAATAAATTAATAAGAGGCAAATGTGTCGTAGAAAGCCTAAACCTCGTGACTTATTAATCTCAATCTTTCATGTGTTCGTATTAACAGGAATGGAGGAGACCTACATGACATTCTAATGAACTATATTACGATGGTGGTGCAGTTAAAAAAGTGTGTTTCGTCATACCGTCCGTAATTTTTTTTTTTTAATAATAAGTATCTCTGATTATTTTATTTAACGTCATCCACCCTTGCCTCTAAGACTATATTTTTGAATTTCAAATAAATTGTGTATGGGATTTTTCCACCTTTCACATTCACTTTTATATTTTGTATCTTTCATCTGCAGCAACTATTCTATTGAATATTGTTGACCTTTGTTTCATAATCACTGCTTTAAAAAATCAAATTCAAATATAAATTTCCATATATAAGATTTTTTCAATTGGCACAAGTAGATTTTGTCGAAATGTTGGGGCCATGTTCAGACCATTTTAATATTGCTAGTTTAAAAAGAAAAAAAGTTTTCTTAAATTATCTTTTAAAATTAAGAGATCCACAAACTACGCAAGTGTAACATACATTAGTGAACTTTAAAAAAGTTAAAGCTAATTTGTTTGCAACACACTTTGTTGCAAATTCGACTTTTGAATCCACCTGTGATTCAGTGGGTCAATGATTCTAAGGGACAAATTTTCTTTTTAGAGCTCGTGCATTCGCAAGAGTCCTTAAGGATCTTGAAATACACAAATCCAATGGTCCAGATCGTATATCCCAATTAGTTCTAAAGAGGTATTCTTGCAGGCTGGCAAAACCATTGCATGAGATTTTCTATTTGTCCTACTCTCTTTCCGAGTAGATGGAAAACGGCATTACCGATCAATTGCACTAAGATCCCTGCTTTTCAAGGTAATGAAAACACTAATCAACAATCAGCTTAAAAATATCTCGAAAAACCAAAGCTCTTTAATGACCGACAGTAAGAAATATGTGACTGGTGATCTTATGGTATAACTAACCGGAAAGTAGAACTTATCCTTATGTCATTTTGGAGAAACAAAGGTGATTGATATTTCTAAGTATTTGATAGAGTTTGGCCTGAAGCTCTTTAATCGAATTTGGTATTGATGAATCTCTTCTTCGTTGGATTTTAAATGAACTTTTTTGGACGGTTTTAAGTCTGATATTCATAAAATAAATGCTGGATTGCCCAAAGCTCCGGTTTGTCTCCGAACTAATGCTTATTTTCCCAAGTGATCTTTTGTTTCGCTGACGACGACAGCACTGTGAGCTTCTCATATTCTTTTTCAACACACAACCCTGTTCTTCGGGTGTGGAACTGAAACTTAGCGTATGCTAAGCTCATTAGATTCGGATCTCGACATCATTATTCAATGGAGTAACAACCGTGTAGAATTCAATGCTTCAAAAATACAAAGCTCTCTTTTGTCGGCCAATCGAAATGTACCACCCATGCCATTATCCATAAATGGCACTTGCATCAAAGAAACTGAAAACCTTTCCATAGTCCGTATGTGTGTAAATGACCATCTCTTATGGACTGACCATAATTCCATGAGCCGAAAATGCAGCGAATTGCTTAGGTTTTCTCAAAAAAAAAAAAAAAAAAAAAAATGCAGAGATTTGTTCCCCTTCTTAGCTGGTTACATTCAGAATAGAGCCCTTAAACTTATAGGAGAAAGGAGACACATCCATTGCGGAAACTTTTGTTTCTCTTGAACACCTTTGTAACGTCTCTTGTGTTTCTTTGTTTTATAGCTTTTTCTATCAACAATTTTCAATTGATATAGCCAGTTGCATTCCTTCTCTCAAACAATTCCGCCGTAATACTCGTCTAGCTGGGAATAATCATCATTTTGCCCGAGATACTAACTTCGGACGTACTGTCAAATACACAGGTTCTTTTAGCAGCACTACTAAAATATTGAATACTTCGCCCTTCTCAAGTTTTCCGACTCACTGTGATGCACAAACTTTCAAGACTAATGTGCATCGACATCTGCTATTAAATCCTCTCCATTAAAAAAAAACAACCTGTTTTCTACATATACATAGAAAATATTTGTTAAAAAACACATTTCAAGCAAAATGCTGTTTTGTTTGCGTAAGTTCAACAAAACACTTTAAACCAATGAGTAATATTCATTTAGTTATTAAGACTAACATCATTTAAAAGATCTAATAACTTTTAACCTGAGATAACCTACAACTTAAATACTTTCAATGACAATTAAAGCAAACAAAATATTATTTAGTCTGTTTTTAACAAACTTATTAAAAAAATTCTTACCCTCAGGCCCATTCAGTTGTTTTTTTTGTCCCGTTGGTCGACTTGTCCAAACAATTTTGTTTGCAGTCGCGTCAGTTGACAATATTCCAGAACCACCTTGACCCACGTGTCGCCAAACAATTTGCTGTGTCTGCTGTTGTTGCGGTTTTGAAGTCGTCACAATCATTGGTGTCTGGTGACTCATCATATTATCGGTTATTATCATATTTCCATTGCCACCAGAACTTCCCCCGCCTGCATCGACCAAGCTACTACTTCCACCACCATGATTTGGACCATTACTTGAAATAATAGTATTGCCTAGACTATCACATGTTATTTCATTGTCCAACTTCACATTTGCCAATATCACTGCGTTCTGTTGTTGATTAACATTATTAGGAACTTGATTGGTGTTTACAACACCACCAACATTGCAGTTGCTTTGTTTTAGGTAGATTTTCTGTGGCATATTTCCCCCGGCGTTCCCATTGGAATCTTGAGTCGCAAATATGGTGGTATGGTTAGTTGAAGCCATAGAAGTAAGTACATGCGGTCGGGACACCATTGCACCTTGTGTAACAACCGGCGTTACAAGACTCTTCTGCTGAAGCTGCAGATTTTGTTGCAGGAGATGCTGTTGCTGTTGTTGAACTAATCTTAAAGCTGTCCGCTGACCTGATGGATGAACTAAAGATGTGTTTGTTGAGAACTCAGATGTCGGCAACAGACCTTGCTGTTGCATTATCTGCAGTTGTTGATGGGCGGGTGGTTGTGCTATCGATAATGCCGCTGCTGAGGCTGGCGGAACGGGTGGTGGCGGAGGAGATGCTAAAATTTCATCAGGTGGCTCTATTTTATTCACCTCCGGCAACTTCTCTTTGATTTCTTCTTTTTTGAAGAATACCTCATCCTTCAATCCGTTTATGGTAGAGAATGTCGAGCTGCCAAAATTAAAATGACTGGTATTTAATTTGTTATTTAGCGCAGCCTTCACGCCGTCCTTGTCATCTTCCAGTGCGACATCAGGGCCTGCACTGTCACACGCCTCTCCATGCTTGGTCGTCGCATCGCCAGGCAATTTCTTTTCTTCGATACAGTCAAGCAAGCCAGCGCCGCCGTCGTCGAGGATGCCGTTCCAAAAAGTCGTTGTTTGATTGAGCGTTTTCAGGTCGTCTATTTGGCACTCCTGCAAAATGTTGTCCAGCATATTTTCGTTGTCGTCCTCGCCCAGTGAGAAACTCATGTCAGCTAAACTATCACCACTTAAATTCAAATCAATGCCCACGTTAGGACCTTCACCATCCAGATTATTTTCGGACATTGATTTACTAAGATAGTTGGCCGCAAACACTGATGGAAGCAGCTGAGAGTCAGGCTCCAAGTCGGCGTATGTGAATGGATTTGTTACAAAGAGAGCATCATTAGAATTGCTCTCCCACAAACCAGCTGAAGTACTATTGCCATTTTCTTGGAATATCGCCGAAGGGGGACTTGCACATTGGCTTAAACATTGCATTTCAATGGAAATCGGTGTCGTAGCTGAGAAGCCAACGGCTGGAGTAACAGCTGGTGCTTCACCGATTACCGTCGAGGAGGTCGCAGCCGCAAGCGGTTCGTTATAGTCGTCCAACTCAATTGCAGGTGTTTTCGGTCGAAAATGTAACCAATCTCTTCTTATCTCACTCAAAATTTCGTTGCAAAGCTCCGTTCGTTTACTTGATGGCGGTGGAGCGCTAGTATGGTCCAAAAGAAATGGAAACTGTCGATCGTTCACAGCAAAGCAATCATTTAAGTTACTATGCCGCAAAACGTCTTTTGCTTCTGTAAACTGACTCTTGGGCAATTGATTGTTGTTAATTGTCAAACCGCTCATTTCATCATCCGGATCGGCCTTGATTAAACCATCGGTTAGAGCCTGATTTGCTGCATTATTTCGATTGGCATTTATGTAGCTACTCAAACGGGCCAGGTTCACATTCTCATCATCAAGAATATTTAGGTCGGCTGAGTCAATTATCTCTTGCTTGATTTGGACATCAGCACTACTTATCACATTGGGCTTTCCATCATTGTTGTTGTTGTTGTTGTTGTTGTTATTTATGTAATTGTTTACATTGGATGTAGTTCTGTTAATGCTATTGTAAGTTTGTTCGTTTAAACTATTACAACTAAATTTAAAACTACTACTACTACTTATGTCGTTAGGATTAAATTTGCGATCAGTCGGCAGAACCTGTGCTTTTTTAACTATGTCGCTTACAACCTCTGAGTATATGGACGAGGTGGTCGGCTGCTGCTGTTGATCAACGTTTGATGCATACGATGACGTTGAAAACTTGAAAGAGTCTTCGGCGTCATTCAGCTTCTCTCGCTTGATTACTTCTTCGCTAAGGAGACTATTTTTAATGTTGCTAATACTATTGTTGTTTTCACTGTTATTGATTGATGTTCTGTGTTTGGGATGAAAACTGTTGTAATCCCATTTGCGTTTGGGGCGTTTTATTGGCATCGGTTTCACAAATGCTGTCACATAAAGTGAATCCCGAGAAACATTCTCATCGTCCTCGTCATCATAGTCACAATCGACTTTATTGACGTTTTCAGTTGTTGGGCAGGTTCTTGGAGAGTTCTGAGTTTGCTGATTGGCGGCTGGATTTGCGTTTAGACATGCGGCGGGATTTTGTAAGCTGCTACTTTCCATAATGGTGTAATCGAGTTTAGACCAAATATCATCCATATTTGTTGATGCTCGATCTAAAATGACACGTCCTCCTCTTCCCAGTCGACGTCTTGCAAATCCTATACAACGTGGTCTGAAATAGAAAGAATTGTTTAGTGTTAAAAAAAAATAATATGATGTTCAAATTTAAATTAAATTTTATCTTAATAATCGTATTTACAAATGAGGATGTGTATAATGTTGAAAAAAAAGTTACATTCAAAAAGATATTGTCGTGAAATAGAAGGTAGTGCTTCAGGCCCAGCGAAGAAGCCGTGTAACAGCTAGTTATGCACAAGTGCATAATAATTTTCTTTTAATTTATTTTAATTTGGATCTTCAATAAAAACAGCTCAGCCAGAATAAAGATACAATTATAAGCAAAGTTTTTTTGGTTAATTATTATAGCTTAGTACATCTTGAATTTTTTTGTTTATCGTTGTAAAAAACTTTCTCGCAAAATCTTTCATTATTTGCATGGAAGTCGTGGATAAATAGGTAGGTCGGAATACCTCAAAAATGAGTTTAAAATAATGATTATTATCAAATAAATAATATTAAATATTTGAAGAAAATTTGCCCTTCTTTGTTTGTAAGTCAATAGTCAATAATAAGAAAATACATAATAATGGGAAAATACAAAAGAGAACACCCTTCATTACAATACTCATGTTTTGTCAGTTGTATTATAATTCCTGAAATTTTCAAGTATTCGACATACCTACTGATTCATCACCACCAAAGAATTAGGCTAATATAAATACAAAGATATGTACATACTATTAGTTTAGTTTCCTATAAAATGTTCAGTTCAAATGTGTGTGCCAATTTTTTCTAATTTGTGTGGATATTAATATTTGTTCGGTATTATGGCTTTTTTTCAAAAATATTGAAGTCACCAATCATGCTTTTATTTTGCAATTTCGCTTGCAGAAATGTAGAAACAAAAATAAAATTTAAAACTTTAGATAATTTTGCGGAGGAGTACCGAGACTGCTGAGACGTAAATACACATGAGATCTGAAAAATCTGAACTGGCAAAATAAAATAATTTCAAGTATTTTAGATCTCCTCTCTGAGCTGAACTTCTCAGAAGAACTCGTTTTTTTTGCTTCTAAAGTCAAAAATGGAAATAAAATAACAGACCATATAAATGTATTAGGAAGTTCTGACCTTTTGCAAATGTTTCTGAAAATGTAACACTTTACTAAATTTAATCACTCAATCTCAATTATATTTATTAATTTCGCAGCAGGAGTACAGATAAGACAGTCTTTTATAGTATTATGTATAAGAATTTGTCTTTTTAAGTGAATTTAAGTTAGAGATATGTTTTAGAGAATAGTATGAATTAAATGAAAAAAAAAAAATACTTTTTGTTCAACAAAAATCCCTAAAGCCTGCTGAAGCGAAACGAAATTTTTCATTGGTCTCCACATCCACAACGAAATCGTAAACGAAAATGCAGCAGAAAATATCTGTGTAGTGTTATCAGCTGTTTAGAAATATTGACAATCAAAGTCAAGTGAAAGTTGACACAAGAAGTAATTAAAGAAATTAATTTATATTAACAAAATGAATGTACAAAACTATGAAGAAGTACTTATTTCCATGATAATTTGTCCAGCATCTGTACTGATGCTTTTGAGAAGAAAATCAAAACTTCCTTCAATTCGAGTCAACCCATAATCTACAGCAAATGCAAACTAAAGGACATTTCATGACCGATGTAAGTTTTTGTTAATCTTTTTAGTGATTTACTTTCATGATCATATTTGTAGTTTCATGACATGTTAGAAGATTTTAAATTACGTTTGTGATGCTCTATGCGAGGTATTAGATGGATATATAATACATATGCCGGAATTGAATATTCACGAGTTTGTTGTCCTCAAAATGCAGGAAGTTTATTTTATAACTATAAAATATAGAAAATATTGTAAGGTGTCTATTAATGATTGTAAACATTATAAATTATGTTCTGTTCATTTTTAAAGTAAAGATTTCGACTTTTTAATATGACCCTAATGTGCAACATGATTCAGATATATTAGAATAGATCTAGCATCAGTTTGCATGACGCTGTTAATAGATTAGATTTTAGAAAATTAGTGGAGTTAATAGTTCTTGTTTAATATAGAGGTTTGTTTAAGGGAAAAGAAGGCGCATCAACTTCTTTAACAAGGCCTGACTTCTATTGCGGGATAGGAGAAAATATCATCAAAAACAAAATTAAACAAGAGGAGGCAAGCAGATCCAAAAAATGGAAAGAACTCCCAAAGCTGAGGCAGACGAAACTACTAATGGCCAATTACAACCAGCAACGTTTCAACTTAAGTAGGAATAACCTAAGGATAATAACATGTATCCTAACTGGATACTGCAAACTAAGTATGGTAAGCAGTGCCACATGAAGATTCTGCAACATGCATGAGGAAGCACCGGACAACATACTAGAAAGATTTTGTCCACTCATGTACCAAAGGAAAAACCATCTGGAACAATATCAGGTATCTCTGAAGGTACCCCAAATACTAAGATTTCTAAGAACAATAGATTTGGAGGAAGAATTATAAGATGAGCAAGCTCGTAGTAGTACCCCTTGGCATAATGATTAGTGCGTTGGACTGTCATGCGGAAGATCTCGAGTTCGATTCTCAGCCGCTGCAAGAAAGTTTTTTTCAGGGTGTACTGCCTCTTGCGAGGAATTGACAAATTCTCCAAGAGTATCTCTTGTCATGGAAAGTGCTGCTCATAAGCCGTTCGGAATCGGCAGAAAATTGTAGGTCCCCTCCGTTCCTGGTAACACGCACACAGGAATGAGAGTTGTAAGCCACTAGGTCCTGGTTCACTCCGAGCTGTTGCATCACCAAATTTTAAGCTCATTTTATATGGGGTGGGGGGTAAAATAGATATCCAGGTCGCGGTGCAATACCCCCAATACATAATTCATTCATTCAAGGCAAAACACAATGGTGCTTATTTTGACATTCTCTTTCGTTAGAAAGTGAGTCGAATTCGTTGAAACTTAATTTTGAGACTCGGCGATTAGAATGTTAATCGAACAAATCGAAAGTTCACCCAATCCATAGAAAGTTCATTCATTTGCGAAAGCTAATTCAATTTTGACATTCGAAAGAATAGAATTAAATGTCATTTTTGTGTCGTTTGAATTTTTCTGTCGAGTAAACAACAAAACATGTAAGTTTTTAATTATTTTATGGAAAATAAACTACTTTTTGTTTTAATGTATTATGATAAAATAAAGTTAAAAATAAAAAAATTTTAATTAATTAAAATTGACGTTTTATTTTTTTTTATTATTTTTTTTTTTGTTGTTTTATGTTTAAAGGTCGCATTCCAACTGGACAAACCGCGAACAAAAGGAAAAGTTAATTAAAATAATGGAAGAAAACCCGGAGGTAGCAAAGGGTTTTTTTTTACCACCCGCGTTGATACGGAAAGAAAGAAAGCATCCACTATCCTTCTCCTCTGCACTTCTTCAACACCATCTTAATTTATAAACAACACAAATGCCATATTTTTATTTATTATTTTATGTTTTTATCCAAGAAATTTAAATTATTAAACAATAAACAAAACAATTACAAATAAACAAAGATTTCACCTTTCGGTTTTGACATTTCACAAACACATTTCTTTTGTTTTTAATATTTTAGTGTGACCAAGTGTATACAAAAAAAATAAAAATTTAGAACGCGTCATGAACAACTTATTCTTTTTTAAGAATAGTTTCAAATCAACTGAGTTGACACAAAAAATGTAATAAATATGTAGTTCTTTATGGTTAAACTTTACTTTATAATGAAAAAGTGTATTATTTATTTTGTTTCTTGATTATTTATCCAACATCTATAAAATGTTTAGAAACAAAAAAAAAATGTTAAACGGTCATACTAATTCAAATAGAAATATAGTAAATGTCAAGCAGCTGACAATGAAAATGAATCTTTTTTGAAGTTCATTTTATGCTATCTTTCGCAAATGAATGTTATTCGTTCGAATCTCAAAATTAAGAAAGTTCATTCGAAGGAATAGAATCATTCTAACGAATAGACTATTCATGAGAATGTCAAAATAAGCATGAATATGTCAAAAAATCGATGTTTCGTATAAGTTCCCAATATTCAATTTTGCTAAATGCTTTTTTCTGTATTCCGAATATTCTTATGAGTTTGTTTGGGATAAAAAATTGTAGACATTGAAAATGGGTACCATACAAATAATTGTTGGCATTTATCCATATCATTTAACAATAATAGCACACATTTTTAATCCAATTTGACGAAGTTAATTTCAGTAAAATACTATTTTAAAAATTTGATTTTCCAAATTTGAATATAAACGAGGAAAAAAATATTCCTCCACCTTATCTGATCTTTACATGCCCTGCTATCTATCTGAGATTTCTACAAGGATCATAATATATATTTGGTATGGTATGCTTCATCAGAAAACCTCATGTTTAAACAAATAATGAATATTTAGAAAACCCTTTTGATGTGAGTGGTGTCACAATGGATCTTATAGTAAACAGTCATAACAAAACAAAATGATAAATTAATTTTCAACGACTTAACATATTGACTTAAATTAATTTTACAAATTAAAACTATTATAATTAGAAAGAGACGTTGAGGAACACTTTTGGTGAAGTCTCTGAATGTGATCAGAGCATGTGTTTAATTATTTATCGTATATTCATAAATTACGAAATCAAAACTCAAATTTCAGAACCAAAGCTAACACAATATTATTCCTCAGTTTTTGAAACTATTTGTTTTTGTTTTTTGTCAAGCATAACCACGCACATAAAAAAGTAATCTAAGCCTAAAATAAAGTTGCCTCTGCTGTTCAACAATCATTTAATTGTTGAGACGTTGCATTAAAAAAAATTAGAGGATAACGAATTTATCATCAGGGGAAGTCTTACCTTGGATGTCTTATGGATGTAAGGGTATATCTGTATTTCTTATCTCCAAAGCCATTATCGTTCTTCGATTCCCAAGGCCAGTTTCCATAAGTGTCAAGGGGCTATATTTAAATATAATATTTTAAAATCAAATACAAAAAAGTACGCCCACGACAAATCATTACCCGATGGTAGTTACAGTTTTTATTTCGTCTAAATGCAAATTGTCCTTCATCTTCGCCTTCTGAACCCAACGGGTTATTTGTGAGATCCTCTTCTTCAGTTTCGATCGTCGATTCTATTGGCGCAGGTGATGAGCTTTGAACTAAGGAATATTGCTTTTCACGGGGTATTTTGTGTTTACGCTTTTTGTATTGTCTTTTCTCTTTACGACTACCACTACTGGTAACACCGACTGGATCTGTTTTGTAAGAAAACAAACAATTTTAATTACATTATTGTCAAGAATGATTTATATTTTTGTTGAATAGCAAGTACTTACCAACTGCAAGATTCGCAGTGTTCAGGTACTGTGACGTCGAAGTATAACTATGACCGCCACTGGTCGATGCTGTATTCGACGGCAAAAGACCTCCAACTGGATTCGTAGACGGGACTGATGGACTATGTGAGTATTGATTTGTATATAATGGTGCAAATGCTGGCCTATTGTTTTTGGTAGGGAAGTAGTTTTTGAATTAATAAATTGATGAACTTTTTCAAAAACATACCTTGAATTTTTGATAGTCGAACTAAGCTCTGACATTAGGCTTCCACTAAAGTCACGCAGCTGAACCCGCTTCTCAAAGATCTCAATAGATAAATGCAATTGTTCTCTTTTCGTTTTCTCACGTCGCTTCACCATTTCAAGTACAGTCGTCGCTCGACACAAATCCCGCCTGTGCAAACATTTAATTATTTCATAATTTATTAGTTAAACAAGCTTAAATAAACCTTACCTCAACTTCAACATCTTCTCATAAGATGTCTCATCATTTTTACGATTCTTTCGTGTTTGCATCTTTTCAGTGCGTCGACGAAATGCTAAGTACGGATTGTTTGCCGAAGTACCAGGTCGATTTTCTGTTTTTACAGATAAAATCAACGGATGTTGCTGAAAAGTAGTTTACGAATTTTGATTTTAAGCATTTTTTGTTTTTCAAAACAGTAAATAAGAGCTCGAAGCAATCTTACAGTTTTCAAACGCTTATTCAACCAGTAATCGTAAACTGCTATGCTAACTTCATCGTCTTGTTTGAGCAGTGCTTTAGCTTCATTTAGTGTTACCACAGTTTGGCCGGAACTCTTCTCCAGTCGGTCCATCATTTGCTCGAACTTCAATGGAGTTAATTCTAATCGCCGACTCTGTTGATTTACCCACATTTCATCTGCACTATCCATATCATAGTCGGGAATATCCTGTTCCAGACCAAGTGCTGCAAGTATTTTTTGTTATTTTCTTGTTTCTTGTTAAATATGTTTGAAAAATCATTTACAACCAATGGATTTTTTTAATGTGGGGATAGGATTTCTACTTACGTTGCATATGAATCATCTGGCGTGGCATTTTATAGTTGGGAGGATAGCTTCTGTCATAGAAATCCTGATCACATGTAAACACCTCTGGCGTGGGAATAATCAAACCAGTACATATCGCCCTTTGTAGATGGTGTTCCTGAAATCATGAAACATTGTTGTTTTGTTTAGAAGGTATTATAGTTAGATTTAATAGAAAATGTAACCAATGTAAATATGCTCCACAGAAAAGGAATTTTCACGTACAAGACATGACTTAGAGCACCTACATACATAATATTAGGAAGTTTTAAAAACATTCTTATATCTCTATATGTATGTGCAAATATGCAGGTACATAAATTGTGTACATCGAGCATGACTACAAAACATCAATTTGTTTTTTTTTTTTAATTATTATTATTATTATTGCTGAATAACAACTCTTTTGTTAGACTATCTCATTATTTTCTTATCTCTATAGAATTTCTAAAATAAAGTAAGGGGGCATATTGCTATCAGAATTTTTGATTTTAGTTTTGACAAAAATATTATTTGCTCCCTACTGGGTCTGAAATAAACAACAACAAAAATTGCCCAGTGTGACTGCGAATGAATATAATTAAATCAATGAAACATGAGCGAAACATGTTTTGCGATAATACACAGGAATGTTCACAATTATAATAATGTTTAAATAATAAATTTCTTGGTATTGGAAATATAAGAAAAGATGCGGTTCGAAAGGCCAAATCATAATCCTCAAAGTTGGTCGGTTGGCGTATGTTTGGAATGATTTACTTAATACTCATGTCGACTTTAGCAAAACAATCCATTTCTATCGATGAATATACAATTACCACGAACTGGATTTGTTAAAAAAAAAACCACGGCTTTTCTGACACTTCCGACGAAAACAAAGTGATTAATTGCAAATTAAAACGTTTCAGCTGCGAAAAGAGCTGCTTCGGGGTTATAAGCGAGACTAATACAGGGTGAAGTTAGGCTGGACATAGGTTTGATCATTCAGTTTTCTAAACAACTGCAAACAAATTATTTAAAAACAACAATTACTCATATAAAGCTTTAGCTTTTTTAAGCCCGATATTTATTCTTTTATTTTGAGGTGAAGATATTTTAAAAAATTGTTTTTTAAATAAACCAAAATTTAGTACTGTTTTTGTATTTATTATTTTGTAAGTTATCCCGCTTGTAAAAAATTGCAAATTATGTGATATGTTACAATAGAACAAATCAAGAGGAGCAAAACATATTCAAATCTGGTGAGTAGAACTTTTGGAGCATGATTAATGCGGACTGGAAATGCCCAGTACACAACTTATCAATACAAGAACAGAAGTTGTGTAAAAACCATACAAAAAAACATTCTATTATAAAATAGTAATTTATACTCAATAAACGAATACATACATACATACAATGGGTATTCAAGATTAAGTATGTATGGGGGTTTCCAACAACAGGTGTGATATTAAATTTCGGGTGATTTCAGAACAGTCAACTTCTCTTTGCGATGACTTTTGATAAGTGAAAACGGTATCAATAGAACGACATTCTCCTGTAAATTGGGTCCTGGAAATGAATGATCATGATTTTGTAATAAATACTATTGTAAGTGATTAGAGTCATTTCCATTTCGTTTGAAGTAAACGAACAAATTAAGGCATCTGAGGATCCGGAAATCCAAGAATTATAGTCCACATTTTGGTGATATTTTTGACGTTAATGCAGGTGCAGGTGATTTGCCGAACGATGTTGACTGACTTTTTTACCTGAAATTTATTAAAGCTCGGATATTGTTTACTTTCAGCAGGACGACACTACATACCCCAGAGCTAGTAAATTTGTATAGTGTAACAAATGTTTAAATAGAACAACTTAATATCATCATAGATACAAACCTAACAAGGTCCAACAAGGATTCCTTCACTAAAAAATATTATAGCTCGATATGAAATACAAACGCGACTATGTGAAAACGCGATAAAATATTCATCAACTTCAAAATTAGGACCTTAAGTTTTTAGGTGAAACAAATCTAGACACTATTGTAGATTTGGTGTACTTAACTAAAAAAAAAAAAACTCTTATTAACGGAGTACCTGTCAATTCAATTCTTTATTGTAAACTAAGACGATGTCTTATATTGTATGTTAATTCATTCTAAATAAAAATTAGTAATTAGGTATACAATTTTTTATTGACTTTTCTTCTCTCCCAATTTCCCTATTTTAGATGCTAATTGTTTGAAAACTCTGGACTTAAATCTTACTGCATCTGTTATCCTCTTTATGCTTACTGGCAAAGAATTCCAAGGGCGAATGCTGTGTACAAAGAACAACCGTGAAGAGTTTAGATATCTAAATGATGGAATAACTATTTTACTTGTTCTTGAGGATGTACATAACTACATTTTTTCATAAAGGTACTCAGGTGTTTTTGTGTAAGCAATTCTTTGTAGAAAGATACATTTACGAACATTAATGTATTCTTGAATAGTGCAATTAAGAATTTTAGTACTAAAAGCTGAAATAGGATCATATTTTCGAACACCGTATACAAAGCGAATTATATCATAAAATGCCACACGTAGTTTGTGTTCATATAAAAAATCAAGCTTCGGATACAGGACTTTAGAAAAATAAATAGCTAAATCAATTTCTTTAGCAGTTGGAACTACCTACAAAAAGAATGGTATATGAATTTACATATGAAACAACAAAAAATTTAAGTCGTTGTTTTAAATTGGTATGACAATTTGAAGTTTCTGTTATTGTACAATGAAAATCTTTACCCTTTTTGAAATATCCATTTTCAGAAAAAAATATATTGATTCAAAATTGCTTTTTTGGCCTTTAGCCCACAAAAAATTGCGTTTCGTCCCGGCGATCTCACATGGACTCATCAGTTGACTGTGAGGACCTTGTCAATACGCAATTTTTGTTAGATTCAGTTCATGAATTTAATTTATCAAAAATTGCGTATTGGCAAGGTCCTCATAGTCAACTGATGAGTCCACGTGAGATAGCCGGGACGAAACACCAATTTTTGTGGACTAAGGGCCAAAAAGCTATTTTGAATCAATAGTTCACCAAGTCTAATAATAGTGTTAAGTCTTCTACTTGGCTGATTTATTTCAGTATTATATAGACATATAGAGTTTGTATTATAAAAACCTTCATATAAAAAAAATATTGATTTTTTTTAATCCAAAAAATAATGTTTTGAAAGTTCTCATGTGTAATGTTTTTTAAATCTTTTAGAAGCTTTTTTAAAGAAATTTTGATTCAAATCCGGAATGCCGATATTGGTCCGACTTGACAATACGATGATAGGGTCTCCAAATTCTCTGACTGTCTATTCGACCATCGCCTAAACGGCTAGACTGATTTTCTTCAAACTTTGTAGACATTTTTAAATTTTTATCCCCGACACGTGTTTTTCTTCTTTTTTTTTAAATACCGATACCTTCAATACAATATTTTTTGGAAATTTAAAAAAAAAAGAATTTTTTTCTCAAATCTGTACCATAGATTTAAAAAAAATTCCGAATAATGATAATTTTTTTTGTTTCGATTTTCTCAAAAACAATACAAATAATTAAGATAAATTTTTGTATAATATTATGTATGCTCCTAAAAATTTTGAAATTTTCTTCAAATTTGTTTTTAGATTTCTCAATTTTCAAATTGTTTTTTTTTTGTTTTGAAAACTCAATATTTCCAATTATCGACATTTATTAAACAAAATCTTTTAAAAAAATGTATTAAAACAAAACGAACAAGGATTTACAGTTTGTTCTTTCATAAATTCATATTTACTTGGCATTCTGGCATCCAACTCCAAAAGGAGATATTTTAGGCATTTAACATTATTATAAATTTAATTTTTGAAATTACTTAAATATAAGAGCACTTTCGTACGAAATAGTAAAAATCGTAAAAATTAAGCGACACATAAATGCGTATATCAAAATTCTACAAGCCGTTTTCGAAACAAAATCATCTTCTAAATATTGTCAAAAAAGGGAAGTTTTTAAGTTTTCCAAACAAAATTTCAAATGTTTTTTTTTTTTTTAATACAATTAAAGAATTAAACATTTAAATACACAACAAATTTAAAACTTTTTAGGAGCTTAAGCAAAAATAAATTACCGAAATAGGTTCTACCGTTTTTGAGAAAATTAAAAATCATTTTTTAAATTTTTGTTTCACCAACTCCCACCGACAAAAAACACTCGCATTGAGCCTTTTATACATATTTTACCATAAAGAGGTACAGTTTTACAGTTCATCCTGTTTTTCCCTATTGTTGATCATTTTTCCGTCTTTTTGAGGGGCAACTGTAATTACTAATTTATTATCTGCTATTCCTTATTTAGGATTAGATTTAGTACAATGAATTTGAGGAGGATTTGCAGTAGATAATGCAACTTTAACGCGGTTTCCAAGCGGGAAATAGCTCGTCCAGTTGGTACCAATGAGTGGAGGGTATGTAATGCCCTCAAAAATTTCCTGCCCGATGCTTCAATTTCGAGAAAAAATGGAAATGGATTTAGGTCATCCCTTTCCAATTTTTCTCGACAAGGGAAGAGCGTTTTATTCAAAATTATAACAAATTTTGATCTCTTTATTTTTTTAAATCAATTTTTGTCGGTATTACTTCGAAACCAAAGGAGTCTCTGTATACAAATTTGTATCGAAATAGGTAATCGTGGAAGGTACCGTCAGTAATATTTTTTGTAAAAATAAAAATTGTAGACCAAACATACTCGTACAATAATTATTTCGAGACAAAGGTACCAATGTAAGGTACCGTTATGGAGCTGAACACAAATTTAAATATCCGCTGTAAGGAAAAGAAAATTTCATGACATTCAAAATCAAAAGATCAATTTTTTTTATTTTTGTATAACTTTTGAGGAGCTGTGTATTTTTTTTTCTTTTGAAATAAATCAGAACCGGTAGATAACTATAGGTTAATCAACAACGGCGCATAATTTTCCTTTATATTCAATCAGAATAACCTATTTAACCTTTAAGGCATTTGGTCATGAATCACAAATATTTATTTACTATTCCGCATGTGTTTCGTTTAAGCAAACCAGAAAAGAAGTTTGCAAAAATGCGACAAGGTTGGGTTAGGAAAGGTGGCTGTCAGCGTGAATGCTTGAGGTACTTAAACCATAAAGTCACAAAGTCAATTTAAATCTTACTGCACTGATTTGGTAGAATGAGATCTGCGCTTTAGTTTCACCTAACCCCCCTTAGAATTCCAATTCTTTGATAAATTTTAGTGCTGAATCTTTTCAATACGACAGCAAGCAATTTGGTCGCAGGATTAGCATTAATAATTTTATATTAGTTTTTATTGAAATCTTGCAAAAACATTTGAACGGAAAAGTTGAATAGAATATGTATTTAATTTTTTAAATATTGAGGAAAAAAATATTTTTTTTTATTTATATCAAACATTTGAGTCCACTCCCATCTTTCGAAAGAAAACCAAATCCTAGCACCGACAAATATTTGTTATAAAAAAAAAGTATGTAGAATTTATGACGAACAAAAGAATTTTTTAATTTTGTTGTCAACACATAGTACATAGGAATTTATTTAAAAGAAAAAATGCCATTGATCCCGGGCCCTTCTATTTAGCTTTTCGCACAATAACTCTGTAGGATCTATGTTCGGTCATTACGGCTGTCATGATTTAAAAGATGTTTCGTGTTCTCTTTGTTTAAGGTAATCCTGGCAAAGTCTCGATGTGTGTTAAGGGTCGTTGTCCTTTTGAAATACGAATTTTCTTGCTTCTTCATTTTTCAATTACTCTAGTCAAATCTCCCAAATAAATTGAAAAGAAATATCCCCATGACATCATAGAACCATCTCCATACTTAACGGTATTAATCATGCAGTCGGGTAGCATTTTGATTCAGCGCTGCGTCGAACGAAAACCCTCCGTTTTGTTCTAGGAAACTAGAACTTGGTTTATCGCACATAAAACTCTGTAAAAATCAAATAGTCAAGCTTCTTTTAGCCTCCGTTTGAACGTTGTAAAGAACAGGCGCTTGATCCATGTTGTAATATTTCAAATAGGGATTTGAAGATTTTGAGCTCTGTCAAAGAAAAATCATTTTTTTTGGTGTGAAGGAACGCAAACGCATCTGGCGAGGGATCAAAATCTTCACACAAAAATTGATTTTTTATGTGTAAAGGAAATCCACATTATTATTAAATAGTTGATCAAATTTTTAAACGATCGAGTTTTAAAATACCAAATTTCTTTTAACTTTTAAGGTTTTTGAGGTTGTTAACAATTTTTATACAGATTAGCTGCGTAAAAATTTATTAACAAGCTAAGGCTCTGACTCATTAGCCTTATTACGTTTAAAGCCTTGTTCACGAACGAGAGAATTGAAATAAAAGCACTTCAATCGAGATGGTTGTTTTAAATTATCTCGAGTTTGGGATACCATCTTAAATAATTCACGATCGATCAAGTTGCCAATGGGATCCTTCACTTATGTAGTGAATACGGTTTGCTTCCATACCACCCCTGCACCTTATTCACAGCAAAGTAAAAGAACCTTCTACCCAGCCAAAATTTAAGATTTTCCTGTTGGTTTCCCGGTTACTAAGCTCAATACAATTTAAAGCGAAACGTTCGGGTATCTGGTGAGTACAGAATTTCACTTGCTAAATACTTATTAAATATTTTTATGCAGCCAACCCGAAAAAAGTACTTTATCTCCAGTTTCATGGAAACTTTTTTCGACGCAAATCAAATGTTAATAGAAAATAAATTGGTGGAACTCATTTTCTCGAGATCCACGAGCTAATGAATATTGCACTCTTATCCTTTTCTGTGGGGCATTGTTAGTCGGAAAGAAAATTTTCTACTGAATCTGAACGGCTAAGATAAGAAGTACTTCACTATGAAAATTGATACTCCCAGAAAATTAGTCACTTTCACGAAAGAGCAGTACCCAGTTTGCAGAAACAATTGAGAAATATTAAAACATTCCAAGACATTTTCGCGGGAAATTGCTTCGAATCGATAAAAAACTCAATATAAGTATAAAATATGTACAGGTACATTACCTGCCTCAATTTCAATATTTAAACTTTAAAAAATATTTAGGTGTGTGAAAATGGAAGGATACAAAAGGCCCTAACTCATTGTACACAAATTTGTATAGCTTCCCATTTATCCGTTAAAATGTTTTCTCATTTTGTAATACATTTTAAAACAGAAAGAAAATCATTTAGTTGATTTTTATTGATTGACTACGATATACAGTATGGACATACATATGTTTGTATGTACGTTCGTCACCTAGTCTATTGCTACAGCTACCAGTTGAACTTCAGGATTTAATTACAAGTAATTACGAGTACATTTACTGGGAATCTCCTTTTGATCGCATTATATTGAATAAGATGTTTCCAGGACAACTTACTCAGGTAGATATGCATTTAAGGGTAAATCATTATCTATACAATTTTTCGAACAAAAATTATTCCCGATAGTTTGTATCTTTTTTCTTCCTTTCGTAGATTTTTCAAAATTGGTAAAAACCTCCGGCATAATGTACCTCGCAATAAAGCTAAATATCGATCATTAAGGAATTAGCCGTGCTTATTGTACGACATGCGGAACATGGGAAAAAATATGTGCGACGCGGAATCCACCAGGAATATGACCCGAATATATACACAATAAAGCCTGTTAAGCATAGTGGGGCGTAGCATCCTTTTTTGAAGATGTTTTCTTGGCATGGTATGGGGCTACTTCATCAGATAGAGGGTCCCTTATAATTCGCATTATTTTATTCGTATTCATATTTGTTGGGCATACTAGTTTTAACTCAATCACATGTTGTTAGTGTTATGCCTGAACAACATGTAATGAGTAAACCAGCAACCCATTGATGACAATTTTTTTAGAAGGTTTTTAATGGAATTAAGATGACAGGAAAGCATACAACCATCCCCTAATATATGATCCCCTATGATATGACCTAGAAGTGTAAATTTGATTAAAAATAAGGGTTACCCGACCATTTTATTTTGTATGTTTTATGTTTTTATTTTATTTATTTCTGAAATGTGCTATTTATTTTGTCCTAGTATACTTAAATTGTATAAATTAATTTTTTGTAGTTTTTTTATGAGTTCAATATACCTACTTTAATTTTGTTTTAATCAGAGATATATACATACATATAATTTGTTCTTACTTCCTCATAGGACAAACAGCTCTTTGAAATTTAAGAAAGTTGGAAAAACGTTCATCACTGAAATTTTAGAATACATGGTGATAATTATGTTGTCGCTCAGTCTCCGACTAGCTTCCGTGCCATACGCATCTCTGTCAATTCGACTGCTTTAATTTGTACTTTTAGTGCTCTCTCATAAAAACCCCGTTGATTTAAATTAATCTCTATTCCCTTCTCCCTCACTCAAACACATTCTAGTGCATAGCCTAAATCTATCGCGTGTGTAGTGACTTTCCATCAAAACCGCATGGCCCCAGGGCCTAAAATGAAACCTGGGTGCCGATTTGGCGGACTTTCTGAAGTCTCGCTATCGGAACCTAGTCCCAAAAAAAACAAAAAATCAACTATTCCCTTTGAAGAATTCCCCGAACTACCCAAAAAAACAATTTCCAAGAACCCCAGATTTATCGTTATTGCTCCAAAACACGAAAACCAACCTCTAACAAAAGTCAGCATTTTTGCGCTTAGAAAAGCAATAGATTCAATCAGCACAGAGTATGAACAAATAACTCAACTTCGTGATGGTAATATACTGATTTTGACCAAAAACCAGAAAATTGCGGACAAATTTATATCCACAACAAATCTTGCAGGCCTATGCCCGGTCTCAATCACTTTGCACAACCAGCTTAATGCCTCGAAAGGCATAGTTTATGCTCCGTGTCTCATAAACGTCCCAGAATCCGAAATAATCTCCGAAATGCAAACTCAAAACGTTACGGGAATATACAAATTCACTAAAACAATTGCTGGCAATCCTAAACCAAACGTTAAGCCAACAGGTTTAATGATTTTTACTTTTGATGCTTTCCAGCCTCCCGAAACCGTGGAAATAGGTTGGTACAAAGCAAAAGTGTCTGAGTACTTCCCTAATCCCATGCGCTGTCAAAACTGTCAAATGCTTGGCCATACCAAAAAAAAATGCAACAGCAATCCAATGTGCAATATATGCAATCTACCACCCCATAACGACACCGAGTGTATAAGAAAAATGTGTGCCAATTGCCTTGCCCCCCACTCATCTGATTCCAAAGACTGTCCTAAATTTATACAAATGAAGGAAATTTTAAAAATAAAAACAAAAAAAAAGTGTAGTATGGCTGACGCCAAACGATTATACAAAGAACAAAATCCGATACAACCTAACCTCAATCAAAAATCATTCGCTGATATAGCTAGTAAAAATCCAACTAAACAGTTATCTAACAACCCAAAAACATCTCAATCCACTCAAAATAATAGCATTTCTTCCATTCCCAATAATAATTCCACTTCCATATCCAATACAAATAATAATAATTCCAACAACAAAACCGTACCTCCACCAGTTCCATCAACATCACAACAAAAAATCTCATCCACTCCAGAAAATAATGCAAATAACACTCAAATCACTCATCAAGAAAAAAATACTCAACAACATAGTTCATTCTTAAACAATAATACATACACAATTAATGCCAACATAAATCCATTCTCAAATGAAATAACAAATCCGACAACAAATTCCGAAACATCTAAAATCTCTTCAATCCTAAAATCGCCTATTTCAAATACCACTCAACTTCTTCTCAAAGACAACAACTATTACGTTCAAGCCATCGAAAGTGATGATGAATCAATATAAAAAAAAAAACTTTCCACAAAATACTGACTCTGCTGTTTCGAGGTTGAATCATTTAGGGTCTTTAGGGACCCTCAATGCTTCAGCTTCTGGACAGCGGAGTCATAAAACCTACCACCCTAAAAGAAAAACTCCAAATTTTATACAAACCCAAAATTATTTTAAAGCTCTCCAGTGGAATATTCAAGGATATATTAACAACTTCGACGAGCTCAATATACTAATAAAAGAGAGATCGCCATGTGTTATATCTCTTCAAGAGACACATTGTGCGTTTCAATCTACTCCCATTACCCCCAAATCTTATTCGGGGTATTTCCACAACACTCCCCAAAACTTAACAGGTAAGCAAGGCATTGCCATACTAATTAAAAAAAACATTCCCCACGTAAAAATTGACATCAGCTCTAACATCTTAACTCTTGCTATAGAGATAAATTTAACCTTAAAATTCACAATTGTATCCATTTATATTTTGCCAAAACAGACATTCTCTCAGGCTGATCTTGAAAATATAATAAATCAAATACACACTCCTATCCTTTTCTGTGGGGATGTAAACTCCTGGAATGTTCTTTGGGGTTCCTCAACTACAAATCACCGAGGTAGCATAATTGAACATTTTTTATTTAATAACGACCTAATGATTTTGAATGACGGTTCGCCGACACATTTCTCAACTCACAATACCTTCACTCATATCGATTTATCGTGCTGCTCACCCATACTTTATCCAATTACATCTTGGAATACATTAGATGACCTCCATAACAGTGACCACTTTCCAATTATTATACAAGTACAAATTACAGCTAAAAAATCCGAGATTTTTCCAAACCCAAAATATAAAACAGATCTAGCTAATTGGAATTCCTTCCAAATAGTGATCGACAAATATTTGTCTAACATTCCTCCATCTTCAAACATTAATAGAAAAGCCGCTACACTTCAAAAAGCAATGCGTTACGCAGCCAACATTTCCATTCCTCAAAATGCACCTATCCCTACTACTAGAACAGTTCCTTGGTGGAATTCCACGTTAAAAGTTTTGAGAAACCAAAAAATGAAAGCTTGGAGATCCTTTAAAAAACAACCTTCGCAAGCTAACCTTATAGCATACAAAAAATCAAACGCCTTATTTCGGAGAGAAATGAAAATTAGCAAAGCTAAATCATTAACAAATTTCACCTCTACGATCAATCCAAACTCCTCCACCGCAAAAATCTGGCATAACATCCGCTGTCTAACTGGCAATTTTGTTCCCCGTTCAATCAGATGTATCAAAACACCAACAGGCCCAATATCTGCATCTTTAGATATAGGAAACTTTTTTGCATGTTCTTGGTCCAATCTCTCGAATGACAATAATTTTTCAACCTCTTTCAAGAATTTTAAAACCAATAGCCTTTGCCTTTATCCCCCGCAAACCACTGGAAACTTAGCAGCGAAAGAAATAGAAAGTGCTATTACTTTGATAGAATTAGAAAGTTGTCTCAGTGCATTAAAAGGCAAAACCCCAAGTAGGGATCGCATTTCTTACCCAATGATAAATAATTTACCACCAACTGTTAAATCAAGACTTCTTGCATTATACAATGAAATACTTAATACAGGAACTATCCCTCAGACTTGGAAATCAGCCAATGTCATTCCCCTGCCAAAGCCCAATAACCCAATAGACTCCATAGAAGGTTACCGTCCTATTTCATTAATTTCATGCATGTCTAAAGTCTTAGAAAAAATCGTTGCTAAACGTCTTTTTTGGTTCTTAGAAACCAAAAAAATTATTAGCACAAACCAAATTGCTTTTAAACCTAAGAGAGGTTGTTCCGACGCTTTGTTGCACATTGACCATTACATATCAAAAGCTTTATCATCGCGAAATCACTTATCGCTACTCTCATTAGATTTTGAGAAGGCTTTTGACCACATAGGTATTCATTTAATCTTGAACAAATTAATCAATTGGGGTGTTGGCCCTAAAATGTACACTTTCATCAAATCATTTTTATCAAACCGGAAAATATGCGTTAGGGTAAACAATACATTTTCTTCAACTCAACCACGGAGCAATGGTATCCCTCAAGGATCGCCATTATCAGTAGTGCTTTTCCTAATGGCCTTCAATGATATTAGTGTCATGATTGAAAAATACAAACTTCTCGATCATTGCGTTTACGCTGATGATTTTTTTATCATGTGCAAACTCAACGATCTAGAGAAAACAAAAACCACATTTTCTAATATTATTAAGGATATTGAAGAATGGTGTAAGAATTCTGGAGCTAAGCTCTCACTTAAAAAATGTAAAACCTTACATATATGTCGAAAACTATCATGTCCGAAACTTGACCTAGAAATAAACAATGTAAAGATTAAAAGCGTAGAAAACTTAGATATTTTAGGATTAAGATTTAATAATAAGTATAATTGGAAACCACATTGTATGAATCTTAAAAAAAGCCTAGCTACAAGAAGTAATATTATTAATTATTTATCTAATAAAAAATTAAATGTTCACATTAATACTCTATGTAATGTAACTAAATCTTTAGTTCTAAGCAAAATCGATTATGGTTTTTATATTTATGGCAAATGCCCAACCACAACTCTTAATGTTCTTAAATCAACGTACCATCAAGCGGCAAGAAAAAGTATCAACGCTTATCGAACAACAAGAATAGACAACATTATGGCAGAGGCTGGACTTCCTACACTGGAACAGCGTCAATCAGAGAGCTTAATAAAAATACTCCCAAAACTTTTATTCTCCAGCGACTCCATAATTGACAAAGACATTGACTCAACAGGCAACTTTAAGCAAAATATGCGCCTTCCATCTACCATCGCTAAAGCTTTGTCAACCGCAAAACAAATGGGCTTACCATTTAAACGTGTTAAAGGAAAAACCACATCAACCTTTCCACCGTGGAACATAAGTACAAAATCATTTGAACTTACTCTATCAAAATACAACAAAGACAACACAAGTAATAGAGTTTATCATTCTATCTTTGGGGAAATTATGGACAATCTAAGACAAGATGGCTGGGTTCCTATATTTTCGGATGGATCCAAATCAACTTTCAATACTTCATTCGCAGTAACTCAAGAAAATGGTTTTTTATTAAGGGCTGGAATTTTGAGGGAATACTCTTCAATCTTCACTACTGAAGCATTAGCAATTTTTGAAGCTGCTAAATTGGTATTACAGTTCAATCCCAAATTTGTAATTTGCTCCGACAGTCTATCGGTGCTCAAAGCCATTCTTAACCCAAACAACAACTACAAAATAATTGCCAATATAAGAGATTTGCTTATAAAATACCCAACTAACTTAAAACTAATGTGGGTACCAAGTCATATCGGAATACCAGGTAATGAGTATGCCGATAAAGCTGCCAAACACTGCAATGAAACACCTGTGTTTACATTCGATACGTTTTCAAAGAACGACATTAAAAGATATATCGATCAATTACTCAAAAAGAACAAATTGCTTAGCTGGAACAGTTACGAAAACCATTATGCAAAGATAAACATTGATCGATCCGCCCCAATCTACCCAACACCAGTCTCCAGAGCAACAATATCCAATTTTACACGCCTTCGCTTAGGACACAGCATTTTAACACACCAACACCTGTTAAGGAAGGAAAATCCAGCTCTCTGTCCATCCTGCAGAAACACTCTAAATATGCAACATCTACTTGGCCTATCCTCATGCGAAATTTCCAAAAAAATCAATACAGTTTTAAATACCGACCAAAATATTTACTCATTTTTAAATACAATCAATGTTGAAAATCTCTTAAAAATAGATAGATACCTCAATAGTAATAACTTAATTATATAAGTGAATGTATAATTATGTACGAGTGGAAAGCTTTTGTAGCTAGAGCTCTATTTTGATTAACATATAATTTGTAATTCTATGTTAATAAATAATAATAATAATAATAATAATATGTTGTCGCTACTGTACCTTTTTTTTTTTTTTTTTTTCGGAAGATAATTTTGTTACGTATTTTATTTTGTATAGCCTAGAACCAGTTTTAATAGAGAATTCTTCTAAACGTTAACAGAAACGTTATGTTGATAGGTCCACTTTTGTTCTCTAGCTCCTCAAATTTTATGTTTTGAATGATTGAGTTCGATGATGATGCACAAAAATTGTGATAATTTTGATGATCGTTTTTTTTATCACTTTTATATTAGGTGTTTACGTTAACAATGCAAGATACTGCACAATTTATTGGACATGGTAACTTCATTACAAACGGAACTAAATAGATTCTATAGAAGATACAAATCACTTCTAACCACTTGGGTAGACCTGAGGTTTAAGACAAGCTGGATTTGGGAAAAATTCAGTAAAATCCTTCAATTATATTTTGTCATTTACATTTGCTGACCTAATTCACACAACACATCTTCCCTTAACCTTTGGCTTCAATCAGGAAAACTTCGAAATCGTCAAGCCAACGACAACAGTTCTAATTAAAAAGGATGTCACCTATAGGTTCTACGGGTGGGCGACTTTTATTTAAGGTAACACGCGTATAATATCATTATTACAGATTTAAAATATGAAAGTGTGGAAGCACCGCTAAATAATAGAAACAAATTTTTACTTTTCCAGTTTAAACTTGACTTTTTTTAAAGTGTTTTTTGACTAACATTACTTAAAGTGGCTAGTGTAAAAAAAACGCCAGGCAGGCACCTACACTTATTGACAAAAGTCTGCTTACACCTTAAAATTCACAAGTCTTATTAAGAACATGCGAACAAAGTTGCTTAAAGAGAAACAGTTATGCATGTTAATTTTTCCTCATGTTTCCAGCTTTACGCTGCGCAGAATTTGTCCCCCAAATTATGCACACTTAAGAATAACGGTTGACTAATTTATCAATTTCTGAGTTTAAAAGGTGACAAAAGTCTGCGTACACGATCTGTAAGTGTTATCTCTTTCAGATGTAACGGTCCCAAAATATTTTTTTAGTAAATTTCATCTCTAGGTGCTTTGGCATTTATGGTCTAAGAAAAAAGTTTATTTCGTTTTGAATATTTAGTGATCTGTGTCCAAAATGAGCGAAAAAAACAAGGAACTTTCCAAAGCTCTGCGGGAACTTGTAATTAAGTACTATTCGGACGGAAAATCATTGCGTGAAATTGGAAAGCTTATTAGAAGACGACATTCGACAATCCAAACAATACTTAAAAACTATAAAAAAAACAGGATCATTGAATTCTAAACGCCGATCAGGACGTCCACGAATATTTACCGCGAAGAGAGTCTTATGGCACGAAAAATTACCAAAAATCCAAGGTTGACCGCATCAGAACTGAAAGCAGAGATGCTAGAGGACACGGGTAAATCTTGTGATGGAAACACTGTGCGAAGAGTGTTGAGAAGAAAAGGTTTTCGCAGTAGAGTGGCCAGAAAAAAACCCCACATTAGTCAAGTCAACAGGAAAAAACGGCTAGACTTCGCTAATTCTCATCAACATCATGGAATTGAGTTTTGGAAAAAGGTCATATTCAGTGATGAATGTAAATTTAACATTTACAATAATGATGGTAAGGTTAGAGTATGGCGTAAGCCTAATACAGCGTTAGATAAAATCTAACATGGTTGGCATAGTGAAATATGGTGGTGGTAATGTACTAGTATGGGGTTGTATGTCGGAGGCGGGGGTTGGAAATCTTGTTTTTATTGATTCAATAATGGACCGGTTTGTATACTTGGATATCCTAAAAAATAATCTAAAAAAAAGAGTTCCCAAAATCTAGGATTAGAAGGATCGTTTGTCTTCCAGCAAGACAACGACCCGAAACATACCTCCCGCGTCGTACAGGAATGGCCTTTATATAACACAAAACAATTAAAGACGCCACCCCAATCTCCTGACAAGAACCCCATAGAGCACCTATGGGACGAACTGAAGAGGCGTCTGAAGAAAAGACACATCACCAACAAGAAGCTCTTAAAGCAGGCACTTGAAGAAGAATGGGCCTTAATTGAGCCTTCTGTCACCAAAAAACTTGTGGAATCCATGCCAAGAAAGATGAAAGCTGTGTTACTGGCAAAAGGAAATACAACTTCTTATTAATAAGAAGCTTATTTTTAAAATTCAAATAATAATATCTTAATGTACGCAGACTTTTGTCATCTTAGTTTTTTAAGAATTTGTAAAAAGTGAATTTGTTATTTAGTTTTTACTTTTTTTCTTAATGATTTAATTTGTTTATTAATTTTTGAATTAAAATTGAGTGAAATAGGTATATCATTGTTTTGAATTTAGCAGATGTGAATACAATAAAAAATCGTGTTTTTACCAAAAACTACAAGTGTAGGCATATGAACAGTTTTTTAATTTAATAGTACTGTGGGTGGCCCGCTTCTCAAAATTTTAACTCCTTTTTCGGGGGCCAATCCCGCTCACGCAACTTCGTTGCTCCGCTTAGGGTATGTAAAGTCGCCAGGCAGGCACCTATGTCAACAGTTCCTTACCTAAAAAGTACAGGGGGTTCAAAAACTTGCCTATAATCAACAAATAATTCCCTTATAAAATCAACAAAATACAAAAATTCCCAACAATGTCCCAAAAATAATACTTACACAAAGAGAAATGAAGCGCTGAAAGGATGAAGGTGTTAAGCGATATTTTTAAATATTTGAGTTACAAGCAATTGAAGTTTATAGACTAAGAGCCCTCAGCAATTTTTGGGTGTGATTGGTAACAAAAAATAATTAGCATAATTAGATAGGCCTTTAGTAGTTATTTACAAATGTGAACGTCTTGCATGCTCTATGCAGTTCTTTTCAAAGTCTAAAAAATTGTTATAAAAATTTTTTCATAACTTCAAAATGAAGAAATAAGTGCAAATATCAAGGTTCAAGACGTTTTGAAGGTGGTCTTCTTCGTGCAAGAAGTACGCTATTCTTATCGCGTCTTGTAGGCAGAAGGCTATCTGCAAAACGTCTTAGACCTTAATACTTTCAATCAGGGGGCTTAACTCTACATTTTGGCAAAGTTGTTATCAGAATTATTTAGACTTGGAAAGAACTGCATATTTGATGCCTTTTATGCACTCTATAGCTCCCACTGCAACACGTTCACATTTGAAATTAACTACTAAAGATGAGTCAGAAATTTAAGTTTCCATAAAAAACTTTCGTCTTTAAGAAAAAAGCCAAATTTCAAAAAGATGTCACTTAACACCTTCATCTTTCAAATGTCAAAATAAACCAAAAAACTGCATTTTGTATGCAATTGAGGAACTTTAAAAATTATAACTATGATAGCTACCCACACACTAGAGGTATGTAGCTAGGTATTATAAGACTTTTATTGCTTCCAACAAACTTCTATTGCTAGCACCCATGGTTAGCCCCATAACCATCTAATCAAACCTTTTATAAAGTTACAAATTACAAAAGAAAATCTATAAAAATAATACTTACAGATTCTTCTTCTTTTTCCATTCCGCTTGGCATCTGAGGAACTGCCCGATTAATTGCCGAATACTCTGGCAAATCGGGCAGTTCTTCGGCCAAGAATATTGGCATTGGTTTGGCTGGATCAAGGGCTCGCGCCCGAAACGATAATTTCGACATCTTCCTTTTGTTTTTGTTTTTTGTTAATTATTTGATTTTAAATTCCAATTCTTATCAATTTAGATGTAATACCCTCGCCTCCACATAGGACGGACTGTCCACGCAAATTTATCTCCAATGGAACAGTATTGTTGATATTTTTGCCGCCGATTTTTTTTGTAAACGAACTGATAATAATCCTTGAGCCTGGTTCTGTTGATGTTTTGCTTGTTTGTTGTTGTTTTGTTATCCTCAAAGGATTCTAAATTAGAAATGAAATTTCCAATTACAAACAAAAAATCCATAATATCTATCATCATATCATCGTTATCACTTTAATTTAATAATAAACAAAAATCATTGATAACAATAAAATATAAATAATAAAAAAAAAACAGTGACAGGTGTGTGTTGTTGCAACCCGGAACGCGGAACATTTTTGTTTGGATATGTCAAATCCTATGCAGATCGTTTTCTATCATAAATTTTGATACACGAAAGATGCAGGGGGTTTTTCGAGGAAATATTCATCATTTTAATTTATCTTTTGGTAAAAATAATCCCCGAATATTAAATTTGCAGCGAAAAACAACAAAAAGAAAGAATAAGAGGGGAAATTAAAGTACATACGCCTTCAACGTCGTCGTCGTCGTTCACAAGGAAACCGCGGCGAATTTAAAACCCGACAAGTCGACTCATTTTTTTTTCTCTGGCAGACCATGCAAAAAATTGATTTTTTTTAAATCGAGAAAAATCAGAATTCACTTCACTTCAAGTTTCGTGTGCAAATATTAACAGTTGCATTGAATGCTATATTTAAACTAAACTTTAATGCAAATTTAAGTAACACATTTTGAGGGAAAACCGGGAACACGATATTGTTGAGAAAAAAACATTTTTGCCGATTTTATCCCAAAAAGCCATAATGGCGGCATCAGTGGAGAATTTCCACTTTGGCCGCGAAATAGACTACAAAGCAGTACGAAGAGAACAAACGAGACAACAATTGCAACACGCAGCGACCTGTATTATGTTTGTCTCTTACAAGTTGGCTTAAGATGGTATGCGCACTTCGGCACACGAGCACTCACTCATACACATTATTCTTTTGGATTTCCAAATTCTTACACTCACTTTTTCTGTCATACACAACTTCGAAAAATGAAAAAACAACACAAAAAGAGCGAGAGCGCTACTGTGTTTGTGTGTGATTTAGTGGAAAAATTCAACCGAACTTCGAAAGTTCCGCGCGCTGTTGTTCAACTCGATTTGAACTAAACCAACAACAATTATTAATAAATGGCGAAAGCAAAAAGCGAGACGAATGAACGTAACTGAAACAACAAATGCGCCACCCAGAGGGCTCTGCATTCGATGAAGCACACACATCACCAACACGCCATATTGTATTTCACCCCACACAGCAAAAAAAAAAAATCAATGAACGACGGATTTGCTTTATGCTTTTTTTCACAGCATTTTTTTCGCATGAAATCGGGCGTTTTACTGCATTTTACTAATTAATATGGTTAAACACGATATTAAATTAACTCTTTTCACTATTTTAATGAAATTTAACGCACTGGATTAGCAGAATATTAATCAGATTGTGCAACGACACGAGTTTTTCACAGGGACACGTTCATCACTAATCGTAATGGCGGACTATGAGATGGTTGTTCCGTTTTACCTGTGCGATAAATGTGCTCATCGAAATCATTTTGTTTGCATTTTTAATTTTGTGATTTTTTAATGTGGCAATCGCTGTTACAGCTAAATAATTTAAAAATTCATTTTTTTAAATTAATTTCTCACTGTTTTGAGCGTATTATTTGCAATTTAATGCCGTTTTAAAATAATTAAATGTTTTTATTTGGCTTCGAGATGAAAGCATTCAGTTGGAATAAAAGGGAGCAGAAAACACTAATTACTTTTCGAAATGAATGCATCCAGCAATAAATTTGTAATATTACATATTTCCACTTATAATTATATTTAGGCTAGCCGCGCACTAGCAATTTTTAGTTGCGAAACTGTTTGGTTACTTATAGAAAACAGATGAACTGTGGTTGAATGTCCGTGAATTTGCAGATAATTATATGTTCAATAAAATGGCGAACTTATTTTAGGCAATCGTTTAGTTTGTGTCAAAACACAAACTTTTTAGTTGCTCGAACCAAGCAGTTTCGCAACTAAAAATTGCTAGTGCGCGGCTAGCCTTATGACGACCAATCATGGGGCTCGTTTTCCCTTGCGGTAAATCGCCTCATCAGCTGTGGATTTTATCTACTTATAAGCGATTTTATCCACCTGATGTCTATCAAATATTTACGACTGCCAACATTTTCATAGGAAATCTTTTAAAATAAGTCGCAAACTTTTCGATACGAATTGTTGTTGTAAGTGATAAAACGTTCATAACTTTTACAGTTCTATTAATTATAATTTGCTAAAGGGCCAGTTATAGCTATCATTGAAATGCATCATTAAAAATTTTCATTCCCATTTTTAAGACGAACAAACAAACTACAATGGCTTTAATTGGTACCAAAACGAAGGTAATGAGTAGTAGAATTTTTTCACTCTTTAAAATACAAAATTCTGATTTAAACTTTCTTTTAAATCCACTTTTATAATTTCACTGATAGAAATCGATTTCAATGAACAGCTGATTTTCGTTTCTTTAATATGGAACACAATCGTTCCACGGAATGTGTTCGATTCTCTTTCTGTTCTCAAATGTCAGTTTTCCTTTCAATGATCAACTCTAACCTCAAATGCATATAATTGGTTGTAATCAGCCATTGACAGGATCTTTACTGAGACCAATTTTTCAATGATTGCTATAACTAGCTTGTCAAAAAAATGAAGTCAGCATTCCACTGATTTGTTTCAATGATGCATTTTAATGAAAGCTATAACTGGGGCCTAAAAGCCACTTTACACGATAATAGAAGTCATATATATGACCTGTCATCACATTTTCTGTATGATTTATCAAATGAGCTGTCATTTATTCATTGAGCTTTACACGTCTATGACTTCCCCTTTGATTTTCAGAGTACCTACCAAAATCCAAAATAAATATAAAATATAAACAGAAATAATTTTTTGTGGTTATTCTATGATGGAGAACAAAAAGAAATCCCAACTGAATACTTTTTTTGATTCTGGTGATTCTGAAGTTTATCAGCCATATTTATAAGCTCATTATAGTGAGTACATAAGGCTATGCAACCCTTATAATGCCTCTAAACGCAAATTCGTTATTTATAAAACTTATGTGACGTCGAATAGAGGCATTATAAGCTAAACGCATTTTGAGGTTGAATAGTGCCTACATAAGGACATTTTAATATTGAAGTGTCACATTTACTTTGACGCTTTGAAAGTTGAAGTTTGTGTTATTTTTATTTATTGAAACAAAAATGTTATGCTAATATATTAAAAAGAAACTGAATTGAAAATTGTTTCGAATTAAATAGATAAATATACCTGTTGGTGATCTCTCTCCACGCATCCTTCTTCATCCGGTGTGTTAGGCTGGTATTCACCGAGCGCTCTTAAACGGCTCTTAACTTTAAGAGGCTCTGCTTAGCTTGAAATTTCTTTGGGGTATTGACCAGCCACTCACAAGTGTTTTTCGAAGTTCGAAAAAGAGAGCCACTCTCTCTTGTTCAGGCATACCCAAACTGTGAAATCAAACTGTTTTCGAACTTGAATGACAGCTGGCAGTGAGAATCCTTCGGTCAATTTCGTATTTTGCTTGGGAAGCGTTGCCGGTGACGATAACTGGTTTTAGTTTGTTTAGTTTTCGAATTTTCGAACAAACTTTCGAAGAGAACGCTCGTAAGTTTAGGAGTGGTCGGGACCACTCCTAACTTTTAAGAGCGCTCGTAGATCTTCACTAATATTGCTTGGTGAATGAGCTTCTTAAGTTATGAGCGCTCGGTGAATACCAGCCTACTTCTCCTTCTACTTCTACTTGGCATTGCTCACATGGATTCGAGTCAAATGCGTGTGTGGCACACGCTAAGCGAACAAACTTTCGAAGAGAGTGCTCGTAAGTTAGGAGTGGTCGGGACCACTCCTAACTTTTAAGAGCGCTCGTAGATCTTCACTAATATTGCTTGGTGAATGAGCTTCTTAAGTTATGAGCGCTCGGTGAATACCATGCCTACTTCTACTTCTAGTTGGCATTGCTCACATGGATTCGAGTCAAATGCGTGCGTGGCACACGCACAAGCGAACAAATTTTCGAAGAGAGCGCTCGTAAGTTAGGAGTGGTCGGGACCACTCCTAACTTTTAAGAGCGCTCGTAGATCTTCACTAATATTGCTTGGTGAATACGTTTATGAGCTTCTTAACTTATGAGCGCTCGGTGAATACCGGCCTTAGTGTTGTAATTTTTATTTTGTATTATTGAATTTTATCTTCAAGAACTTGTCTGAGGAGTATTCCAGCTAGGATAAAACGAATCACAATTTGATTTCCAGTATTGAGCTAGAGATAATAACATACTTTATCTGATGAATCAAAGTTAATTGTTCGAATTCTTTTAGCTTTTTGTAGTTTCGTTTTTTTTTATTAAATTCGATAGACAGACAAGATGTTTTTTTTTTGTTTTTTGACAAACAGCTGAGTATTATGAAGGCTAAATGGAATAGATTCTTACTTTTTTGTACTTTATTTGACACAAGGTCATTATAACTATGCAGGGTAGGCAAATGTTTTATAAATATGTATTTGGATAGTGGATGAATAAGTCCTTATGCATTGCATACCTATTCACGCGTTTAGCGAATTCTAATAAATACGACTGTATGTGTATATGTAAAACATCAAATATGTAGAATAATGAAAATCAAGAATTATGTTCGTTGAAAGATAGTTTTCGCACAATTAGGAAACAAAAAATCATAGCTGCGGAGTTTGACGTTTAGATATATGAATGTGTTGGTGCTTCTGGTTTCAATTCTGAATTCAAATCTTGAAGCAATTTTCTCTTCTTTTCAGAATCAGAACTGTTATTTTTTCCCAAGTGAACACTTTCAGAAGAGTCCAGAAGGCTTGACGGTCTTTTATATATACGGGAATCATGCGTGCTTTCACGGCAGTGACAATTGACAAACTATCTCCCTTATTTTTAAATTGACGTCACAAGCTGCCTATGTACGGAGGGTAAAAAGATAAGGAAGCAAAATTAAAAACATGTTTGGATTTATATTTTTATAATCTTTATTAAGCTGTCTTAATTTACTTCACATTCACATATTATTATAACCGCTTTCTCCTGCCTGTTTTTTTAATCATAATATGAGTGCTGTGAAATACTCCTATGACTTGTCGAAATCCACTTATGACCTTAAATCCTTTCGTATTTGTCATTTTTTTTAAACTGCTTGGCTTTCAAAGTAAAATGAATTGAGAAATCGTGAAGACACCACTTCGCACTTTGGTTTAATTTTTTTGATAGCTTAATCATATTTAGTAAACGTCACTTAGCAGAAAATTTGTCTTATTAATGAAATTTCCCACTTGGTCCAGGACTTAACGATAAACCTCCACTAAACCATCTTTATTAATATGGGTGTTACAGCCTTATTTACTAACTCGTTTTAGCGACGGAGTAAAGTTACTTCGACTTTGCAACGGCTCTAATTCTGAAAAGCTTATTTATAATAAGCTAAGCTAATAAGCTAAAACTGGTTCATAGGAGGCTTAAGGCCATTTTAGTATCTAAATGTTATTTAAAGATGACATCTTGTGAAATTTACACTGCTTTTAAACGAAGCAATATTACCTTGCGATTTTTAAGCCCGTAGGAGAGAGATGTGTGTGGTGGCGGGGGTACACAAAATTGCTGGGGTTGGAAAAATTGCAGAGTTATCGTTCTTTCTTCTTTGTGGTTTTCTTTATTTTTCGGGTATGTTTCATTTCTATTTGGCGTTTGGTGAGCGAACTTCGATTAACTAAACAGAGTAAAGAGTGCGGATAAATGTGTCCTTTTCAATAGAACAAAGTTAACTTTGATTAAAAATCGCTGTGTTTAAAAGCATCCATGCAATCGAAAGGGAGCCATAAGAGAAACAATGATTAAAAATCGCTTTCGTGTAAAAGCATTCTTACTTTTAGATATAATAACCAGAGTTTTAGATTGGTAACTTTTTTTTGGGAGTATATATGACATAAGGAAGGCGTAGCTAAAACGGCTAAGAAATTATATTATAAATAAGGATTTGTTTGACGTGGCGTAAACCCTAAGTAAGTGCTTCGTCTCGGTTTAACTATTCCGAGGTTGAACCCAGTATTAGTGAAAAATAATAAATAAGGCTGTAAAATCTTAACGTGATATAGCCGAAATATTATTGTATCACATTATAATCTCAAGCTGACATCAGTGGCACAAGAACTATCAAAATCGATGAGATATTGCCAACAAGACGGAAATATTAATGAAAATCATCGGGAGGAGACAACGGACTATTTGCTAAATTCAATTAAAAATGCAAGGAAGAATTATTGTTAAGATAAAAAATAGAGTTCTCGCTTTCAAAAAAAGTTAAGTCTTTTATTAGGTGCGTTTTATTATCCACAAATCTATCTGGATCCGGATCGGGATCTTCGCTTGAAAATAAAACGATACGGATCTTAGTGACAGCAGTGTTATAAGCCCGTCTCTTTTTATCCTTGGGTTTGGAAATTTTAAATTATGTCTTGTCTTTTTTCTTTACACTATAGCTTACACTACCTTACCATAAAAAGCCATCTACTCGCCAGTTCAACAACTAATTTTTGGATCTTTGAAATAGATCCCGATAGAAAACAGGATCCCAAATTGTTTTTGTAATACATGTTAAAACTTAATCCAGATCCGGATCCAGATAGATTTGTGAATAATAAAACGCACCTATTGTAAGTGTTGCCGTTGTTTTTAAATATATTTTTGAATTTAAACGAATTTAGCAAAACCTTTGTATATTTAACCTATAGTATTTTCATGGAGCGTGATTTTGTATTGCGAACTTCAGCCTGGTGGTGGCCCTAAAATTAGCGCTAGATTTTACAGTGGAGAGTAGGATAAGATACAAAACAAGTAGTAAGAGAATATTTTATTATTAAATTTAGCAGAGACAAATCTAGCAAGTACTGTCCCTATACTTAAGATGTCGCCACAATCTTTCGTCTTCGTGTTAGTACTATCTTTGTATATGTAACTTATAGTACTATCAAGAAGACGAACGATTGTGCCGACATCTCAAGGCTAGGCACTGCAATTGCTAGATTTATCTTTGCTAGATATAATATCGCAATACAAAAACACGCTCCATGACAATACTATAAGTTATATATACAAAGTTTTATATACAAAAGGCAAAACGAAATAAAAACGCAGACTTTCATCTTCTGTGTACATGTACCTGTTTTTAATGTGTTAGTATTTCTTACAAAGCTCAAATTGTAGAAACTTTTGTGTATTAGTTTTCCAGAATTTATTCTGTTTCACACACAAATAATTTACTCTGCCCAAAACGCTTCCCTTACTTAAGAATGACTTTTCTACCGGCAGAATTCATCCAGTGAATACAGGTCCAACCAAAAGAAGAAGTTCTGCGTTTCGTAGAAAACATGGTGTCTAACTAATAATGGCCTTAAGTCGTTTTTATTCACGGTTTTATACGAAATTTCACTAGTGACTCTAAAGTGACGGTTTTCATGAGAGATTTTAAGCAAAACAAATTCAATGTAATATCCAAACTGCCGCTTTATAGTTGTGAAATCTTAACCTAGCGAGCATTAAGCAACTTTAAAAAAGTTTTAAAATCAAATAAACAAATTGTTCCTTATCGAGGGTCTTGTTTTTTTTGAAGATTTACTGAAAGAAAACCATTTTTTTCTTTAGTTGTGTAAAAATTATACAATGGTGCTTATTTTGACATTCTCTTTCGTTCGAAAGTGAGTCGAATTCGTTGAAACTTAATTTTGAGACTCGCGATTAGAATGTTAATCGAACAAATCGAAAGTTCACCCAATCCATAGAAAGTTCATTCATTTGCGAAAGCTAATTCAATTTTGACATTCGAAAGAATAGAATTAAATGTCATTTTTGTGTCGTTTGAATTTTTCTGTCGAGTAAGCAACAAAACATGCAAGTTTTTAATTATTTCATGGAAAATAAATTCCTTTTATTAATTTTTTTGTTGTTTTATGTTCAAAGGTCGCATTCCAATTGGACAAACAGCGAACAAAAGGAAAAGTTAATCAAAATAGTGGAAGAAAACCCGGAGGTAGCAAAGGGTTTTTTTTACCACCCGCGTCGATACGGAAAAATTTTGGAAGGAAACCGCGGAGAAATTAAATAAACACCATCTTCATTTATAAATAACACAAATGCCATATTTTTATTTTTTATTTATTATTTTATGTTTTTATCAAAGGAAATTAAATTATTAAATAATGTCGATTTCCTTTACTCACTAGGGATTTCGATCCCTTGTCAAATTTTTTCTTTTGGTGTGCGTATTTCGTATACATGTAAATCCCTCTTCAAATACGGATTCGATCGATTTGATCTCTGTCAAAAAAAAATCGATTTTTTTGGTGTAAAGGAACGTGAAATCTGTCGAGAGATCGAAATCTTCACACAGAAATTGATTTCTCATGTGTAAAGGAAATCGACATAATAAACAAAACAATTACAAATACCTAAAACAAAGATTTCACTTTTTGGTTTTGACATTTCACAAACACTTCTCTTTTGTTTTTGATACTTTAGTGTGACCAAGTGTATACGAAAAAAAAATAAAAATTTAGAACGCGTCATGAACAACTTATTTTTTTTAAGAATAATTTTAAAACAGCTGAATTCACAAAAAAAATGTTATGAATATGTAGTTCTTTATGATTAAACTTTACTTTTTAATGAAAAAGTGCATTATTTATTTTGTTTCTTGATTCTTTATCCAACATCTATAAAATGTTTAGAAACGAAAAAAATGTAAAACGGTCATACTAATTCAAATAGAAATATAGTAAAATTCAAACAGCTGATAATGAAAATGAATCTTTTTTGAAGCTCATTTTATGCTATATTTCGCAAATGAGTGTTATTCGTTCGAATCTCAAAATTAAGAAATTTCATTCGAAGGAATAGAATCATTCTAACGAATAGACTATTCATGAGAATGTCAAAATAAGTATGAATATTTAAATATACATTATGTAATATTTAAAATTTTTCATAATTTAAAATTTTCAGAAAAATAGTATAACATTCTTTTACATTATATTTAATGAGAAGAACTCTTATTGCGAATACAATTTTCATGGAAATGTTTTAAAAACACTGGGAACGTGAACGTTGCTCGAAAGTTACCGTTGGAATGTATTGGTCTCGTGAATCAATGTTTTGTTGTCAATTGATAGGATTTTAGATTATGGTGAAATTCATTCTGGAGGAGCTTCACGACTGAAGATATTAAATCAAGCATCGCCTTTATTATGAGGATAATTGTTGCCTCTGAAAGCAGAAGTATGATCCTGGGTCAGTCCATAAGTTTTTACTAAGTAAAAATTGCATTGCAATATGACTTCTTCAGAAGCAACTTCAAGTAAAGAGATTCCTTTTATACCCTCACCACACTCGAGAAGATACAAGCTCATTCACTTCAACAAAAGTTTGATCTTTCGAGATAGAAAGCAAACAAGATCTTATTAGACCTTAACTACAAATAACATAGCCAATAAAGGACAGTGTACACAAGTGAATAGATAACACTATTTTTATGTTAAAAATTGTTAAAATTACAAACAATATATAATTTTACTGCTATTTAAAATTCTTAAAAATATGCAAAAAATAATTATATCTAATCATTAAAACTGTCTACCTGACAGCTTTCGCCATTGATAAACCAAATTTCCAAAACTTTTAATCGTATGAACATTTTATGATCAATTAAATTCATTACTTCTATTCTTTACTATCTACTTTAGTATTAGCAAAATAAACTAAGTTCGTCTACGACTTAACTCTGGTCCACTTTTCACTAACTGACCATAACCATTTGGCCAAATCATCATTCTGAGCAGCTAGTGCAACTTCTTTCGGTTCACAATCACTAAAATACAGTCCAGATACTTTCTCTAATTCTGGATCTAATGCGGCATAAATGCTGGTCTGTGCTCCTGATTTTACAGTCTTTACAAAAGGCCATAGTAAAGGTCGCACGAATAAGCTCGTGAAGAAATTATTGAAAATACCCATATGACGAACGATTTCTGTGTCTACCACTCCAGGATGCAACGAGTTTACAGTGACGCCGGTACCTGAAGAAAAGAATGAGTTGATGAATTCACACAATCTGTGCTATGATTTACCTTCCAATTTCTTTGCGAGTTCCCTAGCAAAGAGGACGTTTGCTAGTTTACTCTGACTATATGCATCACCTTCGTCATAAGATTTTTCGCTATTCAGATCCGTCACGTTGATCTCTCCTCGGGTATGTGCCAAACTGGATACGACAACAATACGACTTGGTGCACTTTTCTACAAAAAAAAAAAATAATATAAATAGTTAAAAAGAGTTGTAAGCTCAGACAAGAGGCAAGTACTTTAAGAATGTCCAGGAGCAAGTTTGTTAACAAGAAATGTCCCATGTGGTTGACTCCCAGTTGCATTTCAAAACCATCTTTTGTTAAGGTACGTGGACAACGCATGACTCCAGCATTATTTATCAGAACATCCAATTTCGTTTGTTCCTTTTTAAATCTGGAAATATATTTAACATTAATTCGATCAACTGTTACGTTGAGAATGATGATTTACGCTTCTACAAATTTGCGGATGGACTGAAGGGAAGACAAATCACACTCACGGCAGTAGACGTATTTGTTTTTTGTTTGCAGTACGATTTCTTCTCGGGCCTAGGAAATAAGCAATCAGCAAATCTTAAGGGTAACTTCATTGGTTTATTGATTTACCTCTTCACACTTATCCATACTACGACAAGCCATATATACATGAGCACCTCGTTTAGCTAATTCACGCACTGTCTCCTTGCCAATACCTGTGTTCGAGCCTGTCACAATGCAGACTTTACCTTCGGCAGAAACCTTCTTTTTGAATTGGCCACCCTGCATTTGATCTCTGTGAGATTGAAATTTAATTATTTACATGTGAACAACTTAAAAAAAGATGAGCTCACTTAACAAAACATGATACACCAACGACTGTGCCGGCTAAACTTATGTAAAATACCGTCTTATTTTTAAGAAAAGATAATAAACCTCTCATGATGTGTGTTTTCGCAGGAAAATATTACTTTATTATAATTTATTTTTGATAGTTAATACAAAAACAGTAATTAATTATATCAATAAAGAGAAAATAACAAATTATTTGAGAAAAATTTTATTTTCTAATTAGAATAGAACCCATACCATAAGTGTCATATGTGAAATGTCAGATTTCCCTTTGACATTTTATACATATGGATGGGTTTCTTTTAAAATAGCTTTTGGTGATGTTAGAGACAGAAATGTGTTGCAACAATCGGGGCATACTTTTCGGGAGTAAATATAATTGCACTTTGTAAATTTTACCAATTCAGCGATTATCGCAGTTTTGTGCTGTAAAAATGTATGTATTATGCGCGAAACAGATTAAACCAGCAACAGCACCAGCATCGTCAACAGCAAACAGCACGCTGAGCAGCAAACATTTTTCAAGCACATTAGGTGCGTTTTATTATTCACAAATCCATCTGGATCCGGATCTGGATTGAGTTTTAACATGTATTACAAAAACAATTTGGGATCCTGTTTTCTATCGGTTAGATATCCAAAAATCAGTTGTTACTCTGGCGAGTAGATGGCTTTTTATGGTAAGGTAGTACAAGCTATAGTGTAAAGAAAAAAGACAAGAAATAATTGAAAATTTCCAAACCCAAGGATAAAAAGAGACGGACTTATAACACTGCTGTCAGTAAGATCCGTATCGTTTTATTTTCAAGGGAAGATCCAGATCCGGATCCAGATAGATTTGTGAATAATAAAACGCACCTATTGCCACCAGCAACGTCATTTCATCTGTTTGACATTTCATATCGAAAAAAAGTTTTTCATTGTGGTACCAGTATAAATGAATATTGCAGTGGAAAAGTTGACAACACTGCACCAGCAACAGCAAATTTAGGACTTTGGCCTAGCGACGCTGTTGCTGTTCTTATTATTGTGTGTTGAACAATTGAAATACTTTGGCTCTAAATTAATGGCGGCCGCTGTTGCTGTTGACGGTGCTGTTGCTGGTTCAATCTGTTCCGCGCTTTACCCTTAAATGATGGATTTCTCTGTAGTAAATGCATATTTATTATAAGAATGTAAGGCATTTTAAATTGGTAGTCCTGAAGACTTTTCCGTTAGGAACGCAAATAGACTTACCTATATTATTTGGGCCTTACCAACAATCAAATTAAGAGATGACTTAAATATTAAAATGGTCTCTTAACAATTAACCATACCAATAATCAGTTTAATAGTCAGCTTAACGCTAAACGTCACTTTAAATTATAAAGTGAAGAAACTCGTCTTTAACTTCGCGGTTTAGTACTGTCCACATTTGTACTGTCATTCTGGGTACATTGAAATATTTATGCCATCAATTATGTCCTGATCGTCGGAACTCATTATTATTATCAAATCCAAATAGAATTTAAGCAAAGGTAATTCTTTGCTTTTCAAAATAACACAAATGTCATCGAAAAAATGTCTTTTTGACGTTGAATGTAGTGGATTTTGTAAAAGCGCGTTTTACTGGGTTATTGGTAAACGCGACAGTTAACACGTGCTTAGCTATTAATTATTGATAAGGCCCTTTGTGAATAATAAATTCAAAACTGCTGAGATTAATTTATAAAAATTAATTTTACTAAAACCGGCAAAATGTAAGTTTTACTTTAAAAAGTTGCTTTTGTAATTAAATTCTTTTGTAAAAAAACAACTCTATAAGTGAGTTGCAGTAAATTTAACCTGTAGATTTTAATCGAAACACAGGAAAATAAAATATGTTTGTACTCACGAATCTGAACTCTTAAGATGGGAAGCCCTTTACATGACAGGAGATACTCTTGACAGATTTGTCACTTCTTCCCAAAAGGAACTTTTAGTTTTTATATGGCCGCAACTGGCATTCGTACTAAACATAAGGGCAGTGAGAGAAGTCCCCGCTCAAGGTTAGTGCTGCTAACACATATTAGTACCCAAGTGTTATTTAAAATATGATTAAATACATAAGTAAATAAACACATAAGTCTTAAATTTATATTGACTAAGATTAAAAGGATCGATATTTGAGGTAACTTCATTGAAATATGCAATAAACCTCAATTAAGTTTCAGTTTAACCATAATTTGTTAAGTGGGAGGTCTTGGAAATAGGAAGTTTCTTGCTCTCTGATCTTTCGGGAACATAAATTGGTATTAAGACAAGGAGTGCTGGACATTATTTAATATAGTAGCATAGTATATCTCTAATAAGCATTGCACCATGAATTTTCCGTCTCAATTCTAACAACTTTATTCCAAGTAATTGACATTTAGCTTCGTACCCGGGGCAAGATCCCCAGTAAATTTTCTAAAAAATGTGTTTTGAAAAACGCCGTTGATTTCGAAAGTTTCAAAAATAGTTTCAAATCGTCATCGTATTTGGATATCATCAATGAAAATTATAAAAAGCAAAGGTCCAAGGTGGCTGCCTTGGGGACACCTGATGCCCATATAGTTTTATCCATCGTTCTTAGGATCCGATTTTTGAAATTGATTGTCCAAACCATTAGCGTCGATATGTCTTTGATTTATGATAAGCAGAGTTTATTGAAAGCTCATCTGAATGTGACCACTTTGAAATTTCCCTGAAAATTTCCAAATTCTATTTAGAATTATCTTGATTCTGTTCTGTTGGTTTCCTTCCTCATAACTACAAACTTCAACTAGTTTTGGTACAAAGTATACATATGTCAAAGAACATTTTCTCTATTATTTTGGGTCAATCTATATTTAAAAGGACAGAACTCTTTCAAAACATTCAGGAATGTTAAATAATATGACGTTTTCGAGAGAACTTTCACGTGAGATGTAAAACGTTTCATTAAATTTTTAACAAAATTGAAAAACATCTAAACTTAGAAAAATATTCCAGTTTGGATAAAGCTAAATGCATCGAGTGACGAGATTCCAAAAAAGGAAACAAAATTGGTTTTAATGAAAAGAAAAATTAACAAAGACATGTGACTTACGGCCAATTAAAATTCAAAACGAAATTAGCTGTCAAACAGAATTTAAGATGAAAATAAATTTTCTGTAATTTACGAAATTACCTACCGCATTTTGGCTCAAATGAAAAGGTTAAATCGACACTTCTTAAAGAAATTAAGTCTTAGAAGCCTTCTGGGTGCCCATAGACAACCACATCCATTAATTGATAAAGTATATTTTAACAGGCGCATAAATTAATATTCATTGGTAAAAATTCTTTAAACGCCAAAAAGTTTATAATACCCGAGCATAGTTGAACAGAGGTTATATAAGTTAAAGTTTAAATCATCACTTTTGAATGAAATAAGCCCAGTGCGTAGTTTTTAGTAAGAACGCGGACCGCAAATTTATTTCAACTGTCATATTTAAATATAGTTATATTAAAATAGTTAGAGTCGTTTTCGAGAAATCTTTAAAAAACCCAAAACTTTTGTATAGGAGCAACCCGTTCTGAATGAGCTAAATACAAAACAAACAAAAACAAACAATTTCTTCCAAATTTGAAGAAAATCCGTCCATCCATTTGTCTCGAGTTCCAGTTATGTATTTGGACTCACAGCAAACCTACCCACGAACGTTTTGATGAAAACTTTTTTGGAGATTTCATGAAAACCTTTTGACAAGAAATTAATACTTGCCCTAAAGAGCATACAAGAAAGACGAGATAAAATGCAGTGCAAAAATAGAACAGCTTCTTGTCAGATCACTTATGCAAACAAATTCATAAGCGTATGTAGATGTGGGTGATATTTATGGGAATTTCGATAGTTACCTAATAACAACAAATAACTTACTCGTATCAGACATCAGTATATGGCGTCAAGATTCTAAGATCCGTGTTGTTCTTATTTTTCATATTTAGTTCATTAAGAAATTCAGGTATTCAGACATTTAAAGAAGGTAAGCTGTCCTCTTTCAAATTAAATATTCTGATTAATTTAGATTAGTTCAATTTACATTTAAATATCAAATCATTAACTTCTTTAAGCTATCGGAATTAATTTTGTTTGCAGTTTTGTAGTTTGTATATGGAACCACGAACTCCCTTGTTAATTTATCATCAATTTAATGTGGTGTTCTTTAATAAAAGATTTTGTATCTACCACCCAGATAAGTTAATAGGTACAAAACGACATAAATTAGTAGAGTAGAGTGCGTGTGTAGAAATAATCTGAGTAGAAGATTGACTATAGACTTTTTCTCAAATATTCAAATTCAGATTTTAACGTCTAGTGTACGTATGTATGTATGTAGTTGTTACACTGTCATACTGTGTCCAATGAATATTGTCAATACAGGACTTAAGGGAAATCTTTGTTTAAATCAGTGGGACCTACCGATTTCTCAAGGCACTGCACAAAAAAATGCCATTTAAATACACAATAGAACTACGGCCTTGTTTTTGTAATTTATTTTTTAAGTGATAAACCAATAGGCATTATTTTTCTTTTTTTAGTTCAGAGGAGAGCCGGAGTTGTCAAAAAATGAATTGTATTTCTTTTTCAGTTCAGAGCTTCGAATATCTGTTTCTTTTTTCGTTCTGAGCATGTTCTGAGCTTATTGAGCGGTCTATGAGCTCAGAATAAAATAACTAAGCAGACAGAATTAAATACTTAAAACAAGCATTTGACAGGTGGAAATTATAAAAAAAAACTGTGACACCTAAGTATTCAGGTGTGCTTACAAAACAACTTACAGCTTTTAGAGCAAACTTGGTTCAAAGGATATTTAGAACATGCTCAACATGCTCGAACTCTGTTCAGAGCTATATTCTGAGCTTAATAAAAGCGCCTAATGAATGACCTATCTACCACACTGCCTTGGGCTGTGAGATGTTCTTGTTATTGAAAGTATACCTACACAGAAAATTAGAGCTACCATTACTAAGCAGAAATAAAAGCTTTTAGGATCACAAAACAAATAAGTGTGGACGTTGTTGTAAACTTTGAAGATATGAAATAAGAAAATTATTTCTGTTTAAGCGGTGTGAATAAATTAAATTCAATTTAAAGTTTAAAAGACCTGAACTCCAAAGTGCGTTTCGCCCAGGTATAACAGTGGGCTCATCAGTTAGCTGCTTCCATAAATAAATAAAATTCACAGTCCGTTAATGCTGTACATTTTATAAGAGTCGGTAAACATCGACCAATAATTGCGTCTTAGAAGGATATGGCATATGAGCTATTGTGGTTAAAAAAAGGACAAACAGATGAAGTTAATTAGTAAGACCGTTAACTAATGTAAATAGTAAAGATTTGCATTATGATTTGAAGGTTGTAAGTGTCTTTCTCGCGTGATCTAGTGTCCGCGTCGTGTTCTTTCACTTGTTACTCCATTTTGGATTTGTAATTCAACTTGTAGTTTTTTTTTTTAAATTATTTGTGAACAATGGATTACACTAATTAAGAATATCTGGAAATGTTATTAATATACGGTGAAATGGGATGATCTGCTCAGAAAAAGTTTTAATTCATTTCAAATAATTTTGTATTTAAAAATTAGCTTTTTTTTAAATACACTCAGTTTGTTTATTTTTTGTTAATTACATTTAATATTCTTTTTAAGGAAAAAATTATTTTTTTATGAAAATAAACTGGGCTTTAATAATAAGCGAAAAAAATGAATACTCATTAACGTGTTTTTTTGAATAAAATGACATCAGAGTGAAAAAACAACTTAAAAAACGAAAAATTGGGTTTGATGCAAAATTGCGGAGAAACGGTTGTCGGAAAAAAAGTTTTGGGACAAACTAAAACTGTAATAAATTCTTGATTGGTCATAACAAAAATCTTACGAATCGGAAGTAGTTTGGCAAAGATAAAGCCAGTTAAGGCAAAAATCATAAAACCGTTATAACTCGAAAACGGGACGAAAACGAGAAAATTACCTCTTAAGTTTTTCGACTTAAAATGACCTCAGGAATCCATGGTTTTCATTTGAAGCGGTGACTGTGGGACACCCTGTATATGAATGTGTTGGTCAGATAACTGAGATATTGTTTACAAAAAATATCTCACAGAATGAGAAAGAGCAGTTGAAGAAACTTTTCATACACCAAATTTGTTGGTATACTTTAGACCATGAGGTTTTAAATGGACTTTACATACTAATATCGTTTTTCTTGAGAATATGAACGGTTTGTTCTTAAAAGAATCCAATTAAAGAATCGAGAATCTTTTGAATAAAAAAAAATCGGGTAATTTTTCAAATGTATCCGTGACGAGAGAATATAAGGACATTCCGTAATGTTCCACATTATACTCGTACCTATTTTTCAAATTATTTAATACCTGAAGACCCTATATAAGCTGTTAACTTGTTGGTAAAATTTACATTAGCTTTAATGAACATACGAGTATTAAACCGGAACCACATTTATTTCATTTATTATGTTATGGAGTGGTAAGTCACTATCACTCTCATGTATTTCATATGCTTTAAACCATATTTGTGAGCTGTGGGGTGGTGTTTTTTTCGAAATCTCTATATTTTTATAGCCGAAACCACACATTCTCGTGTGCTGTGTTATGGTGTGGATTGGTGTGCTGCTGCCTTATGACTTTTTTTTTAATAATATTTAGTGTTCTCTTTCTCAAAAATATTAAATTATCTGTTTCGAAATTTTGGTATTTGATACATTTCATAGATATACTCTACATCGTGTTAGGGCGCAATCGAAAAGGAAGCGATTCCTCCACAATACACCACTTTACAGAACAACACACTTCACAAATGTGGTTTGAAGCGTATAAAAGATAACAACACACCACTCCACAACACACCACATTAGCTACGTGTGATTCCAAATTTAAATCAAGTAGTTCTACTCTTGGTTTTAAAAATGGTTGATACTCGTATAGGTCATCGACCTAGAAATTAATTGAGTCAGCTAAGTCGACTTTTAGAGTGCAGTTTTATTAAATGAAAAGTTTTTACGAGTAGGTATTTCCCCTGCCATTTAAACTTCTCTCTTAGTTTTTTTTATCAAATCTATTTATGTATCAAAGTTTACACATTTTGCCTCAAATCACTAAATTATCAACCGAAAGATTAATATATAAAAATTTGTTATCCTTGCCAAAAGACAGCAAATTTTATAGAATATGTCTTTCGAAGAGATACAGCATGCGTTAAAATCAGCTTTGTCATAAGGTTTGATGGACATTGTGTCAGTTATAATTATAATGAAAGTTAAGTTTTTTAGTAAAAACTTATAGTTTGGAGAATTAGAAGGTAGCTTGAAAAATCTTTTCAGAAAAACTCTGAGTATTTTTCCAACATCTTCACTCTGTTCGTAACTCTAAATAAGTTTGATTTAGAAGTTGCTTCAAACAATTTGGGACATATTCATAAATGTTTGCTATAAGCTCTTGTGAAGTTGTTACTAAGCAATTCCAGAGTTTAGGCTTTTCATAAATAAATTTAGTTCTAAGTTTAGGGATAGACCTAACTTTAAACATAGGAAATGCCGTGTTTAAGTAGTTATTATCAAAGTCAAATGTCAAATTTGATTGATACAAAAAAGTTCCAGAGACTCTTAGAGCCCTTTGCATTGCAGCATTGCTTTTGTTGTTCATTTAAAAATTATTATAGAATATTTGTTTGAGCTTTCTGTTTGTTTTTTTTTTTTATTAATAATTTTGTTTTACTTTACAAACGGCTAATAAGCAGCACTTCTCATGACAAGAGTTACTCTTGGAGGATTTGTTAATTACTCGCAAGAGATAGTACGCCACTTAAAAAACTTTTTTTGCAGCTGCTAAGAATCAAACCCCTGCATGACAGTCCAAAGTACTAACAATTATGCCAAAGCGTGCGACCCAAAATTTGCACTTTCTTTGACCCGTCATTATTTGAAGGATAATTGTAGTAGAACACAGCCTTAACCTGGTGTTCTACTAAAACAGCTGGGAAACTGACTATGAATAGTAGCTGTGTTTACTTAACCAACAAGCCTTAAACTAAGGATCTATCAATCACAACTTTAGTAATTCTCTATGAATACGCTCCTTTGTGTTTTAGTAATTAAACTGAGAACACTTGTACTAATCGAAGACTTTTATTTTTCACATTAAGCGCTGTTTTTGCTAACTGAAGCTGTTTGTTAAGATCACTTAAGTTTGGCAATATTTTAATTCAAAGATACTCGCACTTCTTAGTGATTTCGTAATATTCTCCAGTAAGTGTTCACTATTCATTTCTGACAAAGTCCACCTTATTATAACATAATTTTGAACTTACTCCAGTTAACAGTTAGGTTCCATTTCACACCTTAATCTCCTGTTAAACTCTTGTAGGACTGCAAAAATAATTGTGATTTCTGCTGGCGCTTTGTTCTTGCAACCTCTTCTTTGACTTCCTCCATTCTAGATAGTCATTTACTCAACTTTCAAAAATTCAAATTTAGTTTTTATTTTAGGAAAAATCATCAATCTGAGTCGAAGAACATCTGAGAAAAAAAGGATACAAGAGGATTCTTTAATCTTTATGCTATTTCTATTCAATCCATTTATTTCTTTCAATGTCAATCATCATAATAGCTGTGTTTTTTATTTTCCCCCAGATCTGATCCAGATTGGATCTTCATTAAAAATTACATGTAAGTATAATATAAGAAAAACAACACAAGGCCCAGTTTTGTTTGTATTTGTTGTTTTACATGTTATTTTGAAAACAAAATCCAATCCGGATCAGATCTAAGGGAAAATAAAATACAGCTAATTTAACAAAAAAAAAAAAAAAAAAACAAATAAGTTTGTAAAATATTTTATAATAATTTATTTTTCTAATTTATATAAAAATGGTTTAACATCACATTGAAATAGTCTTACACTAATTTATAAATTCATAGTTTAATATTAAATGAGCTTAATTTATTAGTGATGGTTTAATATTATGTTATAATATGAATCGAGCCAAAATACAAATAAACAAAATCAAGGGATGAATAATGAATATAGCAAACATGACATCAATAAAAATGTGAATAAAACTCATCTTCAGTTAATTGCCAATGAATTAGATTTTTGTTTCCTGCTTGGTCTATAAATAATATATCAACTTTTAAAACTGCATTACAATGTGAGTTGTATAGTTATGGAAGATGTGAAAATAATGAATAATCCCAGCTCTTTTTTTTTAATTGGCATGATGATAAATTTGCATAATTTTCCATACATTCCAATCATTTGCCTATTAAACCACTCACTCAGTCACTCAATTTTTAATTCACACGCTTTACATGCACTCAGTCTAAACATACCTAGCTTAAAAATAACATATACGAGTACTTTATAAATATCTCCACGAGAGCCCCGTTACAAGTTTGACATGAGATGATAATGAAATGCACGTGCTTAACTAGGAATACTTCGATGATGTGTCATTATGACAACCAGGAAGCATAATCGATCCTCTTCTCTGTAATGATGCTCTTGGGTCTTAACCTTTCCATTGACCGCCTTCTTGCTTACACAAGAACTACTCGACGGCTATAGTAGGGGGTACCAACAACTGATGATGGATATTGATTATTGACAACCTTGGATTGACGTCTATCACGTTGAAGTTGTGCAGAAGATTGCTGTTGCACTGTCAGATGTTGGCCAGCAAAGTTGGCTAACCTCTTTTGCTTGATGTTGCTTATTGTGGCTATTTTGTTTTGTTTTGCAATTTGAAAGGCTTCAAGATCATCATCCAGAGGATATGGTTTGTGTTTGTCCTCCTCGATAGGCGTGCCGTCAGGACGAACTCGGAAAACGAATGGACCACTAAGGTATGTTGGTTGTTTGAATGATGTGGCAGATGTTGAATGTACTGAAAAACGATCTTCATTTGATAATGGTGCTGGGGCATAGCCATAGGCTGTGTCCATGTCCATTGCAAAGGTATGTTTGCGTTCATGCTCATCGAAAATTGGGTTGGTGGGGTATGATGGCTGATTTTGGCGGGATAAGACTACCATTGAATTGGTAGATTGAGTTGATTGTGGGTAACGACTGGGAGTTACTGTAACAGCTGGATGACCACGAATCATTGTTGTCCAAACTGGAAGTATAGAAGAAATTTTACATCAATTAATAAAGGTTATAAACATGAAAGTACCGATAGTATAAACAAATCGTGAATTTAGGTAAATAACACTGGGAATAGAAATAAATCTTAAGGTTAACTTATAATGTACGAAAAATTGACAAAAGAAAAAATAAACCTTTTAAAAAAAAAAATACTTTCTTTACGTGTAATTTAGATAGAATAGTTGTTTTGGGGTAACAAATTAGCTTTGCGCAGAAATATCGGCTTAAACCGTAACTTTGAAATACTGAGCTCAAAAACAATACTGAGCTTTTAAAAAAATCCTCGACCTTAAGGATTAGTTTTACAAATTTTCATCAATGTTAAATATACATATGTTACAGAAGAACTCGTATCTTGTTAACACAAAACACAAAAAAAGCAGCTCAGTTTCGTCTTCCTAATTTTGGAAATATTTAAATATATATTTTAAATGTCATCACCAGATTCTACCAGTCTTTGGCACAATGTATATTAATAATATTACAAATAGAAAATACAACCGACAAATTTACATTGCTTTGAATCATAAAACGCACAAGACTATTCGGATTTACATACAAAAATATTCAGATACGAGTATCATTTTAGAGGTGTTATCGAAAAATTTAAGCTATTGCACATATTTCGTGTAACAATTCGAAGAAATAGTTTTTGTTACATTTTGCGACAAAAACTATTACCAATGTGTTTCGTTGGCTTTTATGAAAGTTACTCTGAATTCATTATTTGCGAGTATTTTTGTCAAAGTTTCTCTTCCTCTGAAAACGATTTGACACTGTACTACAAAATTTACCTAAATAGGAAAAAAATTATTTCTACATCTTCTTTTGCCATAAAAAAAAGTAAATTTATGGTGAATGTATACTATGTATATTTTTGATAACTTTAAAAAAAAAATTCGAAATAATGATGTTTTCTTTAATTATTTTTTTTTAAATAAAATACAAATTTTGCGTCCAGTTGTTGAATACAATATTAGTAATTGTATTAAATTGTACGAAATAACTATTTGCAACATTTTCCAAAAATGCCAAAACCATTTTCCCGTTGCGTAAAAGAAATTTTCGCTTAAACCCTGAAGCACGGTTTTATTTTGATTGTTTGATCTAACATTTTTTGATTAAATCGAATCGATATATAGAGTGGCGCAAAAACTTACTGAAGTTTGGCGAAACGCATATTAGTGATTTGACTATTCCATCATCAGACTTGATTCCGAAAACTTTTCGTTGCCTTGTTGGGGACTACACAAAATTTCACTCTGCAAATTGTGCTGAGCTAATAAAGACGATTTTCAAATCTGACAACATTGTCTGATGTGTCAGTATGTCCCAATTGTCTAAAAACCGTGTGAAATTAAAATTTTGTATGACAATATTGTTAAAAACGTCATTGTCAGACAATAGGTTTGTTCCTTGAGCCCTGAAGTCACCCTGGGGTCGCCCTAAATCGTTTTTTGAAAAACCTGAAGTCAGCCTGGTGAGCAAATTCTGTGTTTTTTGAGACCTGGGGTCGCCCTGAACTCGCCATGAAGTAGATCTAGGTATTTTGCTGGGGCGAGTTCAGGTAAAGAATAAACTGTCAAAAGTCATATGAGATTTCATATGTATTTCTTTTGTTGTCGTTTGGGGATTCGCATGTTGCATGTTATTGCTTGTGTTTGCAATTAAATGTTTGTTGTACTCATCAAATGAAACATTCAGCAACAACGCGAAATTGTTTTCGTTCATTTTTAAAACTAATTTATAACAAATTTAAAGTTTTATCAGATCACAAAATTATTTTGTCTTGCTTTTAGTTGTCAGCAAAATAAAACCGAAAACCCCAGTTTTTGTTGACAACTCTGGGTCAACCCTGGGTAAAGTTCAACGAACAAACCTAATGATACTGTCAGGTGACTATCACCTGAACACATTTAAATGTTTAATATTCTCAGCCTTTAGAACATTGTAAAATTCCTTGAAAACTGACAGCTGTCGTTGTTTATAGTATCTGAATATTACAGACTTTTTTTTATTGGTGGGGATGAAAATTAAATTGTACTGCTTTTAAAATCAAACCACTTGATCCAAGTTTACATAAGGTTGAAGTTTTTAAAATCCTCTTATAATGACTACTTGTTAAATTTGTACCTAATATCACGTACGACACTTTTTGAGAGGTTTTTCAGCTTCAGATCCAGCTATAGTTGCCGCACTCCATTTTGTTTTAATTTTTCTGACAATATCTGCCAATTTATTAACCAATTTTAAATAAACAAACATCTGCCAACCGAGTGAACTGACTGTTTTCAACTTGAAAATGGAACAGATAAGTCGTTATGAGGCCATTGTCAGACAAACTAACCCTGACAAATGAAACTTTCAGACTTTAGGACAAAATCTGTCAACCGTATAAACGGACAATATTGTCTGACAATCGTTTGTACACAGTTTTATCTTTGTTTAGTCTTTTTACTTTGTTTCAGCTAAATTGCGTTTCTTATAAAGTTAAAACAAAAGTAAGAGGCATTAATCACTAAGAAACCACTCCCAAAACTGAACATGAAGGTCCTCGAGGCCGACGATATAAAGACGGTATTCAATACAAATATTTCAACAAAAAAAAACTTCCATGAAATTTTAGCTAATAAAACTTATATCTCCAAAATCTTGAATTTATTAATTTCCAATAAAATTAAAAAAAAACAATCAATTTTAAGTTTCAACTCAAACATGCTCCAGCTCAGTTCGAAAAGCATAACTTTAATTTCGATCAATTTCTGATGGACAAAGTTGCTCATTCACTGATGACAGTTTCAAATTAAATTAAAAAAATTTTCAGGTATGATTTAATCCTCTGGTAAAATCATTCGATGAATATTTCTATAATAACAACTTTCTTTAATGATGATTCATTGTTTTCAAAATAAAATATCGTATCACTGAAATATTTTAAATAGCTGCGTAGTTTTTTTATTATTCGCGTTTTTTGTTTTGTTTTGTAAACCCCCAAAACAATAATACTTACTCAATTCATTAGCACCTCGTTGATATGGATCCAGCGTGTCCAATTGGTGATCTGCAAACGTCTGTAATTTCTCATAGCCATAGTTTAGAAGATCGCGTTTGCAATGATTAACTGGTACAGTTCGAGTTACTGTGTTCGTCTTACAATGATCGCTTACTAGCTTGGCAAATGTTGAATACAAATAAGACATCTGCAATAATACAATAAAAACAATAGAGATTGAGATTCATCATATTGAAAAAAAAAGAGAAGAAAATCAAAATTCAGTTTGAAAGTAAGGTTTTTTTTTTTTTGGTTGTACATATTTTATTTCCCCTGGCCGATTGTGCAAAACTAGAGCATCAGAGCATTATACTACCATTACAGTTCTTTGATCTATAAATCTACATTTTCTAAAATGAAGACAGGCAATAGCCGTTAAAATGTAGTTTTTGTCTATATCTAAAGGCATAAGAGCAGCATATATGTATTTACAGTGCTGTGAAAAAAAAAAAATATAACAGTTTGTCGACAATTTTGCTTGTTAACGAACTCATTCATCCAGAAATGGGCCTCGTCGATTTATATGATTTTTCGACCGAAACGCGAGAAATGACAGATCTAACGTTCATAAAACTATTTTATAATTCTTTAAATCTTGTTGTTAATTCGGCAAGACAGGTTCAAGAAATGACAGGCAATTTGACAGATGTATCTTCAACAGTATGGGCGCAATCATGTCAAAGCTCAAAAATCCCTATTGGAAAACCGTTTATACTACGTTTTCACCAAGAGATAATCCTGGATTTAAGTGGATTTATCTTAAATCTTTTTTAAATATCGAAGATTTACCATACAAATTTATTTCGTAAATCTAGTGATTAGAAATTAATCTTGTTAAATCTTCATTGGATCAATTTGATCTATAGTTCCAACTGACCTATATCCATATCGTACTTAATTATCTCGATGATTTTTCATCGTTTGGCGAAAATGAAATTTTCTTTCTCTCGCTTTCACTTTATAAGAAAAATGGAAACACAATTAACATTTTGATAGGTGCTGTCAAAGTTAATATTCTCTTTAATTTTTTAGTGCCTTAAATCTCGGATAAACTTTTGGTGAAAACGTAGTATTACCTTTGTATATATAACCTATAGTATTATCATGTAGAGTGATTTTGTATTGCGAACTCTAGCCTGGAGGTGGCGCTGAAATTAGCGCTAGATTTTACAGTGGAGAGTAGGATAAGATACAAAACAAGTAGTAAAAAAAAGAATATTTTATTATTAAATTTAGCAGAAACTAGCAAGTACTGTCCCTATACTTAGGATGTCGCCACAATCTTTCGTCTTCTTGATAGTACTATAAGTTTTATATACAAAGTTACTATACATACATTAGGCCAGTTCAGAAAAATAAGATCTTAAAGAATTTACTGTCAATTTGACTGAGTAAGAGACAAACTTTCATAAGAATAAACAAATTCAGCCCCACATTTTTGACGACAGTTAAAATTTCTGAGATCTAATAGATCATAGTGTCAGCTTAAGCTTAAATCCTAGACAGAATTTATACTTTGACTGTGAAGTATAACATATTTTGAAAATTTCCAAACCAGCGTAATTTTACGAAAAATGAACGGAATATACTAGCTTATGTTCCTATTTAAAAAAAATTGATTAGTAAACATTTTTGGCACAGCATCAAATAAATTTGTTACCATGCTTCAGCTACTGTGTAAGATAATGATGATCATGATGATGAGTCAGTAAGTAAGATAGATGATGTTTACGAGAAACTGGAACTCATCCCATGAATAAAAACAAATATACCATGAGCTCTGGCTCCACTTTGGTTGAGTAAATATTCTAATTTTATGAAATTGAGATCTTACGTGAGTGCGTGATATGTATCCGAATTGCATTGTTAAACTGATTGATTCGGTTCTACCGGGCTTTCGGTATTTATAAGATAGCTTTAATCTGAATACCTATACTGAAACGTGACTGTCAGAAATTTGTCTGTATGAAGCTAGTTTGAGTACATTTATAAAGAATTTGAAGATACGAAATCAATTAATAGATTTATTTGCGTAGGTATACAAAACAAAGTCATTCAAAGATGATTAATTTTGTTTAAGGATTTCATACGGAGTGTTCTAGAAACTGTAAGAACTTGGCTCATTCCCGATTGGGATTTACCCTCACTCTAGAAATTTTGTATGATATTGATGATTGATTTAACAAAATGATCTTGTTTCAGACTCATCAAACATTGATTCTTATATGGTTAATAGCATTTTTATGAGAATCTCTAGAAGAGAAATATAAATGTTTGTTTTAACTCATCCATAGAATTGATAGTTGTCATACGATAATTTTGTTTTAACATTTTTTTTCAATATTCTCAAAACTGCGCTCAACGATTTTAAATAGACTTCATGTGTGATTTTGTTTTTTGACGAAGAATGTAAATATGAATATAACCTTTGTATATATAATAGGGTGTGTCACTTTTGTATGGCCACAAAAAAGTACTCTAATTTTTAAATGTAATAGTGCTCAAAACTTGTATTAGGTTCTGAGGTTTAAGAACATGTAACAAAAAAACAAGATATCGTTCGTCTTTGGCTCGCTCAAATCGATTGAAGTTGAAAAAAAAATTAATTTACAGTAATTTTTTTTTACATTTGAAAATACCATAGTTGAGCACTTTGACACACCCTAATATATAACCTAGCATTATCATGAAGCGTGGTATTTTATTATTAAATTTGACAGAGACAAATCTAACAAGTACTGTCGCTATGCTTAAGATGTCGCCACAATCGTTCGTCTTCATGATAGTAATATAAGTTTTATATACAAAGATATAACGATACATATATTGTTTTAAATGGAGGTGATTTTGACTCTTAAAAGTCCATGTAAAGTCACAGAAACACACTCTTTAAGAATGTTTGTTTGTTATATGAACGAAAATAGTGTGTCACATATTAAAATTCGTTAACATAGGTTAATGATATTAGTCTGTAATTGACACTTGAGCTGTGAAAACGAAATTATCAACTATTCAATCTTTAGTTAGTAAAGTATATTTTATTTTCAAAAGTTTAAAGCGTAGGAAATAAATATGTACATATTCCCAATGAATATTGATTTTTATTTCATCAAACTAATTTTGTATTCATAAATAAGTTAAAAATAAGAGTTATAACTTTTGTTTATCATTCTTAGCATATATTTTTAACGAATTAGTCATATTTTGATCTTTTTTAACATTTTATAAATAGATGGCCACAAAATAACTTTAAGGTACATTTCCCGAAACAATAATCTCCAAAAATTTAAAGTGTCAATAATCAAAACCAATTAACACACATACAGGCCCAGTAACCCTGATGCTTGCAACTGCTCCAATACATATTAAACAAAATTTATTTATTCTTTTCTTATGAAATCAACTTAAGTCACAAGTAAATATTTGTCTTTATATTTTTAAAGAGTTTAAGTACAAATTATACAAACATGCGTGACTTTATAAAAAAAAAAAAAAAAACTTGAAAATACCCATGAAAAATGTCTGAGGTGACAAGAAGTTTATTTGGTAATCTTCAAAATTGTGTTTTAAATATTGAGCAATTATATAAACAAAATTAAAATAATACTTACGATTTTGTATTATCTTTATAAATATGCATAACAAATCTTTTGGCTTTGTGACACAATGTCCATATATTGAACTAAAAAAATTTAATTGGAACTCAAACATGCGGAGCTGTTATAAATTTAGACTCTGATTCAGAAACTTTGCTTTTTATTATAATGTTTGAAGAAGGCTGGCTAAGTTTGTAAAACTTCCGTAGTTCTGCAAAAATTTTAGTTGAGTTTTATTCATAAAAGAAAAATATTGGGTCAAGTTGGTATTTGCTTTTATTTTGTTGCTGTATTTGGAGGAAAATGGCAGAAGAAAAATTTTCAAACAAAATTTATATTAAATCGATTTAAAATCGTTTTATATGTATGTGGTTTTGTCTCCATGTTGTATACTTATAAATTTAATTTTAAGTAAAAGAAATAAAATTTAGATTTTTATGTACAAAATTTAAATATTTTTATTTTTAAAATTTTTAACAACATTTATAAAATAATTTAAACGTAGAAAGCGACGCGTTTTTGTAAAAATAAAAATATTTAAAATTGTTTGTATAAAAAACTAAAAATTATTTCTTTTGCTTAAAATCAAATTTATAAAATTGTTTATTGTTTTTTTTTTTAATTTTTTTTATTTACAATACTGAATTCAAGACTAAACTATGGCTTACTTTAAATGTAGATCTTGGCCCTATTTTAGCGCTATTTCATCAGTTACATCAACTACATGAAAATGTACTAGAAGTAGTTGGTCATTTGAAATTTGACATTTCAGTAGGTTGAGGCTATCTCAGAAACACTATTTCAAGATTAAAAAATGTCAGCTTTGGATACAGGATCTATTGGTTGCATAAACCTCTTGTAGAGCAAGAATTTATTGTTCTTTTAACGACTTAAAAATAGAAATATAAACTAAATACTAACAGCCATATTTATAAAGTCATTATAGCGAGTACATAAGGCTATACAGCCTCTATAATGCCTCTAAACGCAAAAATTGTTATTTATAAAACTTATGTGCCGTTGAATAGAAGCATTATAAGCTAAACGCGTTTGGAGGTTGAATAGTGCCTACATAAGGACATTTTAGTATTGAACTGTCACATTCACTTTGGTATCACATTAAATTATTGTGATTATCAAAAAAATAAAATGCCTTTTACATGTTCTTGAAACTAAAACTTTGTTGTTTTTATTTAATGAAACTAAAATGTTATACTATTATATTAAAAACAAATTGAATTGTTAAGAATTAAATAGATAAATATACTTATTGGTGATCTCTCTCTACGCATCCTTCTTCATCCGGTGTGTTAGTGTTGCAATTTTTATTTTGGATTATTGAATTTTATTTTCAATAACTTGTCTGAGTAGTATTTCCGGTATTGTGCTAGAGATAATGGTATACCTATCTTATCTGATAAATCAAAGTTAATTGTTCGAATTATTTTAGCATTTGGTATTTGCATTTTTGTTTCTTAAATTGGACCGACAGACAAGATGGTTTTTTTTTTTCTTTGGCAAACAGCTGAGTGTTATGAAGGCTTAATGTAATAGATTCTTACTTTTTGGTACTTTATTTGACACAAGCTCATTATACGAGTAACTATGATGTGTAGGAAAATGTTTTATAAATACGAATTTGTATAGTGGATGAATAAGTCCTTATGCATTGCATAACTATTCACCCGTTTAGCGAATTCTAATAAATAAGGCTTTAAATACTTGCACTGGCATACTTTTAGGTGTATTCAGTAATTGTTTTAAAATCTTTTAATCTATATAAATAAAAATGTAAATGTATGTTTGTTCCTAATCGCTAATCTCAGAAAGTTTTTAACCGATTGCTTTGAAATTTCGACAAAATATTGCATTTGAGTACGTGAGTGTTTATACTCGTATATACTTAAAATAAAAATAAAATGGTGGACTTAAAAGCAACACTAGCTTTACTGAGATATAAGGGATATAGGACCTTTATTTATCAAAAAAAGAAAAAAATAAATATTTTTGAAATTCAAAATTTATTTGAAGATGATGATATCGAGGAACTAGCACAAAAACTTAATAATATTGCTATTTCCAGTAGTAAAAATAAAACTACAGATGACTCTTTAGAGAAAGAATAAAAATTAAATAAAATTAATTAATTAGAGAAAGAATATATATATATCGAGGAACTAGCACAAAAACTTAATAATATTGCTATTTCCAGTAGTAAAAATAAAACTACAGATGACTCTTTAGAGAAAGAATAAAAATTAAATAAAATTAATTAGAGAAAGAATAAAATTAATAAATAAGAAATGATACGAGTTCTTTAAAAATAATTTTAGAATTATAAAAAGTTTTATTGAAGGAAGTTATGAACCTCTCGCAATTTTGTATTAATTTAAATAACGCCCAGCGAAGCGGGCTGGTAATAGCTAGTGGTTAAATGATAAAATATTCTTTAGTTTATAAAACTTTATTAAACAGAGCTGACTGATAGAACAGTCAAAATACAACATTGTGTAGTAGCCTTGAAATAGGCCCCTGGTCAACCGACAATGTTTTGGAATATGCCTTAATTCTAAAGGTTTTCGAATTCAAAAATATTTACCTTCTTTGTCGGTTTTTAATTTTCGTATTTCTGAAAACTTTTTTGTCATGTTTTCAAAAACGGTTTCCCCATCAAGACTGAGCACAACAAGCTTTAATATATGTATATTCTTTAATACTCGTAGCCATTTTTAAGACATATTAGAACACAAATAAAAAGTTGCTAACAAATAGTTTATGTAGTTATATTTATCATTTTTTTAAAGTTCGATATTTTAAAAATTATTACTCCCCACATATAGTTTTAATTATGCTCATAAATTTAATTGAAGCATATTTCAGACAGAGCATGGGAAACATAGCTTGCAATAACGAGCCCAAACGCTGTTATGATAATGATTTAAAAATTAAATTATAGAAGAAGCTTAAAAATGCAAATTTCTTTCTGTATTATGCAGTTCAAAAATTATTGTGAAGTATGATCCCCAAAGGTTATAACAAAGTTATGTATCTATTTTATTCACAATAAACATCACATTATACTCGTATCTAAAGCCAACATAAAAACTTAGACTTTTGCCAAATTGCAACTAATCCGATTACAAATATGTAAAACTTTCATTTTAAAAATTAAATAACTTTAGTTTCCAGACGTCATGTCGTTTTAATGCAGAAGGTTTCCCTCTGCAAAAAATATTTGCATATATTTATGTTTGTGCCAAAGCAAAGCAAAATACTATACACCTTGAACGAACGGATTCGAAGTCTTATTTGACAATTTTCTTCAATTTGAATTATAATGAGGTATTTTGTTTTGTACAAGAAGAAGGCTATGACATGCTATGGTATTTATTAAAAGTCGAATACAATAATGCAATCTTACGTGATACGAATTTCGTTGGACATTTTAAAAATGCAGAGTGCAATAAAATATCAATGATATCAAGAAAAAAATATCATTAATATTATGATCTGCTATGATTCCATTTACAATAGTAAATTAAATAACTATGCATATACATATTAATCAACTAATCCACTACTTTTGATTAAATATTGTTTAAGAAAAGATGATTAAGTGAATTATATAAAAGTTATAAAGTTCATAATTGTTTACTTTTTCAGAAGAGATATTGTATTAAATTAATTTAAATAAGTTGACACTTATTACTTAATCATTTCAACCAGTGGCTAGACTACTTCATGAAAAATAGTTTAAAGAATTATTAAATAACTGGTTTATAGAAAAACGGTATCAAGTTCAATGTAAGATTCTATTAAGTCTGGTCTGGGAATAGACCATGGACTTTACCTTCAATAAAACTTAGTTGTATAATAATTACATTTTTTGTAAATAGTAATATGCATATGTGTGAGAATGGTCGACGATTTACATTTGTTGGGCTTCTCTGGGAATTAAGTTACCCTGAACCGAAAATATCAAGACAAATGTTTGTATAGTGATATTTAGAGGTAACGCCAAAAATCAATTTTAGACTATTTACATTCTTGCAAATATAAGTAACGGTTTTTCTCAAATGATTTCTTAATTCAAAATCATTAGGTATTACAAGTTAGAAGTTCTCCAATTAGAAATCAAATTAAAAAAGTTCAAAAGGATTTTGAAGGAGAAAATTAAAGTTAATTCCATCTATATCATAACCCCAAATACTCAAAAATGTTTTATTCGAACTTTATGATAAGAATATCCAGAGTCTGCAACGTGCATTGTGGGATTCCAATTTAGGACAAAAATACTTTGCTCTCATACGGTTGTGTTAAGCTAGGTTGACGTGGCTGTCAACAGCAACACACCGACACACTTGAACATTAGTTGATCCATTGTGATACCACATTGAATCTTGCAGACTTTCTTCCCAATCGTTAAAGCAATTGGCACTTCTTATGAAGCGATCGAGATTGCCTATATCTATATTTGCAAGATCACTAAAATCTCTGTAGTGGAAATCTCCCAGATGGAGTCTACATCTTTGGGATAAAGCAGGAAATGTACAGAGAAGATGAGAGACCTATTCCTCCCCTTCTTTATCCATGCATCAAGCAGGGTTGCGTGCTGGTCTACCAAACAGTGTCCTGTTATAACACCTATTACGGAGCCGATATGTGATCTGCTTAAAGATATATAACCTTTGGAGCGCTTCAGATCCAGGCACTGGCCAAATCTGTTTTGTCGCTAAGCAGGTGGTGCTATTTTTCAACCTTATGATTGTTCTCTGTAAAGTATCTTGCTTTAGCATAAGTTTACGCGTCTTTACAATTTCCTGAAATTTCCCTGTGGCACAGCACCCAGTAGAAGTGAATGTAAAACTGCTGCGCCATCAGTGGCGGATTTACCAGCAGGCTAAGTAGGCTTGAGCCTAAGGCTGCAGATTTTAGGGGCGGCAAATTTTTTATTTTTAGCCGTCGGTTTTCTGATGTGTAGATATCACTCTAGAAGTCCATAAGACACCTTTTCGATAACTTTTCCCTCTTCTCTTGTACATTCAACGGTACCGCAAACTTCTCTGTTCTACGGTAAAACACCCAGTTCACAGCCACAACCATAAATCGGCCGTTGCCCACACTTTCTATGAGTGAAATGAGAGCGAAATTCCGGAAATTATATTTCACGCTCTTCCCATTCCCACTACGTATGTACTCATACAAGTCGGACTACTGGTTAGGGGCTGTGAACTGAGTAGATTGTGTACGTATTGGTAATAGCGATATTGGTGTGGTAAATCTGAATACAAAATTGTTGCAAGGAAAAATATTTTGTTGGAGATATTCTTCGTTTTGAATGGAACAAAAGATTTCAAAATAATAATCGAATCATTTTATCGATTTTAATCTTATCTGTTTGTTGAAGTACTAACTTCTGAAAATTTTATTAGAATGCTAAAAAATACTCAAATACTTTTCAGATTGAAAACTAGATACAATCGATGACGTTGAATATCCGTACGTGAGTTCATCTGGAATCTCGTTGTTATTTTTTCAATTTGTGTAACTACTACCGAATGTTCATTATTTTCGGGGTGGCATACCTCGCCTTATTAGCATTACATCATTGAACTTTGATTACCTCAGAAAAATACTCAAAAACTATTTCTTGTGCAATTTGAATCGAATTGTTGAATTGTAAAGATAATCTAGGAACTGACAGTTCACAATTTTAGAGATAAGGGCGGCAAAAATTCAACAGCCTATACTTGGGAAATGTGTAAATCCGCCACTGTGCGCCATATCTATCCGAGACGATAGGCAGTAAAGGGCTGTTTGAGCTGTGTATAGAGACAGAATCAATAGATTTAATGGGTTCTTGATATCACGTTTTTCTTATGCCGAGACAGGACTTCTTTAATAGCCAAAAATTGATTGAATTACTTTCCAAGAATGTCATGTCATAACCTTCCAGATTTTTCTAGAACGGATGGTTACCTGAAAGTTTTTATCAAATTGAATCTTATGGACCCCTATTTAAAATCCATTAAATTCTCTTAAAACACAAAACCTTTATTTTAACTTATATTTATAGGATCTTAAACTACATAAGACGCGGCTAATTGAATACGAAGAAATTAAATTAAATCAAATGAAGTATGTACATAATGGGGTTCGCGCATAATATGATAATTATTTAAAGTTAGTTCTTGCAAAATGCTCAACATAGTTTAAGTCCCAAAAAACAACTTGACTTTCTAGCTCATAAAAACAAAATTAAATGCCTGCCAACAACACAAAATGAATGTTAAGGTAAATGAACTTCAAAATTTTCATCATTGTTGAAAATACATATATAAAAAAAAAGAAAGTGCCGTTCGTTGACTTTTCATCATTAAACATAATCAACTAAATGCACAAATTAATCTCAAACAATATTATACAACTAAAACTCGTAAGATAAAAGGTCTTGAAAGAGGACCTATAAGCCACGAAAGACGTATTCATACATACATAATATACTTAAATGTAACTTTGAATAGTTTGAACTTTTTGAAAGGCACTAACGAAGAAGCCAGTCATCACAGGTGTAATTAAGATATATCTTCTTAAGCACAAGTTTGGTATATGATATAAGAGGAAAGAGCCATTATTGTTACTTGCGGACGGACTGATAGGCGTTTGCTTACTTTTGATTTAAAATGTTCAGTTTAGGGACTGCGGTGGAAGTTAAATATGGAAGGAAGTAATTAAATAAAAAAACTTTTTTTCGACTTTAATGATATAAGCTTGTGAGAAAAAATTTCTCTTCCATGCATTTTTTATCAATATTAAAGTTTGTATAGAGTGATGTTCTCTTGAACAACTGAAATCGATATGCAGAAAAATGCATATGTCCCTGCATGCAGTGCCTACTGTACCTTATTAAATACGTGCATATGCGCTTTCTAATTGACTTTTAAATAAAGAGTCTTTTATTTAGGTTATACAAGAGAGAGTAGTTTTTACTTCCAAAATATGGAAGTACCTAATTTAGACAAGTTTTGCGTTCTTAAAAAAAAAAGCCCGAGATTTTGATCAAACCAAGAATCGCGGTATAATAACACATAACGAAAAAGTTGGTTGGACTGTCGTGACGACGACGGCGATTTCCACTCACTCTCATCATTAAACGAAAAAAAAATTCTTACAAGGAAGTGACAAATCTTGCAAGAGTATCGCCCATTGTGAAAAGTGCTTCTCATTTTACCCGTTCGGACTAGGCAGAAAATTGAGTCAAATCTACTCCATTTCTGCCGACGACCTACACACATATGAACGGTTAAGAGTTGTAAGACAAATCCTGATTCTCTACGAAGTATTGTACTTATTTTTTTTTAATATAACGATGATAGACGAGATATCACAAAAAAGTGACATCTGTGCATGTGCCTCGAACTACAGCCCAGGCCACTGAAGGAATTTTCTTCAAATTTTGGATTTTCATTTGAACCTCTTAAGGGAAAATTTAAAATTGGCTTGATTTGAAAATAATGGCACCTGCCTTGAAAACGGATATATCCATTTTAATAGGAAAAATCCATTATTATTATTAAAATTATTTTTTACCGAAAACTGGTTTAAAACTAAAACCTGCCATAAGACCATCTTTTTCATTTTCGACTTTCTTGTAAAAGGCCTTACTTTATATGTTAAAATTATGTACATACATATATTGCAAGTAAAATTTTCAAAAAATTAGATATTTCAAAAATGAGTAAATGAATTTTCTACTGCAAAGTGGAAATGTAGTTTTCCTTCGGCTTTTTTGGTCGCTGTAATTTTCGCAATGAAACAATCAAGTTACATTAGCTTGAAAGCTTTCTTGCATGTATACAAATTTATTCTAAAAGAAAAAAAAAAACAAAATGACTTTCTTTTTTTTAGACCAAATCTATTTTTAAAAATAAAAAATATAAACTTCAAAATCGAATTTCATGATTCTTAACAATTTACTTTAATTAAGTTTATGTTTTATTTAAAAAATCTCTAGTTCTAATCCCCTTAAACTGTAAGAGCTAATTTTTTTTAAATATATACGAATTGAATATGTATTATATTTTTGAAGATTTAAAAAAAAGTGCTTTTGTTTAGAGACGGAGAACTTTAATTTGAAATAAAACACAGACAAATATTTTTAATATTCATAAAAGTGTATGTCTCTTCCGTGGCTCACCAATACATTACCTGGATGACCAAATTGTACACACTTTTCGCAGTAAATCAAACTTTAATTGTTAAGCACGATGATGAATTGATACATTTTGATCATCATCAACACTACGCTGCACATTAGCAATCGCTTGTTCTGTGCGCACTGTACGACATCTTACAGGAGTAAACGTATTGCCAAAACGACGATCCATAGTTTCTCTAATTTGAACAATTTGCAAACTTTGCTCCGAACGGTGTGAGTCTATTCAAGATGAACTGCCAAGCCAAATTAACCTCAAAACAACCGAGAACTTTTAAATCCACTGTCACAAAAAACAGTGTTCCCAATTTAAAGTTTACAGCCCCCAAGAAAACATCCTCTGTATTGTTTTTTCAATGTGTTATATAGCTCAAATGTTTAATTTAATGTTTTTTGTTTTAACTTAACCAATAACAGTTACATTATGCAAGGAAGAAATATTTAAAAAAAACTACCAATAAACTCTTAGAAGGGATTTTATAATTTTCGAAAAAAACCTGAAACTTTTCCGTCGATTTTTCGTGCCCAACTCTCTTAAGTCGTGAAGAAAATTTCAAATATCTAAGCACACTTTAAGATGTAGTTTCGATTTTTTAATTCGTGTGACAAAGAAAAATTTTGTTGATCTCATATTCCTTAACTGGCGAATAATTTTGAACTTCATCAATACGAAACCATTTTAAATCACAATGATGATTTTGGCACTGGGTAATTAGGTTTCTTCAAAACTCAGCCGTCTCTATTTACAATATTTTTTCAGCAGTTAATACTTTTAGAATTGAGGTCCCTTATTTAAAATAAATTGTTTATGTCATTTTTATTACTTGCAATAAGAAATGTCATATCGTTTGCGTTCTTTCATGACTTTTGTCACATAACAAAGCAATAAATTTTGGTTGTTATCTTCAGAACGTGTCAAATACGGGTCGAAATTTGCCAGCATTTTCACACCTTAACTTTCTTTTAACCAATGAATAAAAAAATATATTATGTTCTACAGGTTAAAATTTGTAATAGTCACATGGAGCACTACCCACCTGTACAATACTAAATGTATAGATACATTTTAAACTTTTTGCATTCAATGTCTCCATATTTTTGTCTGAATATTACCTTTTAAAGATGACAAAATACTATTACGTAGTAATAAAATCTGCGAATTAATAATACTAATAAATTGATTTGAATGTTAGTGAAGGAGCCATGTAAAAAATAAACTTTCACTTTTGCACGCATCTTGGCACCAATTTTATAGTTCGAGAAGAAAGTTATTAAAAGACGCATTTAAATCTTTTTAATTATTTTCACGTGAAAGATAGTTCATCAAATCAGCAATGAATGACATTTAAATGACTTGAATGGAATAAAAGTCATAATAATCTTTATTGGAGATGTTGTTCAATTATTTCAGAGAGTAGATTTAATTACTTTGTACACCTCGATGACGCTGAAAATTCGTCATTCATATCTTATATGATGGAGATAAAAATTAATGCCTCATAATTTATTAATAACTGCAATTATTCATTTATTATAATCTCTTTCAAGTTTACTAAATTTAACTTGATATAAGTAGCGATAAATTTTAAACAGTCAATTTTTGTGGTATTATGGTTATACCTAGTACTTATTAATTTTGATATTTTAAACAAGCTGGCATACTTACTGAACACGCCCAAAATTGTGACATTTTCTACATAGAACAAAGCAAATAAACCTTTTCAAGCATTTATAAATGTCAAAGCGTTATATTTATAGGGTATCGCATAGGAAATTTGCTAAAATGATTGGCGCAAAATTTTAGTTGAATTAGTACGATGTTAAAGGTGTTTTAGTATAAAACTATTTTGCAAATTTTAATCGAATATAGCATCATTTCTCTACCCTTTTATTAAAGTTAAAATCAGCGAATACCTATTTTATTTTGATTAGTATCGTGCTATTTAACGCCACAAAAGGTCTGTTTACTTGGTGGTTTGCACGAAATTCAGAAGGAATTTATTAGGAAATTGCTTTAGGACGATACTAGTTAGAAAATGTTTAAAATTCAGAAGAATGTTTTAAATTTAAAGTTAGCAAACTTTTAAGTACATAGTATCATACTAATACCTTAATAATAGGTTGTTTAAAATTTTGCGTCATTGTTTTTTCTTATAATAACTTTAAACATCCTTTTTTGCGAAAGAAAAAAAAAAATTAAATGGTTTTAAGAAAATAAATTAGGCTTCATAATAAGAATACAAATGCTATGCAATACGAAATTTTATTTATAATAAAATGTAATAAAAACCAAACTTAAAAATTTAGAAAATTGTGTCACAAGAATTTAGAAAATTGTCACAAAAAACTTGTAGGCTAGCACGGAACAGTTAGGAATTCTTGCTCGAATAAAGAATTAAATTGAAAATCGGTCATTGTTTGGCAAAGTCAGTTCCAGTTAAGAGAAATGGAAGTCAAATAAGAAAACGTGAACAAAATTGACAAAATTACATATTAAGTTTCACGACTTGAGATTACCTCAGGAGCCCATGGTTTCGGCTGTAAGTTTGGCATATCCTACAGAGTTTTTTAAATGGTAAAATAGGAAAAGAGTTAAATTAGGTATTTGATGATTTTATTTTAACTTAAATAAAATATGTAGGATAAAAAGATGTTATACTCTACTAAAATTTGAAAAATCTTTTGTAGTCGATCTGACGCGATTTAAACTTCGCCAAACTAAGTTAAGCCATATGACTTTAGCAAAATATGTTATCGAAAAAATGTGTTTGCTTAAAAATTTAGTTCTGAGTTCTTGAACTGTTTACCCTTACAGTCGCGTATGCAAATTTGTCCTCGAAGGTTTCTGTAGTTAGTGTATACAAATATTGAGGTTGGTAAAGTTTGCGAAAAACTGTTTTGTTATGTTTTGATTTGAGTGATTTTTGGAAGCTTTTTTGTTCTCTATAATCTTCTTCTTGGGCAATTAGTAGGAATTATAAATAAAAAAATAAATATAAATTATTAAAAAAAAACATATTTATAATTTAAAATAATATGTACGACTGGATCGCACGAACTTGCTCTTATGTAAAAGTACTTTGGAATTTAAGATATATTTTATAAATATAAAACATGGATTTAATGAGATAATAATGTCCAAATGCATAAAATTGCCGTCTGATTTCTAGAAAGTATGAATTTATTGAAACAAACTTTGAAAAATCGTTTTATCATTAAATAATGAGAAATTTCTCTAAGATTTTTCAAGAAAAAATGTGGGATGCGAATTTTAAGTATTTAATAATATTGATTTTAGGAAATAATTTAAAAAAATAATCTTTCATAGGTTTTGAAGATATTGATTTTTCAAAAAAAAAAAAAAATCAAAAAAACCCAACCAACATTTTTTCGAATATTTTTATATAACGGGTGATTTTTTAAGAGCTTGAGAACTTTTTTTAAAAAAAAAACGCATAAAATTTGCAAAATCTCATCGATTCTTTATTTGAAACGTTAGATTGGTCCATGACATTTACTTTTTGAAGATAATTTCATTTAAATGTTGACCGCGGCTGCGTCTTAGGTGGTCCATTCGGAAAGTCCAATTTTGGGTAACTTTTTCGAGCATTTCGGCCGGAATAGCCCGAATTTCTTCGGAAATGTTGTCTTCCAAAGCTGGAATAGTTGCTGGCTTATTTGTGTAGACTTTAGACTTGACGTAGCCCCACAAAAAATAGTCTAAAGGCGTCAAATCGCATGATCTTGGTGGCCAACTTACCGGTCCATTCCTTGAGATGAATTGTTCTCCGAAGTTTTCCCTCAAAATGGCCATAGAATCGCGAGCTGTGTGGCATGTAGCGCCATCTTGTTGAAACCACATGTCAACCAAGTTCAGTTATTCCATTTTTGGCAACAAAAAGTTTGTTAGCATTGAACGATAGCGATCGCCATTCACCGTAACGTTGCGTCCAACAGCATCTTTGAAAAAATACGGTCCAATGATTCCACCAGCGTACAAACCACACCAAACAGTGCATTTTTCGGGATGCATGGGCAGTTCTTGAACGGCTTCTGGTTGCTCTTCACTCCAAATGCGGCAATTTTGCTTATTTACGTAGCCATTCAACCAGAAATGAGCCTCATCGCTGAACAAAATTTGTCGATAAAAAAGCGGATTTTCTGCCAACTTTTCTAGGGCCCATTCACTGAAAATTCGACGTTGTGGCAGATCGTTCGGCTTCAGTTCTTGCACGAGCTGTATTTTATACGGTTTTACACCAAGATCTTTGCGTAAAATCTTCCATGTGGTCGAATAACACAAACCCAATTGCTGCGAACGGCGACGAATCGACATTTCACGGTCTTCAGCAACACTCTCAGAAACAGACGCAATATTCTCTTCTGTACGCACTGTACGCATTCGTGTGGTTGGTTTAATATCCAATAAAGTAAACTGAGTGCGAAACTTGGTCACAATCGCATTAATTGTTTGCTCACTTGGTCGATTATGTAGACCATAAATCGGACGTAAAGCGCAAAAACACATTTCGAACCGAACACTGATTTTGGTAATAAAATTCAATGATTTGCAAGCGTTGCTCGTTAGTAAGTCTATTCATGATGAAATGTCAAAGCATACTGAGCATCTTTCTCTTTGACACCATGTCTGAAATCCCGCGTGATCTGTCAAATACTAATGCACGAAAATCCTAACCTCAAAAAAATCACCCTTTACAATATTATTTGAAACTTAAGGGGACTACTGCTGAAATTTTTTGGTTGAAATCCTTAGAGCCGTTAATGAGAAAGTCGAAAATCAAAAAAACGGTTCTATGACAGGTACCGTTAAAAATATTTTTCCCAAAATTTTTTTGACCAAAATCTAGTCCATGTCCATAATATCACATCTAATTTTTTTTTAATCAAAATCGTTAGAGCCGTTTTCGAGATAAATAAGATTTTGCATTACGGGTGTATGGGGCGGGTACCGTTAGTTTTGGAGCTAAAACAAAAATTTCAATTTCTCCTCTAGGGAATCACCGAAGACCCTTAACTACCGAAATTGAAAGAAATAGATCCAGTGGCTTAGGCTGTAGTGTGAGGTACAGACATACAGACACACTGAAACATGTTTTTTGTGTATACTAAATTTTCCTTAAAATTTTTATAAAAAAAATTAATATGCAAATTGTTAGTATTTAATAAAATACATTTTAAAATGTAATTTAAAAATTTAATCGTATATCGGTTTTCAAGATATTGAATTTTCAAAAAAAAAAATCGTATTATTTTTTTAAAAATCCAAAAACTATTTTTTCGAAAAAAAATTTAGTTTATATCTTTCAAAATGCAAAGCAGCTCCTGCATACAAATTTTGGTTGAAATCGTTAGAGCCGTTGGTGAGAAATTCGAAAATCAAAAAAACGGTTCTATGACAGGTACCCCTAATAACATTTCCCCCCAAATGTTTTTTTGACCAAAATATAGCCCATGTCCATAATATCACACTTAATTTTTTTTATCAAGATCGTTAGATCCGTTTTCGAGATATAAGATTTTGCATTATGGGGGTACCGTTAGTTTTGGAGCTAAAAACGAATTCAATTTCTCCTCTAGGGAACTACCGAGGACCCTTAAGTACCGAGTTTGAAGAAAATAGGTCCAGTGGCTTAGGCTCTAGATCGAGGTACAGACATACGGACATACAGACAGACAGACGGAATTGCCGGAATCATTTTTTTCGTCTTCGCTATCATCGTAATGTCAACTTTGATCAAAATCTCGAGTTTGATTTTTTTCCAAATGCAGAACTTGCCCTATAGTACCTAAGTACCTACATTTAAATCGCTTGTAAAAATCGTATTGTAGTTCAATAGCAAAATTTCTTACATTTCTACAACTTCAAAAATAAAAAAAACTACTATACATTATTAAAAACCCTTAATCAAAAAACCATTCAATATATTTGTTATTCCTTATTTTGCCGGCAAAACTACTTAGTAGACTTAGTATTACATTACTCAAGAGGTAATTTCTTATATTCAACATTCCCTATTTCTGGAAAGAACGACGATGAAACTGTCTGACGTTCTATTCTACTGATCCTAGAAGTTCCGACGACGAAGGTGTGTGATAATTCTAATCTTCCCTTCTCTACAGGACAGCGATGATCATTATCATTCTCTCTAAACTTTTGCAGCTCTTTTTGGGACTAATCAAAAGTGTTATACGATCGTTGCCCATGATCAACCTAACTGAGTACCCAAATAAAACAATACCTTAGTCCTTAACGGAGTATCCGGATACCTAGCCACTTAGTCGTAAGTCTGAATCTTCTTCTAGATCGGCCAGCAGTGCTACTAGAAAAGTTAAAAGTAGCCTTCTGTAACTCCAGTCTTATGAATTGGAGTCGGGAGGGGCAATCAATCAATGACAAGCTTAATGGCGGAAAAAACTTGACGTTGGGAAGATTAAGTGGCCTAAGAGAATCCTAGACAATTCTAGAATCCTACTAGACAACAAACGCCTGATGGAAGTGCCCTACCGGCCCCAAACTTCGTAAAGTGTATAACAATAGCAATTTCGTTGTTCCCCATAAGAGAAGATAAATCTTTTAGGGAAATTCTGAAAAACAAAGTCTTAGTTGCGATTAATGATAAAAGGGATACAGACGACACGATTTTCTCTAATCATTATTATGCGGTCAAACTTCTCACACTTGATAAAGAAAAACCCGAGACCATCTCCAATCACAATTGATCCTGGCTGGCATCAAGGAGATTTCAAACTTATCGTATGTGATGATCAGAGGTTGTGCCATCTGTACATATGTAAGTATAAGCTGGCTATCAGCAGGCTAGGGAAAGTCTGTCTCAGTGCCAAGCTTGAGGTAATTACTAAGGCAGGTAACCAATGCTAATCAAGAGCGCGCACCTGGATTTCAACTGAGCCCTCCTCCATAAACAACGTACTCCAAATAATTAGGCTATCATCAATTTCATCCTTACATATTCACGGCTGAGAAGTCGCGAAACTGGAGGAACAAAAAGGAACTAACAATGTGATATGTACTTACATAAACACATTCATGTGTATATGGAAGATGTAATATGCATTCTTTATAACATAGAACATAAATGTAAATACCTACATATTATATAGATATAAATGATATTAAAAAAGACCAAATCGAAAAGAATCACGAAATTTTTACTCTCTTTTAGCCGAATAAAACCAAAGGTCATTAAACCAAAAAGCTACTTGAATCTTCCATTTAGCAATAATATATATGTAAATCGATAGGAAACCCTACAAAAAAATGTTAATAAAATTCACGGAAGCCTGAACATTCGAGCCACACAATTTACATTTCAAACCCTGATGTTTATTACCGGAAATATAGATGGTGATATCTACAAGACAATATGACAACAGCACCTGAACTTCCATTAGTCACCAATACCAAAAGGAGTAAGACCAACTTATATAGCCATAAAATGTTGTCAGAAACTTTTTATCTGAACCAAAAAAAAAAAAAAACAAGAGAGTTGAAGAAAGTGTCTAGGTATACACAAATAAATATATTTTACGATGTTTCATAATTCAAGTCAGTGGAACGTAACTATATACGAAACATTTGGCAACAAAGTTAGAAACAAAAAAAAAAACATTGCTTCTTAAAAAGTATGTGCAATTTTTGTTTGTTCGTACCAGCACGTTTTATCAATATATTTTTTATAGCATCAACAAATCAATCAAACAATTTATCAAATAACAACAAGTGCACACCACATGTACTGAATTAATTAAATGTGTACAAAACAAAAAATATTACACATTTACACTATGACGAGACGAGGGCACATATATGCACATATGAGAAGTGTAACAAAGGAAAATTGTTGTAAAATCATTTATTTTGTAGTATTACTCTATTGCTCACCTTCGAGCTTATACGAGCTCGATGCTAAACAAATTAACTATAGGTTTACACGTCCATGTCTAGATCGGCAAGCGTGTAGTTGAAAATAATTGTTCGAAGTTTTATTTTTCTTATTTTTCACAATTTTACATATGTATAGTAAAGTCATCAATTTCGCATTGATGTACCAGTAACTACATAATGCATTTAGAAATAGAATCCCGAAGATCATCGAAACGTGATTTCAAAAAAAAAAAAAAAAAAAAAAATATGCTAAAACAAAAAGTGGTACATGGACATAGTTTAAGGACACACACTTGGTGTTTGTGGGGGTCTGTTATCTCATCATTGGGATCATGTCGAGTATCCCACTCGAAATCATTAATTTTATTCATTAAGTTAGTTTTTAATGGATTTTATTTTAATTTTGTTTTTGTATGTTTTGTAGTTTCCCCATACTGCCTGATAGTTTCCTTTGTAATTTTCACAATTAATGGAGTTTTCTTACTTTAAATAGATTTAGAAGTACAGATAGACGAGGCTGGATTTGGTTTATGTCTTGCACTTTATTCCCATTCGATGATGTTTTAGTTGGAAAATACAATTTAAAAATCTAACTTTTTTCGGGTTTTGGATACTTTTATGAACATTGCCTTAAATTCACTGTCATTGAAATGCCAATGTAAACGCTGGAGTCGGCTATTAAAGCCTCGACTATTATCACATATTTATGATAAAATTACATAAATCATATTAAGGCACTTGGCTTACTATACTACTACTGTCTAATCAAATCTTAAAACTAACACTAACGCAAAAATATAGACACCCTATTTTAAAGTCTTAGCATGACACTTATTACTATTTCCTAAATAAATGTAGTTTTATTAATAAAAACTTCTTGATTTTTCAACGCACAACGATTTAAAATCATTTCATTTAAAAATGACAGTACGTACAAAAAAGTGACAGATGTCATACGCGCTAGTATAACAATATAAAAATTAAATCTTGTTCTAGCTGTTTTGACATTAATGCAAGCATTCAGGTATAAACATAGTAGGTTTTCAACGTTAGTATAATTAGCAAAAGCGTCAATTTTGCCTAGTTTCAAAGTAAGATTCTTATAGTGCCTAGTTAACTTCACTTTAATTATTCGACACTGTTTATACATAAAGTTATGAATTATTACAAAATCAAAAACCCATACATAAATAAGAGTAATTTTCATAACCGCTCGAAAAAAGCTGTGTGTGAGTCTATTTATAATGAATTTTTAAATCACTTGCGATCTGTCAAATTTAAATTTTGATCAGTCGATTGAATCCTACTTTTTGAAGTGGGGTGCATACGTTTGATTGAATTTACTTAAAAGAAATATTTAAAAATTATGAATGTTTGAAATAGTTTAAAAAACTGTCAAAATAAGGCTTTTGAGTGATCCAACTAAGGTGACTGCTCTCTAGTATAATATTATCCTTTCAAGTAATTTGATGTACAAACCTAATCAGCTTATGTCACGCTTAGTTGTGGTAAAGGGTGTTTTTTAGAGGGGATAACTTTAATTTGGCAACACTGTTTTCTGTGACAATAGAGGTTGTTTGGAGGTTTGATTAGTTTGGCAATTCATCAAGAATATATTCACGCCGGAGCAACGTTTGCTAATTGCTCAAATTTATTTTGATAAACATGGTTCAATGCGACAATAACATAAGGCATTACGTGCGTTTTATGATTTTATGTTGCTCAAAATCGTTCATCAGTGCGATTAAATCGATAAATTATGGATTGTTTTCGCAATACTTTTACTTTAAACGATAAAACGTATCCCGTATGACATCGTACAGTTCACACAGAACAAGCGGTTGCTGATGTGCAGCGTAGTGTTGATGATGATCGAAGCTAAAAGTCAAATTAAAGTTCTCAACCTTTAAAAAACACCCCTTAAAAAGTCAAGAATAGAATAACGGATGTTCATTAGACTGGGCCAAAAAAATTGACTATTTTTTTTTTTGAAAGATATATCGAGAATATCATTCAGAATGACAAAAAAAAATTTTCGTAAAAGTTTGAGCCCTTAATATCAATTTTAAGAGGTCTATCATCGCTAATTTTGATTTTTAGTCATAATTTCATGTTTTGCGTCAGAACTGACAAAACATTGAAGTAAAAAAAATTCATTTTGACTTACTTTTATATAAAATTAAATTCCCTACAAAAAAGGTCTAATTGAAAATTTTCGTCAGACAAGCCGTTTTTGAGTAATTAAGCTTAATAAATTGTTATTTTTCTTCGATTTTACTTTTTTAATTTGGAATTTTGTAACTAACGAATCAATGAATATCTCAAAATGATCACAATGGATTTTTAAAGGAAATTTAATGCTCTACAAAAAAGGTCTCTTAATATTTTTGTCTAAATTTAATTCTTCAAAAGTTATTCACAATTAAAATTGAAAAAAAATTGAAATTTCAAGTTTTTCTTTCTTAACTCAATTTTTTTTACTTAAAGGAACAAATTGACTTTTTTGAACATTTTTAATCATCATTCATCGAAAATCTCTTAATATTCACCATTATTCTAACAATATTATTACAAAAATATATAAATTTAACAATAAATATGAATTTATTTTTGCCTAATTGATCATTTCTCAACAAAAACATGGTTCTACTATCTTAAAGAAATTTTTGAGTAAACAATTATTTAATTTCGCTATTGAAAATTATTTATTTATAATATTTCATACATTTATATAGGAAAAAAAAAACAGATTATGGCTACTTAATTAATAATAACAATAACAGATGGTACAAAATTTATTTTTAACACAATTATAACTCATATTTTATAAGAAATCTATAGGATTTTATAGTTTTACAACCATAATTAACTACTAGTTATAACATTTTATTACATTAAGGTTTTTTTGTTGCAATTAGGGTATTTTTTTCGGTACTCACTAATGACTAGTAGTAAGTACTGAAGTTGCTCTTCGTTTTTCGTAAGACACTTATTATATTCTTCAATCAACGCTACGCCACGTTCAGCTACATCATTTACGACGGCTAAATGATTGAAAAATCGTTTACATTCCTGAAAACTATCAATGTTGGACCATTGGTCATTTTCTTTCGTTTGGGTCTCATAGTAGACAATGTGGTTACTAAAAGAAGAGGGGATACGTTTATTCGGTATAGTGCTTAATAAGTTGATGAAAAGCAAATCAAAATCGAGGGCTAAGGGAGGAAATGTTATTTATCGATGTAAATTCGTGTATATTAATAACATAAAAATTCACAAATGTATGAAATATTATAAATAAATAATTTTCAATAGCGAAATTAAATACTTGTTTACTCAAAAATTTCTTTAAGATAGTAGAACCATGTTTTTGTTGAGAAATGATCAATTAGGCAAAAATAAATTCATATTTATTGTTAAATTTATATATTTTTGTAATAATATTGTTAGAATAATGGTGAATATTAAGAGATTTTCGATGAATGATGATTAATAATGTTCAAAAAAGTCAATTTGTTCCTTTAAGTAAAAAAAATTGAGTTAAGAAAGAAAAACTTGAAATTTCAATTTTTTTTCAATTTTAATTGTGAATAACTTTTGAAGAATTAAATTTAGACAAAAATATTTAGAGACCTTTTTTGTAGAGCATTAAATTTCCTTTAAAAATCCATTATGATCATTTTGAGATATTCATTGATTCGTTAGTTACAAAATTCCAAATTAAAAAAGTAAAATCGAAGAAAAATAACAATTTATTAAGCTTAATTACTCAAAAACGGCTTGTCTGACGAAAATTTTCAATTAGACCTTTTTTGTAGTGAATTTAATTTTATATAAAAGTAAGTCAAAATGAATTTTTTTTACTTCAATGTTTTGTCAGTTCTGACGCAAAACATGAAATTATGACTAAAAATCAAAATTAGCGATGATAGACCTCTTAAAATTGATATTAAGGGCTCAAACTTTTACGAAAATTTTTTTTTGTCATTCTGAATGATATTCTCGATATATCTTTCAAAAAAAAAATAGTCAATTTTTTTGGTCCAGTCTAATGTTCATACATATATGTCCTACACATCGGAAAAAAATTTTGTGACTTACATAAGTACATATGTAATGGGTTTTCAAATTGGGATGGGAAGAATGTGACAGTTTATGGCAGCCATGTTGTTTTATCTGTTAAAAATTTTGCTGTTACTAATCGCAGCGCCGTCCCTGAAAAGTGTGCAAAAGATGACTGAACGGGTTTTGGAGAGTTGTTTGTTGAAACATTAAATTCCAATTAATTTACTTTCGATAAGTCTAAAATCAAGACTTGCGTGTAAAAGTTTGACCGCATAGGTCCAATGGGCCCCACTTTAAGATGAGTCCTTTAGGCCTTCTCTGACTTATAGGTTCCCAATCCGGCACTAAATTGTTTGAGTATAACACATCGTGCAAATATTCAGTATGAGTATATACAGAATAAATTGCCAAGCAGCTGGCATGTGGGAGAGAGGAAGTATTCTGTTTAAATAAACATTACGTTTAGTTATTTTCAATGCAATATCGTGTTGCATCGCGGTTGTGATTTTACAGGGTGTGAGAAATCCGTTCCGATTGTAAGTTTTTATTGATCAATCAAGGCAGACACTTAAAGCACATTTAGATATGCGCATAGTAACGATTAGGTGAGTTTCTACATGAATGCGTGATAAACCTATACTTAGGTTAATTATTAGGTAACAAAGTATATATAGTCAGGTTTATTATTTTAATTCGATATTCACTCATTCAAAAAAATGTATACAAATAATAATCACCCCACAGTTCCCTTATACCATCTTCATAGCAAACGATATGTATTTTATAAAGAGTAGGCATAAGATAAACCTTTATTTGGCAAATAAATCATTAGTCCCCAACGCCTAGACTATTTAACATAATTAATGACCTGTAAAATTCGAGATTATTTTCAAATTCTCTTATTTTTTTTTCTCAAAATGTTTAACGTGTACTAAGTTTGCTTTAATATTTTCTAAGGTTAATGTTTTTAAGGTTAAACTTGATCATTATATTATTTATAAACTTAGTTCTGGTTTATCATTCTGAATCTTTATGTTTAATTTTACTACACCCTGTCCTTCAAACGAAAGCAAATGAATTTACTATTCATAAAGCGGTTGACGGCCACACCGCATATCCATCGGATGCCGTACAACAAAATGAGCATAATGCATAGGAACATTATGCATCGCTAAATAAGGCACGGCTAACTATACGGCAAGTTGCTAAATGATTTAAATAATAAGTTATTAAACATTTAATATCGCTTCTAGGAAATCTAGATATATTTTTAGATAGACGATAGACTATAGCCAATGCGCATATTTTTTGTTTGCTTATTCCTGCGTAAAAGCAAATCACACTATAAGTGATGAGTACTAACGAACTTGGCAATGTTTTTAATCGTACGGAATGTATCTTTTTTTTTTGATTCACAAATATTTTGATTTTTTTCGAGTCTTGTTTTATTTATGCTTTGACGTCGTAGCCATTCATATTTTTTAATCCGGTTATCTAATTTGACTTCAAGTAAAGGTACTGTAAATGAATGTTATGGATTCGTTAAAAATAAAGTCTATACTTATATTTTTAATATGGTAGGCAACTGTTTGTCTGCATCGTCATTTTCAAAGCTTCCTATTTTAAACCACAAAAGTTATGTCAATTTTTTCAATCTAACTTCAGTTTTTTTGGCCTAAATAGACAGAATAAAAAAAAACCTACGACTTGAAAAAAACCAGGTGAATATACCCCAAATATTAAAATTTATGAGAGCAATAGATTTAGAAAAAGAATTGTAAGACGAACGATCTCACCCAGACTTCGAAGGGCGTACAATATATCTCTAGGTCGCCGTGAAATACCCCCTAAATATAATTCATTAATTTATTCAAATTCACAATTGAAGTGTAAAATAATGAAAGACTAACATCATAAGCAATTCAACCGTTATAGTCGCGCTTTTAGGAATGCTTATCAGTTTACCTTTAAGCCTAACTTCGGACGTAACGTTAAATTCAGAGATTCTTCAGTCGCACTACACGAATGTGGAATGCTTTAACCGGCTCAACATTTCCCTTCCATTACAATATTAAGACATTCAAAGCCAATCGCTAAAATATAAAAAAGTACAGAGATTCTGTTTTGAGCCGCACTACACGAATGTGGAATACTCTCTATTTTTCTTTCCCATTGTAATCTTCAGAAATTTAACATCAAATTTTTCAACAAAAGATAATCCTGGATTAACGTGGATTTACCATAAATCTTCTTTAAATCTCGAAGATTTACCATACAAATTTATTTCGTAAATCTAGTACATTCGAAATTAATCTTGTAAAATCTTCATTGGATCAATTGTTCTATAGTTCGAACTGACCTATATCCGTATCGTGCTAAATTATCTCGATGATTTTTCATCGTTTGTCAAAAATGAAATTTTCTTTCTCTCGCTTCCACTTTATTGAACATTGAAACTCCATTAGGGGGGTTCACATTTTCAAATATGTTTGAAAAATATGGTTTGATGAATATTTGACGGATTGAAACCATTTGCGTTGACATTCATCAAACATGCTGTCAAACATGACTTCTCATTAGAATTCTTACCATGGCGGACCAACCCAGACCATAGATGAAATATTATTTGATCAAATTTACTTCCATTTCTATATTTGGAAGTCTGCAGAACAGAAAACTTATATTAATGTAATAAAATCCACCTGAATCAATGCTATTGCATTATGACTCATTTTAAAATATGTATTTTCGTACCATATGCTCAGCTCGAGAACTTCATTGAAAATGAAATTAGCTTGTGGTTTGACAAGCATGCGTTCACATTCTCAAATATGCTTGTCAAATCAGCAAAATATCAAAATATTTTGATATCATCAAGCATGTTTGGAAATCCGTTTGATGAAGCGTTCACCTTCACATTTTCAAATTCGAGTCAATCAAACCGCATTTGTCAAACATATTTGAGAATGTGAACCCCCCTATTAGCATTTTGATAGGTGCTGCCAAAGTTAATCTTCTTTTTAATTTTTTAGTGTGGTGGAAACACCACATAAATCTCCTGCCTTAAATCTCGGATTATCTTTTGGTGAAAACGTACGAGTAGTATAAGGTTCGCACTGTGATAAACATTTTAAGGGTAGTAATAGGTGTGTTTTTTTTGCAAGTCCATATAGAATTGTAAAAAAAACGACATCAGGACTAAGCGCTTTACATGCAAATACAACAACTACTTAAATCTATACAGAGTTAGCTAAGACCAGATAATTTTCGAGAGTTAATCTAAGACCCGATAAAAATGGTGATGCCAAAATAGTATTATCTATATGTTATCGATAATTTGCTCAGAGACGTCAAAAGTGACGTTTTTGGATGCTGTTGATGCTAGTCGTCAATACAGCTGACAAATGTCATAGCGTACACAGTGCTTCCAGCTATGTGGAAAAAAGCTTTTAAATCCCGATGTCGTTTTTTTTTACAGTTCTATATGGACTTGCAAAAAAAACACACCTAATATGCCCTTGAGTTCGCGCATGTTATACACAAAAAAATGTCGTCCATGTCATTCACATTATATAATAAGGTGTAATGGGAATTTGTGTTAACTTCTGTTCCCCTATATTTTGACAGTTCTGCCATTTTCAATAGAATTTCAAACATCATGCTGGTTTAGGTGATCACTGGAAAAGAATTACACAAATTGGAATAGTGATTTTGGAAAATGCATCATTTCTACATGAATGTCTCTTCTTCGCCAAGTGAACTGAGCAAAAATCTGATCGCGAGACGAGCGCCCAGTTTGAAAGGTGTAAAGGCAGGATATTATGGCCTCCATATCCTTCTTTCAGAGACTACTGGAAGTTATCGAATGCTACGTAGAAACCCAGTAGTGGTAGTATTTTTTGGTATATATCCGACTTTACGTCTTAAACCTCAAGATCATGAAACCCAAACACGAACCCTAATACTATTATTCCTTAATAAACAAACAAAATACAAGTTAATTTTTGTAAACATATTTTTAAATTAGAAGGATATTAAGACCGGCTTTTCCGCTTAATATAACATTTCTTTTGTTGTTGAAATAATTCTAATGTTGATGTTTAAGAAAGTAGATTGTTTATGTTTATTGTTTGGGTTTCTTAATTAAAATATTTTTGTTTTCTATATTTGTTTTTGGGTTTTTTTTTTGTTTTGTTATTCAAAATTGTTGATGTTAATTCTGTTGAATATTTATGAGAACTTTGACAATTTACACTAGTTTAGTGGAATTCCAGATTTATATCCGGTTCTTGATAAAATTCAGATTCAATAAATTGACAGTTAGAATTGATTTTAAATACGTTTTTAAATGTGTCTCTGACGTACCTACATATACATACATTAATACATATATATACTTTAATTTTAGGTAAGAATTTAAATCAAAACAAATTCCTTGGTTTAAGTTCAGATTATAAATAATGCAAGAGAAAATGTTAAAGGCAAATATTTGCATATAAATTAGGGTTTCAGACAAAGTGTTTATTCTTTTGTTTTCTTTCTTTCACAAGGAAATATCGTTAGAACTACCTTGATTTATATTTTAGTATTCAAGGGAACAAATGAATATCTACGCATTTTAAGAGGAAGAGGTCAACATGCTATTTTTTTTTTAGTTTTGAAATACTCTTGGAATACTGAAATATTTACTTTGCATAATAAAAAAGTTTTTTGCATAATTTTCAATCTGTTCTTATTTGATTGCTTCTGGGGGGCTCGTCAGGTATTTTTTTTATTTACAATGTAAAATATTTCAAAAAATGTTCTATATAAATCTTAAGAACAATGATATTTAGGAAAAAATCATTAGAAAAGTTATTATATAGTTTCTATTCTTACTATATATTTTCATTTAATAAAAGACAAGTTTTTACCAAAATATGTTAACTGCTTTTGTTTGTCATTGGACATATGTGAATAAATTAAAATTATTTAAGCCGAAATATTTTTTGTACTGCGTATTCAGTCAGTTCGTAAAAGGCAGACAATTTGACAAATTTAGCTTTATAATATGGCCGCAATCACCTGCCAAAGTTTGGAATTCTTATTGAGGAACCCTTTGTAGTTCAAGCAAGTTTTGCATTTGGAAAAAAAAAGTTAACATTACGATGATAGAGAACACGAAAAAAAGTGGGTACCTTCACTTACAGCCTAAGCCGGTTAAGCGATTTCCTTCAAAATCGGTTCTTATGGGGGTTTGATGATTCTCAAGAGGAGAAATTGCATTTTTGTTTGGCTCCAAAACTAACGGTACCTGCCAAACCACCGTTATTTACTGATAAAAAATAGGGTATGCTATTATGAACATAGACTATATTTTGATCAACAAAAATTTAAAAAAATGTTATGAACGGCATCTGTTTTTTTATTTTCGATTTTCTCTTTAATCGCTCTAAAGAATTCGATCAAAATTTTGCACAGGAGCTCCTTCGAAAATGAAAAAAATATTACATATCGAAACTTTCGAAAAAAAGTTTTTGGATTTATAAAAATATTAAAACATTTTTTTTTTGAAAATTTAATATCATGAAAAGGAGTGAACGATTAGTTTTTAAAATTTTTTATAGATTGTATATAATTAAATACTTTAAATTAACATCCGAAATTTTGTTTTTAGAAAAGTTTTAAAGAAATTTCTATAGTTTTAAGGAAATTTGTATAAAAATTAATTTAATAATACATATAACGATTTTTTCTTGTTTACATATGTAAATGTATACTTTTATAGAAACAAGACGGAAATTTTATGCTTTTGAAATTATTTTTTTACTAATTAAATCCATGTTTTTATGTTTTTATATTTTTAGGCAATTTTTAAAACAAAGCTTAAAGCTGGATTTCAAAAATATTACAATATTCTAAAGCATACAAAAATAATTTAGAAAAATATTAATGGTTTTTCGTTTATTATTTTTAAGAAATAAAAAGTCATCAAACAAACAGGCGCTTATGTCGAATATTGGATGTAAGTTTAGAAAATTGATAACTTATATGTAAGTCCAATTAGATTTTAATTTATTTTTATCCTTCCATTTATTTTGATCAATATTTAACAAAAAAAAAAAATTTAATCCATCTAACGCCTACCAGCTATTATTTTTTATCACCACCAATAAAACGTAGATACATTTATGACAGATCGATTATGTTAACAAACATATATAATATATGTAGCCCACACTCTCAGTTAATTCAAATAATGACATAAACAAATCTAGGTATATATTTTTTGTATATTTAAAGTGTTGGAACTCACCTTTTCGTTACGTGACAAAAACTCCCAGATTGGTATCGCTGAACCGGAACTCATCTCCAGAGACACGGTCAAGATAAGCAATGTTGCAATTATCTTAAATGCCATTTTGCTCTTGATGCTGTTTTTTTTTTATTAAAAAAAATTAAACAGCCCGTTTATAATAGATAAGTTCAAAATGTAAGTGATCAAAACAATTAAAATCTTGTTTGGATGCAATCAACTTAAAGACAGCACAGGAATGACAAACACCCGAAAACTCTTTGTAGATATAACAGTTAAAGCAAAAATAAAAATCTCAACAACTTTTTAAATGTCTCTTAATCCTCTTAGATACTTTTTTATTACTTTTTCACGGTAAATTAATTTAACTTTGGGTGAACTTTCTTCTTGTTGGCCGACCAGAAAAAAAAGGAAAAAACAGCACCACAAATCCCAATTCAAAAATACACAACACTTTGTTTGCTTATGCGAATATTCAATACAAAATTCAACCACGCAAATGAAAATCGCGGTCGCAAAAAATGTATCTCACAGATAAAAATAAAATAAATTGCAGCTCAATCGTGAAGTTGCGCACCTACTTGCAGTTGCAGTATCAGTATAGCAGTTGTTAGGAGAAAAGAGGTGACCTGTTGAAAACTTTCTTCGACTTTTCTCTTTGTGTTTTTTTTTTTATTTTGTTGTGATTGTGATTTATTTGTATTTTACGTTTCGAATTGATCTTACAATTTGATCAGATACTTTACAATAAAAACAACCCAAATTAAGGTTCGGTAGATATGGGGAACGAAAAAATTATACGTTAGTTCGTGTTGGCGATTCAATATGAAATGAGAAGAAGATCGTTACGCTCTCTCCAATTTATAAAATTTTACACTTTCGGATCGTGCTTTGACGTCACAAACTCGGTTGGCGCAATGACATCATCGGTTTGGCTTCATTGGCATGATCCGGGCTTTGTGGATATGGATGATCATCAACAACAAAAACGTAAAAAAAACTATCAAAACAAGTATCGCGCTGTTAGGAATTTGGACGAGCATCGTCGATAGTTATAGTCAGGGAGGTTCAGTTGATATTAATTGATTTTGTTGTCCGAATAGTTTTTTTTTTTTACTATCGAATATTTAAAATTTTTGTTAATTAAAATGATCATTCTAATACCAAACCCCACCCATAGCTACAACCCATCCTTAACTTCAGTTCTTTTATATAGAGCGTAGTTTTCATCATCTTTTTGAGCACTCAACAAATATTCGATAATAATAATTCACTGTCAAATTTTAAGAGCGTAGTTTTCATCATCTTTAAAATTTGACAGTGTATTATCGAAGACTTAGTGCAAAAATTTGTTGAGTGCTCAAAAAGTTATTTTACAGACTATAGAGCTTTTAAGATTCAGAGTTAAATAGACCAGAAATAATTATTTCTTCATTTCTGTTTTGCGCTTTATTATTATTAAAAATAACAATTATTTCTTAAATTTTGTTTTTCATGGTGTATTAATAGACTTTAATTAAATTATTATTATTTTTTTTTATTTCCAAAAATACTATAAAATGTTTTAAAATGAATGATTGGGATAATGAAACCAGGATTTTAATAGTGCAGCAGTACCATGCCTTGCAGTCCATCATTTCCATCCAAAAGGAATCTAGGTGGGAGTTTGGCGGCAGTATCTCGAGTAGATGGACCATTATGAGGCTGCTGGTAAATATGTTTGTTGAATCTAGAAGCATCGCATGAAGACCGTACCATCAGGATCCCTGTGAAACTTATCCGCGCAAATGTGAGTTAGCAGACAGTTATTAAAACGGATAATTTATATTGACCGAAACTTGTTTCTGTACAAAGTCCAAATTACAAACAGGATAAATCCTTTAAATTTGCATGTCGGTGTAACGGTAACGGTGTAAAAGTTACTGTCACTGGGAACCGATATTTAAGGGAGTTGAAGGATTTTTTTTTACCCAGAACCGCGTCAAAGACGTATCCCTTTCAGCAGGACTTGGTTTTAGCAAGATAGAGCAACTGCATACATAGCCATACCGGTTATGACGGAGCCGCTACGAAAATTCCATTCATATCCAAAAACTGCACTTTCCACTGGTCTCCAAGGTCATCTGACTTGACCGCACTGGTTTATTTTTATAAGGTTATGCCAAGCAATAGGTTTATAAAATTAAACCTTTCAGACCGCAATGGATAATTTTTTGATCAGATGCCACATATGCGTGAAACATTCTGAACGATGGTGAAATTCGCAATTATTTCCACACCAATACATCAGACATTATCCTCTTTAACCAGCTCAATAGGACAAAATAAATAATGCACTACTGGATCACATGAGCTATTTAAAATGGTGGAAAGCTATAACGTGTCTACGATCTACCTACGTTTCGAAGATGTATTCTAAAGTTTTAAGATTTTAAGATTCTAAAGTTTAAAGATTCATTAAAGAAAATTTTTGAAAAAAAACACAAATATCCCGTAAAAAGGGATTCAATATTAGATTTTTTTTGTTACTTAAAATAATATTTTTTTTTTTAATTTCCAAGTGCAACATTATTTGAACTACATAGAAGTACCTGTTTACAAGATTAAAACAAAATCTAATATTTTAATAATTTTATTTTATTTTCAATTGCTTTATGAAAAAATAAGCAAATGTCTGGGAAGTGAGATAATAACTATCAAATCTCTGAATTGGAATACGTACTGTCAAACGCTTGTTTAAAAAATTATAACGAAATAAAAATATCTAACAAAATTAGTGCTGGTACAAACAATACTTGTATACGTATGTATATATGAGTAACCCAAGGCGAATTAAAAAAAAAAAACTTTAAAACCATATTCCTATTATTCGAATTTTTGTTGACAAAATAATATTTTGATTTGTAAAAGTTTAATCAAATCTATTAGATGAACTATTAGATGAACTAAATGAAACTTTCGAATTTCTCATTAAAATAGAATCTACAAACATTAAAGCAACTCCGTTCAATTCTTTGTTCTCCTGCTCTCAGAGACACACAGGCAAAAAGACTTTTTTGGAACTCTCCATCGTCGTATCGTGATGTTTGTTTTCATAAAAACCTTTATTTTTGGTACAAAAGACATAACTAGTATTTGATCTATAGTTCAATTATAAAATGACGCAAAGTGGTCGTTTTATAGAATTTTGGTGGCAAAAATCATTTCCCGACACCACTTCTTGATTGAAAATACTCGTAAATAAAAATTTTGTTCACCTAAAAATTTAGAGACGCTGAATTAATTATTTATTCTACACCTTACGGGTCTCATAATTTATGTCAGAATATGTTACTTTTCACTTTAAAAAAAAAGTCAAATTATCATATGCAAGCACATTTGGACTAAAAGTCCTTTTCATTAAAATAAAAATCAAAGCAATAGCACAAATTATTTCTATTGGAAACATTGGCCAAATATTTTGGAATTGCTTTTTCAAACTTGGTACTTTTCTGAATTGAATATCTTATAAAAAAGTATACATTTCTTAATTTTAAGATATTTCAAACTTACTCGTTTTTTTTTCTGAATTCATGATAATGGTATTTTTTTAATTTTTAAATTTCGTACCATATTTTGACCTTAATTTATTTGAAGCTCACATTTTAAAGAAACAAAAATTCACAGTATATTTGAATTAATCTTCTACAAAAAAATATTTGAGTGAACCAAAATTCATTAGTTTTCACAATGTTGTCATAAAAATTTTAAGAATGGAAGCACTGTGCGGCGGGGTCATTATAGTTATGCAAATTAATTTTGACACATTTCGTTGTCATTCCGAATGTTTTGCTTCGGTTCGGAAGATCCTTTATAAAGAAATGATGAAGTAGAGAATGAGGGTTGATGTGTCGATAATGCCAAGTGTGTTTTATAAAATAATGTTTGGTTTTTAAATACATAGATATATTGAAAGACAAAAATATTGTCCATTATAGGCTTATAAGCGAAAAAAATGTATTTCTTAAAATTCAACTTGAACACCTGGACTATAAGTTACAACAGGTAAACAGGTAGGCTCGTCACGCACAATCCAGTGAAATTAAAAAAAATAGAGAACTTTTAGGATCAATATTTTTGCAATAAAAATAAATACTTGGATGCGTCGCGGGTCCTTGCTCTTATCTTTAAGAGTTAAAGTTATTGGGTTATAACAATTGAATTCCAATTTTAATTGGTTAAATTTGGTCCGTAGATTAGTCATCCTCATCACCAAATCCAACAGACCTATTTTTAATTTTTTTTTTATTCATGTTTATTTGTTTATTAACATTAACCTTTTAACTATCTTCAAGCTTGACAAAAAATTATAAAAAAAAAACTAGCCTTTTCCTATCAATGTATTACTGGGCCCTATGGAGGTGCTCTATGTAAGTTAAACTTTTTCTTAATTCTAATACCTTCGGCCTAGAAACTATTTTTTTACTAAACTACAGAATTTATTTTTCTCGAGAAAAAATGTCAAAAAAACTTAACTAAAATTAATTAAAGCTACTTAAAATAAACTAAAATTAACTAAAACTAGAACAACCATATAGCAGCAATTTTTGGGTTTTATATTTATATATATTTTTTTTTGGTGTCACCTGAACCTAATATTAACCTTACATCTATGTAATTCGCCCAAGTCAGATTCAACTTTACCTATCATCAAACCAACAGAACTGGTTCTCCTGTCTCAGCCTATCTCTGTGGTCCCGATCGGGACATTCGTACTGAACCGAAGGCACTTTGCAAGAATATCTTGAAAATAAAGCGGCCGCCTATCCACAGTTCTACGGCAGACGTGGTAGATTTGCCGAAACGCCATTCTATTCTGAACCAACCCTCGACTGTCTAAATGCCGCGAATACAAACACTCTTATAATACTCATCATCACGATAGTTAGCCCAAAAATTAGGCTGTAGGTCAAGGTTATCTCTCTTGCAATGTGAATCAGCTTTATCAAAAGATTACCAATTCTGTTTAAGATGACCACGACACTGGTGTTCTATGTAGTCCAAGGCAACATGTAAGACACTGCCTCTAAAACACCCTTATCTTTTCCATTTGAGATGGGTCAACGTTAAACCTCACCGGGCACCCATAGGCAATTATCGGCTGAGAGAAGGCCATGTTATGAATCACCTTCACCCTGCTATCAAGGCGGCTGCGTAAAACAACCGTTTCGTCAGGGAAAATGCCCCTAGCCCTGACGAGAGCAGCATTTTTACGTCTGTTAAAATAAAAATACTCATCCAACCAGAAGCCAAGGTACTTTATTACACTTTAACTCGCCAGTTTTATCCCGTATCTCTTAAGGCTCCATGCACCGGAGTCCTAAACAGAATCGTTTCAGATTTGTGAAAGTTTATTTCCATCGCTGAATCTTGTCGAAGTCATGCTGCAAAGGTTTCTGATCACCTCTATTTTTGGAGCTGTTCTGTTCTCTGTTAGATCGTCGGTATCCGCAATTGCCGGAGTTAGATTACCTATCAGATCGCTCAAATGTACTTTTTTATGGAATTCAATTTTTTACAAATGCTATACCTTTACCTTACAAAAGTACATAGTACCAGTCTCTATCGCGAAGAATGTTTACAGATATTTTTTATTTTTACGTTTAGTGTTAAGCCTGAACTCCGGATCACATCTTAGCAAATATTTTAGGGTCTTGGCCAAGTTCGGAATAAAATATGGTGTGGATTGGCATTTGCTTATGTTTTGAGGAAAAGCTGTCTGGAATGTGGATAAAAGTTCCTCATTTAGTTGTGGGTTCGGAAAATATTTTTTAAATAACTTAAGCAACTGCAAACTGCAACTACTAAGTTAGATGAAACACCAGTAACTTCAATATAATTGTTTAGAATATTTGTATTTTTTTTTTTTAATTTATCTGCACACCACTATCAAAATGGTGGTGTTTAGTAATTGTTGTTTGATTAGTGAAATTCTGACCTACTTATATTTTGGAAGAATGTAAATACATGTTATAAGATATTATAATAGGTAAAAATAAAAATGTATATAGTACACGATTATGATGTATACAGGTTTTAAATGAATATGCTAAGGCAAAATCTAAGATATTATAATAGGTCTAGTAGGTACTAAAGATCGCAGACGTATAGTGCAACGGCAGTTATAATTATTTGCGAACTGAATAATAAAAAGTTATATTGTACACAATTGTTTTGTATGAGTACTGAATAAGAAATCTGAAGCAAAAGTATGTGTACATAGGTACTCCGTACAGAAGTTTTTATGTACATAAAATGTATGGACTTTTTGTATGTGATTACAGTTAACGTCTATTTCGGTCTATATTCGGCACCATTTATGTACTGAATGAAACATGACATATATTATGTTCTCATACAGCAAGCAATGTTTACATAAGGTATACATGTAATGAATACTATTGAGTCAGTAAAATATATTCAGAATAAAAGTCTGAATTGGAAAAATTTAAGTATTATTCATTTCTCGCCACAGTATTCTCAATTGCGAATTGGTCAAGTCTTTGCGTACTGTACCAATACATGAAAGGATCCGAGCTCTATACCAAACATTTGAAAGTTGCCTTTTTTTTCAAATAAAATAAATTATAAGAAATTTAGGAATGGTAATCTAGTTGTGCGATATAGTGCGAATTTAAGATAACCATGACTCACAAGTATCTAAGGTAAGGTAATTTTTTGTTATATTTAAGATATTGTGATGATTACAGTGTCTACATGTACTCAATACACATATTTATGTATTCAGTAAATATTATTCTTGATTGCCTATAAAGTGCAGCTCATGAATACAGCTTTCAATATGTACTCAAATGTACTCAAAACATAAATAATGTGTGCATAAATCTATGCCAAGACTTCATACATTTATTGACATAGTTTTTTCTCTGAGTGTAGATTATAGAATTTTATTTTATTTTTTGCTTAACATCTTTATAAACAGTTAGAGATGTTAAAAATATCAACAAATATTTTTTTAAAATGAAATTAACATTTATTAAATTCATTTTGGAATTCAAAGTTCAATATCCAAAATTGTTGTTATATTTAATTTACTAAAATTTAAGAAAAAAAAAAAAAACCCAAAACTGAACAGACGTAAACAAGATTGATTAATGAATCAAGATTATAGAGATTTAATTTTATGGAATTTCCTAAAATTCTATTTGCTATAAAATCCGTATTGGATTTTGCTTCGATTTAGCATAAATAAAAAATTAATTCAAACTTGTTTTGTCTGAGATGAGAAAGATAAATGACAATACCTTATACCCTGGCGCCTGTATGTAGTACATTAAAATAGGGGGAAAGCGGGAGACTTAAGAAAATAAGAGAGTTAAATTATTCGTAATATTTCGTTTATTTTTGGGACTCCAAACAAATAATAAGTTAGTGCAAACCTTTTTGTTTTTTAGAAAATCCCTTTCGTTTGAGATTTCTGTATTATTTTCAAAATAAGTATTAGGTAGTATACGCAAATGAGATTTATTAAATTTCTTAAATGCTACTTGTATCACTTTGATTCTTAGATTGCTAACAGAATTTATATTTTTTTTTGTTAAAAGTGCGAACGATCAGAACTCAAAAACAAATCATTATCGAAGAACTTTAAAATAATAAAATAAACTGCCTTAGATAAGAACACCAATTTCTATACAATTTACTATATGTAGGTAAAATTGCATTTGCATTTAAAGCCAATAAAGCTAATCCTAAAAGATGATTTATTAATATAAATAAATATGTATCTAACACAAAGCTGAGACTAAAAGAGTAATTTTAATCAACAATTAAAAAAAAAAAATTGGCTTAAGTCTCCCCCTTTTCCACTACTGAATAAATTTTAAGGAACTCACCAGTGGCCTTGAAAGCTACATGTTTTGATTTACAACTTTTAATACCTTCCTACACCTAAAATTGGACATAAATTCATCAAAACAAAATTCACCTACACACGAAGCTTTTGACTAAAAAGTTTAATTTGCCATACAAATGTAGATTCAAATAGTCCATAACAATAACTTGGGTACCTACATAACGGTGTTATACTACGTTACCAACAAACGCTTAACTGAGGACTCAAGATTTGCGAAGCAAAACAGAAGCAAAGCAGATGCAAGTGAATTGCGAACCTAATTTTAAAACTGGCACAAATGCCTCTATAAATGGGCAAGAAAACAGCATGGAATGCATTATGGGTCACTATGCTCAGCAGAGCATTTTGAAACTATTTGCTTAGCATTATTTGCACAAGGTTTAAGTTTACGAATTAGCCCTGAGATTTTATTTGATAAACCCTTGGGTTAGGTAAGGTTAAGGGTCTGACAGTTGATCTTGTTACCATCACACTTAAAACAATTCAGATCTGTTGTGATACTCGCATCCTAGGGATTATGACTCCAATGTATTAAAATCTATGATAATCCTATGTCATTAAATCTCGTTAAGGGTGTTGATGAGTTTCAGCAAGCTATAGCCTGAAATGTCGGAAGGTACTTCTGAGTCATTGAAGAAATATCTGTCTTCACAAATTCACCTGGTTGAACAAAGATAAAGGCTTTTTAAGGACGTGATCCTTTTCTTTACCCCCACTTGAGAAATCATCCGTCCACCAGGTCCGTAGGAGCATGTGGCTCCTTGCAACGTGCGTCTGCTAGATGAGTTTGATATGTCAGTGATTGGAATATTTGTCCCTTTGTTTGGTCAATATTGCTGATTAAGTTCAAGGGGCTGCTCCTTTCCTCACGAGGATTTTATCTTAGGGAGATGTGGTTTCATCAACTCACTGACGCTCGTGTTCACGGGAAGAATGGCAATCGCTGGTGTATAGGCAAAGTGCCCATTCTCCGTTTGTTGTTGCTCTTGCAAGAAATATGTGCATCGTTCAGTCCTTTTCGTTCGTACTAAAATTGTCGTTCGTGACCTTTTTAACCCTTGATCTTATGCAAATCTCTAAGATTGATAAATCTTCATAGAACGCATTCACTTTCCAATCGATGTGCATAAACATTATTTACCAGCACCTTACACTCAAACAGAACTAATTCAACAAACACGACGTCATAACTCGAAATAATTATTTTCACTTCATCACCTTTACAGTTCACAGTGTATCGTTACCGCAAATACAACAAAACGAAGTACGAAATGTTATCAAGGAGAAGACATTTACAAACAACTTCTGAAGCCAGTTATCAGCTATTGTTTCCAAGTTTGGTTCACGATCTCAAAGACAGCAATGAATGAACTCGAAACCTTCGAGAGGAAGATGCTAAGGATATGCACCGGACTCCATTTTGACCGGTAGCGATCAAAACAGTACAGGAAAACGTGGATCCTTACACAGATGCAAAGATAATAGCGCTCGACAAATACCTTCTAAATTCAACAAAGAATCTGGTGGTCAATCACCCTAATCAACTAATGAGAAGGATAACCAACGAGCAACGACATCCCGAGCCGAGGTACCTCAGTGTGATGGAAACCCTGGACGACACTATTTTCACGGACATCGACGAAGCAGTCGTTCCCTTCTACGCTGACACAGGTTCAGCCTACTGCCGCGGCTATATGCCAACACTTTTACCAAACCAAATCCAAACCTCCACTGGACAACCGGGACGGAACACTCCGAGAACATCAAATTCACCCGAATTCTAATATTAAGTTAACATGAAAATATAAATTAATATTCTTTTAAAATTAACCCATTGCATAAGGTTAGAGGCCATTTATGTGCCATAAGTTTTAAATTTTCCAATGTATTTTTTTAGTTGTAAGATAACACATATTTTATATAAATGTTCAATAAAAATCGATAAATATCAAGGAGAAGCGTATTGACTCGTTATTTTTTTGTTTGCGGACTAGAGGAGTAGAGCATAAGCTTCCGGCTGTTGTCGGATGGTAGCATCCAAAATAACCGCAGGTCCCTTTTTTTTTGAATACATTCTTGTATCATTAAAGCTTAACCTTTTTAGTCCTAAAAACATTCTCCGCTGCCGATATTGATATATCTTTGGGTTATTAGCCTTGGACTGAAACTAGATTCATTTCATAACCCGAGTTTTATTTGCTTTCTTGCGGAGTATCTTGGACACCGACCTCAGCCTCGAGAAAAAAGCATCACAGTCTCTGTACATCATGATTTATGAATTCGTAAAAACTTCTCTCAGCTCATCTTGCTGAATTTGTTTTCTGTTGTTGAACCCGGAATCAAAAACTTGTAAATCATTTAAAAATATAAAAAAATGATTGTATATCTGTGTATGAAAAAAGATTTAATTATATCACGGACAAAAGTTTTTTATGTGGTTCCTTAGGCTAGTCGCGCACTGGCAACAAAACAAAACTTTTCAGTTGCTCTAAGTGCGCGGTGTCCCATATAATTCCATATGTTTCATTTTAGCAACCAAACATTTGCGAAACTTAAAATTGAATGTGCGCGCCTAGCCTTAGGGTTGTTATGACACCAATATCTCAGCACCAATTCTATATTTATGAACATAGCCATTTCTATGAAATTGTGCTTCGTCACTAAACAATATGTTATCAAACGTTAGGCTATTTGCGCAAACGTTGCAGCATTATTCTTGCTAAGGTTTCTTGCAGAGGCTAGTCTTTTGTGCCAAATGTTCTGGGGTCTTTTGCTGCGGAAGTTAATGTACCCGGAGGGTTTTCGTTAACCATTGTACGAGTACCTTCTCATCTAAGCTTCTGACCCCACGCTCATACAATTTCCGTGATCGGCTCTACATTAACTAGTAGAGTATTAAACTACTGTACTACTGCACTTTAAGTACCTCTCAACCGTGAAAGTGCGGTTCGATCCCTACCAATGATTTGTTTGGTAAATACGAAAAAAAACTATATATCTAATAAAGATCCCAATATCGAATAAATTGAAGACACATTTTTATAAATTATTTCGAAAGAGGAATATGATTTTAAATATTTTGTTAGTATGTTTTTAATAACACATCTTTTATACAAAAAAAAAAAATAAAAAAAACAAATAAAGATTTGAAGAATTCACCTTATTAGGCAGATTTTATTAAACGTTTGACAATCAACTACAAAAAAATATTGATGATAATAAATATTACTGTAAAGCGCCATTTAGACTTTCGTTCTTCATTCGCCGTACGTTGTTTGTTGTTCGTTCTTCTCTCAACAACGTACAGCAAAGAAGCATTTACATTAATTCGGTTTTGTTTTTTAGTTCGTTCTTAACAACAAACACATTGTTGGCAGTGGCGTCACTATTAAAAGTTAAAAAAAAGAAAAAAAAGAAGAAGATGGACGAATTAGACCGAGAGCCCACGGCACTTTTTGGGTGTGATTGATAACAAAAAATAATTAGCATAATTAGATAGGCCTTTATAGTAGTTATTTAGAAATGTGAACGTCTTGCATGCTCTAGTGGGAGCTATAGTGCATAAAAGTGCATCATATATGCAGTTCTTTCCAAGTCTATAAATAATCATGATAACAACTTTGCTAAAATGTAGAGTTAAACCCCCTGATTAAAAGTATTGAGGTCTAAGAGGTTTTGCAGACAGCCTTCTGCCTGCAAGACGCGATAAGAATAGCGTACTTCTTGCATGAAGAAGACCGCCTTCAAAACGTCTTGGACTTGGATATTTGCAATCAGGGCACTTAGCTCTTCATTTTGAAGTTATGGCAAATTTCTTATCCCAATTTTTTAGACTTTGGAAAGAACTGCATATATCTGATGCACTCTTATGCACTATTGCTCCCACAAGAGCGTGCAAGACGTTCACATTTGTTACTAACGGCCTATCTTATTATGCTAATTATTTTTTGTTATCAATCACACCCAAAAATTTCTGTGGGCTCTTAGTCTAAATAGTTGGTTTGCTGAAGGAAACACTATAGCATACAAATCTTGTTTTATTTTCTAAACTAGAGCAATAATATCATACATGTTCCTCTGATTATCATATCTAAAGTATTATTATTCATACTAGAAAGATAAAACCTATAGACAAAATATTTAATTTATTTACCTATAGGTACCCTAATTTATAATGAAACCTTCTGATGCTCCATTCTCTAATAAACAAAACAACTTCAAAAATGTCCATACAAGTTGCACGGTACTGCAAAACAATTTTTATTTAATCAGTTTTCGCATTTAAACACACGTTGCCCGGGTAACAACGAACACCGAAATTTCCTAGCTCCTTTAAATTTGTACGTTCTTCATTCGTTGTTAGTTCTTTGTTCGTTTTTATCATTTACATTCTCATTGTTCCGCGTACGCCGTACGTGCAACAACGAACAACGTACACAGAGTACAACACCGAAAGTCTAAATGCAGCTTTAATTTAATGGAATTCAAACTGAAATTTTCAATTCAATTCAATGCAATTTTATTTATTTATTAAGTGTCAACCTAGTTTAACAATACATTTGGATAATAATTATATAGAGATTAAAATAATATATAAATAATATAATGAATGTGAACCACACCTAAACGTCAAGTTTTTTTTTTTGCATTTCATTTGACATTTCTCAATTTCAGACTAACTCAATTTGAACCATGGAAAGATATGCAATCGAGCAACGCGTTAAAGTTATTCAGGCTTATTATGAAAATGGGCGTTCAAATCAAAATGCATATCGTGCACTTCGTGATTTTTTCGGTCAATTTAATCGTCCAAATGTGCAAAAATTTGAGCAAACCGGGTCTGTAGGAGATGTGAAAACACCAGTGCATGCTCGTAGGTACAGCTCGTACTGCAGAAAATATTGGTTCGCGATATTGTGGCTGAAGAGCCGTCCACCTCAACTCGTCGTCGTGCCCAACAATTACACCTCTCACGCTCGTCGTTGATGAACATTATGCATAAAGACTTGCATTTACACGCTTACAAGATGCAATTGACTCAAGAATTAAAGCCTCTTGACCATTTCAAACGTCAATGGTCAGAATGGTGGCAAGAAATGGAAACAGTGGATGATCAATTTTCTAAGAAAATCATCTTCAGTGATGAGACACATTTTCACCTCAGTGAATTCGTCAATAAGCAGAATTGCCGCATTTAGGCGAATGATAATCCAAGAGTGTTTGTCGAAAAACAAATGCACCCACAAAGAGTGACTGTTTGGTGCGGTTTATGGGCTGGCGGCATCATCGGGCCGTATTTTTTCCAAAATGAGGCCGGTCAGGCAGTTACTGTGAATTGTGTTCGCTATCGTGAGATGATAACGAACTTTTTATGGCCCGAATTGGAAGATATGGATGTGGACGATTTGTGGTTTCAACAGGACGCGACGGTGCCACTTGCTAACGAAACAATGGCTCTTTTTCGCGACAAATTCAATGGCCGTGTTATCTCACGTGGTGCCGATGACAATTGGCCGCCAAGATCATGTGATGTGACACCGTTGGACTTCTTTCTTTGGGATTATTTGAAAGAAAAGGTGTACGTCGATAAGCCAGCAATAATTCAAGAGCTGAAGGATGAACTTTAAGTTAGATTTATAGTGGATACCTGCCTATTATGGCTTTACCCCACTACTTAACCTCAAGCACTGACGGCCCAGGACAGGGTCCCAGTTGCTTTTTATCTGGATGAAAGTTAGCCACCCCCTTCCAGCCTCGTGCAAGACTAGATTCCTAGACAAACTTTTCTCCGCATGGCTCTCAAATGCATCATCGTTGGTCTTGTCTTCGGAGTACGAGTCAGGCATCTCCAGGCTGTTCCAAATTTGTACTGTGTAGGCAGTTCTACCTTTGGTACGGATCTAATTGTTTTATCTATCAATTGCAACATCTGCTACAATAGCCAATAGCAGCATGTTTTCATGAACACCCCCTAAGAAATACTTGCGTAAATGTGGGAAATATTTTGTGAAATGTCAAATTAAAAGTCAGAATCCATACTTCTTTAGTTTACGAGGTTTATTTCTGCACTTTCCGCAGCAAATTTGTGAGATAATTTTATGAGATTTGCAGAAACTTTTTCCCATACAAATTTTCACAGCTCGTTTCTGCGGAGATAAAATTATCTGGTTTACGAGGATTACGAGGGTTTTCCGCGCTTACATGAATACCCCTTTTGTAAATCATTTCTTATTTGACTTCTCAAAACTGTCAAAATTGTTTTTAACTGAAAGATTTATTTCAAGTGTAAGTATGAAGTAAATGAAAATTGTGTTTAAGTTAATGAATTGTCTTGTTAAAAAATATGTTTTTGTATTATAATCCCCATCAGTGCTTACGAGATCTTCAAATTACATTTGATCAATTTGAAAAGAATATTTTTTTTTTATTCAAGCAAATTTTATAACAAAGGCACCAATGACGAATCAAAAGAACATTAATGTTCTCAGCGTGGATAATGATAAAATTAATTGTTCATTCTTTAGTTAAACAAGAATACAACTTTAAAACATAAAAAAAATTCAAATCATGATGTGTCAGTTATAATGGTCAGCAAATTCTTCAAAATGAACAAAAAAAAAAAAAAAAAAAGAGGATGATGTAGTTACTATATAATGTAAAGTGTTTTGTAAAAAGTTTATGAACCATGAAATTATAGGTTACACCTTACTCCGCCACTTCAAGTTTATTATATTCATCAGCATGTGGAACAGCTTTTCACTAAATTTATTATGGTACTTCCTTGCTTGTCAAGAATTAAAAATAAATTCCAAATTGACGTCTTCTCCTGAAATTTAAACCACATAATAAGAACTTTACGATCGGATTATCTTAATTGAATACACAATAAGACGTAATGGCCTGAGTAACTTTCCCAAAATAAATGCCGAAAAAGAAAAAAAAAATACTTAAAAAGAATAATTTAACAAAAGTTATTTGTAAGTGTTCTTACATTAGGGGAATAAATACTTTTTTATTAACTCAAAAACCAACTAAAATCTTGACTATAATAATTACAATAGCAGTTGATCAACCATTAAGCTGAAGATTAATTATAAAGTGAAGTATTTACGGCTTCGCATAGGTGTACTTTGTTTTGTTTGAGATGACATTTATTTATTATTATTGATTGGCATCTGGCGATTGATTGATTTTGAGTTCTGGTTTTGCTCTGTCAATCACACAAAGGGTCATTAATTTTTTTTTATATTGATGGAATAATCTTATTTGTATATTGTGTACATAGTTGTTTTCGAATTAAACTGCTAATTAAGTCTTATATGTAGGTAAGTAGGTACACTACTTGTTTTATAACCTACTTATTGTTGTTTGAAATCTTTGTTACTAAATTGAAGAATATTCTAATAACCTTGGTCTTAATTAATTAAGACATTATAAGTAGGTACATATGTATAACTTCAAAGTAATAAAAGAAATTACTAAAGAAATCAAATAAATTAAAAAATCGGAATAGCAATTAATCGTCGGAAAGGAGTGGATACTCAAACTTATCAAAAACAGGAAGAATATTCAAAACCGAAGAGATATTAACAAGACAGCAAAAGAGTTCGATTGAAAGGTTTATAAAACAAGAGTTGAGTGAGAACACACTTCAAGCCTTACTAAATACTTTAATATACAGTTTTGAGACATTTTTATCATCTTAGCCTTTATTGTAGCCAAAACGTTCCAAAATTAGTTTATAATGGCCTATTTAAATCAAAACTTTAGTATGGGTTAACCTGCTGGAGTGGCACTCACCATAATAAAATTGATCCTCTTCTTACTAAGCAAAAGCATGTCATTCGCATTCTATGTAAAGTTAACCGGAGAACTCATCATAGCTTTGATTTGTTTAGAAACCTAGAAATTTTGCCTATAAAACATCTATATTTTTTCAAAGTTCTTATAACATTTTTTGAAAATTCTGGATATTCGGCTTTTAAAATATACGTGTGAACAATCGTAATCTGGTAACTCTACCTGCTCTCAAAAAATGGAACTATACGCTTTTCTATAGAATAACTTCCGCTTACCTATTTAATGATCTTCCTGAAAATCTAAGATGCGAGAGAGTTAAATCGGCGTTTTTAACAAATAAAAAAACTGGCTCTTCACTTGTTAGTTAATATTAGGTGCGTTTTATTATTCACAAATCTATCTGGATCCGGATCTGGATTAAGTTTTAACATGTATTACAAAAACAATTTGGGATCCTGTTTTCTATCGGGATCTATTTCAAAGATCCAAAAATTAGTTATTACACTGGCGAGTAGATGGCTTTTATGATAAGGTAGTGTAAACTACAGTGTAAAGAAAAAAGACAAGAAATAATTTAAAATTTACAAACCTAAGGATAGAAAGAGACGGGCTTATAACACTGCTGTCAGTAAGATCCGTATCGTTTTATTATCAAGTGATGATCCCGATCCGGATCCAGATAGATTTGTGGATAATAAAACGCACCTATTACAGTTTGAATTATGTAATATATTATTAGGTGCGTTTTATTATCCACAAATCTATCTGGATCCGGATCTGGATCATCCCTTGAAAATAAAACGATATGGATCTTACTGACAGCAGTGTTATAAGCCCGTCTCTTTTTATCCTTGGGTTTGTAAATTTTAAATTATGTCGTTGTCTTTTTTCTTTACACTATAGCTTACACTACCTTACCATAAAAAGCCATCTACTCGCCAGTGTAATAACTAATTTTTGGATCTTTGAAATAGATCCCGATAGAAAACAGGATCCCAAATTGTTTTTTTAATACATGTTAAAACTTAATCCAGATCCGGATCCCGAAAAAATCACGAAGTGCACGATATGCATTTTGATTTGAACGCCCATTTTCATAATAAGCCTGAATAACTTTAACGCGTTGCTCGATTGTGTATCTTTCCATGGTTCAAATTGAGTTAGTCTGAAATTAAGAAATGTCAAATGAAATGCAGAAAAAAACTTGACGTTTAGGTGTGGTTCACATTCAACATCGGCCCTTAAAATTTAACCACCCTTTATAATGAAGTTAGGCTAGTTTTTTTTTATATCGAACTATTATTGTTTTATAAGAATATTCAGCCCTATCACGAATTCCATCGTAATCGGAAACTTGTTTCGAGTCCCGAAAAAACCTATCACAAATTCCATCGTAGTGGAAAATCTCATACAAATTGTCATTACGAACGGATTTGGTGATAGCTTTTTTCGGGATTCGTAAAAGTTTTCGAATACGATGGAATTCGTGATAGGGCTGATTAGCTTTAAGTTTGTTAACTGAAATAAAGTTGTTTAAAAAAAAATAAGAATGACTTCAGAAAAACTTCAAAACGAAATAGTTAATCTAGAAAGAATGATATACCATTTTAACCCTCTGAAATTGAGATATCAATAAAAGAATGACCAAATGGAAAATCAGGCGGAAACGATGGAATCATAGGTGAAATACTAACAATTTAAAAAAGTAAACTTACATAATGTACAGCCTTACAAACATGTTCAACTGGATTCTTAATAGTGAAGGGATCTTAAATCAATGGAAAGAATCAGCTATAATTCTATTACACAAAAAAGGAGACATGACAAATATATGTAAATAATTACAGGTTACAGCCCCTTTTGTCTCATATCGGTTGTAAGTAATTGCGAAGTGTTTATTCAGAAAGATTCGTAATAAATAACCTAGATGAGCAACAGCTAATAGATCAACTTGGTTTCCGACGAGGTTTTAGTACAACGGACCATCTCCAAACAGTAGATCAAGTCATATACATAAAAGTGCAATGATAAAACTTGTTTTTATCGATTTCACTAAAGCATCTGATACAGTGGAACATGCAACAGTTCGGAAGTCATTACAAAACCAGGGCGTCAATAATAAATTTACAAAAATTATAAACAAAATATACACGAACACAACATCCAGAATTTCTCTAGAAAAGAAGAAGAGGCATTTCCAGATTAGTAGAGTTGGCAAGGAGATGCACTCTTGCCGGCTTTTTTGGGAGGTACTCGAAGACATATTCCGAGGACTAAACTATAGGAATCCATAGGATTACAAATATATGTAGAGTTTCTGAATAATTTAAGATTTGTGGACTGACTAGCATCTTAAACTGAAGACTTAGACAAAATGTTATTGCCAAACTTCAGGTCTCGGTATGAATAAAGACAAAACAAAGCTGATGAGCAAAGGAGAACGAAAGTGAATTGTTCTACAGGGAATAGGAATAGAATATGTCGATAACTACATCAGACCAAAAAACATAAATGTTAAAAAAAGAGCCAAGTTCTTCTATACAAAAATCTTTGTGTAACAAGTCAGCCGTGAAAAGTACTGAGATCTAAAAGTACGCCAAGTTCTTATTACTTCATGAAGGTTTAACACCGAATATTTAAAGTAGAATAATATTGAAACAGCTACAATGTAATAGAGAAATTTTATTATTTAATGACTACTGACTAAAATTTGATGGACTTACTGGTCAAGTTTTCAAAACCTTTTGAATTGGGCATAAGAAAAAACTTGCCAAGTAAGCCCATCAAATTTTAGTCAGTAGTCATTAAATAATAAAATTTCTCTATTACATTGTAGCTGTTTCAATATTATTCTACTTTAAATATTCGGTGTTAAACCTTCATGAAGTAATAAGAACTTGGCGTACTTTTAGATCTCAGTACTTTTCACGGCTGACTTGTTACACAAAGATTTTTGTATAGAAGAACTTGGCTCTTTTTTTAACATTTATGTTTTTTGGTCTGATCTCACTCCTTTTTGCAAAGATTTTAATATTTTGACTTATCAAAATCTCGAAAGATACGGAAGGATAGAAGGGTGGACCCTACCTACTAAAATCAACTTAGTTTATAGCTTCCTATTTCTTTTGGTATATTTTCTTTTTGTTAATGGTTGTTTTGATTTGCGCTTCAATTATTTCTTCTTATCCTGGCAAGATACCTAACACTAACAAACCTACCTTAATTACAGCAATCGGAAGTGTTCCATATAAATTAAACATTTTCTCAGTAAGTGGGCGGATACCACGCCCTTGCATGGAAAACCTCGATTTTTAATTTTGGTCCTTTATATGCGATTTGAGCCCTACCGTTCTACCAAATTTCATTGGTCTACTCCAATCGGAAGTGCGCCATATATAATTTACATCAGCTCTGAGGAACTGGGCGGATACCACGCCCCTGAATGGAAAACCGCTACTTTTATATTTTTTTCTTTGTATTCAACTTCAGCCCTACCACTTTACCAAATTTCATCGTTTTACAGCAGTCGGAAGTGCTCCATTCAACCAACACCAATTCGGAGAAAGTGGGCGGATACCACGCCCCTGAATTGAATACCTCGATTTTTATTTTTGGTCCTTTATATGCGATTTGAGCCCTACCTTTCCACCAAATTTCATTGTTCTACTCCAATCGGAAAAGCGCCATATATAATTTACATCAGTTCTGAGGAAGTGGGCGGATGCCACGCCCCTGAACAGAAAACCGCTAATTTTATATTTTTTTCTTTGTATGCAATTTAAGCCCTACCACTTTACCAAATTTTATCGTTTTACAGCAGTCGAAAGTGCTCCGTTCAACCAACACCAATTCGGAGAAAGTGGGCGGATACCACGCCCCATGAAAGGAAAACCTTGGTGTTTATTCTTGGTTCTTTATATGCAATATAAGCCCTACCGGTTCACCAAATTTCATCGTTTTACAGCAGTCGGAAGTGCCCAATTCAACCAACACCAATTCGGAGAAAGTGGGCGGATACCACGCCCCTGAACGGAAAACCTCGATTTTTATTTTTGGTTCTTTATATGCGATTTGAGCCCTACCTTTCCACCAAATTTCATAATTCTACTGCAATCGGAAGTGTGCCATATATAATTTACATCAGTTCTGAGGAAGTGGGCGGATACCACGACCCTGAACGGAAAACCGCTAATTTTATATTTTTTTCTTTGTATGCAACTTAAGCCCTATCACTTTACCAAATTTCATCGTTTTACAGCAGTCGGGTGTGCTCCATTCAACCAACACCAATTTGGAGAACGTGGGCGGATACAACGCCCCCCGAAAGGAAAACCTTGGTGTTTATTTTTGGTTCTTTATATGCAATATAAGCCCTACCGGTTCACCAAATTTCATCGTTTTTCAGCAGTCGGAAGTGCTCCATTCAACCAACACCAATTCGGAGAAAGTGGGCGGATCCCACGCCCCCTGAATGGAAAATTTCAAATTTTCGATTTTTTCCTCTGGTTGCATGACAAGACCTATCGTTGTGCAAAATTACAAGGTTCTATGATGTCGGGAAGTGCTCCATAATTTTGATGATCTGTCAGTCAGTCAGTCAGTCAGTTACGGTTTTTGTGATTTTTGAGGCCTTATATCTCAGGAACCGCTTATGCTAGAAAATTGAAATTTGGTGAGGCGCCTGTGCCTGTTTAGCTTAGCAAATATTCGGAATTTGAAGTTTCTGACTTTAGTGGTACTGAAGATAGGAAGGGGTCAAAAATCGCCTGAGTTTGTTCCTGTAAAAAAGGGTGTAGTGCCAGAACTTGGCTGGGCACTACCGTACCGTGCCCTTTGATCTACCTTGGACAAACGATTTCTATGAAAAATAGAGAAGACAAAAAAAGATGGAAGATTTTTTTTTATAATTTACACGCGCTCAAAAGAACATTGGTCTCTTTACTTTCTAAAGATTATTTGAAGTTCAAGGAATCAGGATTTGTTAACAAAATTCAATAAAAATAAAAATATTTAAAATAATTTAAATTAAGGCCCTTAAGAAACTTATAAGAAACTTGAATCTTTAGAATATTTGGGGTTCGTTTAATCCTTGTCATGACAAGATATCGATTTACACCGATTTCTAATGTGGTAATCTACCGATTCCGAAAAATACAATAATAATAAAAGTGGCTAATCTTTCAAAAAGTACAAATTAAATACTAAGGCTAGGCGCGCACATTCAATTTTTAGTTGCGCAACTGCTTGGTTCGAGCAACTAAAAAGTTTCAGCCTTATTTACTAACTCTTTTTAGCGACGGAGTAAAGTTACTTCGACTTTACAAGGGCTCTAATCCTGAAAACCTTATTTATAATGAAAACGCACGAGGAATAGCGGTGGCATAAGCTAAAACTGGTTCATAGAAGGTTTAAGGCCGTTTTAGTATCTAAATGTCATTTTGAGATGGCATCTTGTGAAATTTACACAAAGGAGTGTAAGCAATTTTTTTTCGTTTCTTACTAAGACAAAAAGGATAGATATTTTGCAATAATAAATTATTTATATTTTCCAAACGCTCTAACGGTTGTACGGTATTGGGAACGCAATGTGTTTGGTACTCGTACATTCATTTATTGCGGATTTGAACTTTATACAATCCAATTTTAAATTTATCCAATTTCCAATATGCATACAATGATAATAAAATGAATAATAATGGAAATCAGCTGGGGTTGGATTTATAGGTGTATGATAACCAGAGTTTTAGATTTGTCACTTTTTTTCCCAGTATATTTGACATAAGGAAGGCGTAGCTAAAACGGCTAAGAAAATAATTTTAAATAAGGATTTGTTTGACGTGGCGTAAACCCGAAGTAAGTGCTTCGGCTCGGTTTAACTATTCCTAGGTTGAACCCAGTATTAGTGAAAAATAATAAATAAGGCTGTTTGTATTTTGACACAAACTAAACGATTGCCTAAAATGAGATCGCTATTTTGTGTAACATATAATTATATGCACCTGCGCGGACATTCAACCAAATAGTTCATCTGTTTTCTATAAGCAACCAAACAGTTGTGCAACTAAAGGTAAACGAAGCGTAGGAAGACAGTTAAGACTTTGGAAAGATGACATCGCCTGACATGATAGTAGATGGAGGAAAAAATTGTCAAAAAGATGAGTTAGTGTGGAAAACCTTGTGTGAGACACTTATATCCACATGTAAATAATTGTTCCCTACAAACAAAAAAATAATTACTTTTTTACGTTATATTGTGATTTTTGATTTATAACTTGAATTTTATCAATATTAATGCTTAGCGGTTTCAATAGTTTTCTGGAAAATTTATTTTAAACTCTTCTTTTTTTTAAATTGTAAGGAAAAAATTGTATTTCTACAAAAAAAACTTTAGAGAATGTCGTATCTGGGCAACACAATTGAACTATACATGTTTGTTATAAACACATTTCAATTGAATTTATTTAAAACAACATGAACCGCAAACAAGACATTACAAACATTTCAGCGGTTTACTGCTCCTTGGATTCGAACAACACATTCAAAACTTGACATTAATTAAACTTAAATTCTGCTGAAGTATTTAAATTAAATTATTTATTTCCTTTGAATCATTTTTATTTTTATTTGTTTTGAATTGTGTGTTTAAACCCTGCACAGTATCACTTATGTATAATAACTTTTTATATAATAAATAAATTTCTCCCCTGAAGACGACGGAAACCACCGTTGAAACGTTAGGAAATGAAATAATCTTTTATTTAATCATCAATACGAACAACACAGCTGATGAGAATCAACATAGAAAACTCTTAAACATATCTAACATTGAACTTGGTCAAAAATTTCATAAATAATTTATTCAAAACAGTCCACAAAAACAAAGCAATATTTTTAATATTTGTTGTTGTTCTTCTTGTATCAGTATTAAATGAATTTATCCAAATTTTCCTATAAGAATATAATTTACGGTCTGTAAATGCTGTTCATTTTATTAGTGCTGATAATAATCGACCAAAATTTTTCATCTTAGAAGGATACAATGGCACTTAGCTGATGAGACCAATTGTCGTACCTGGGCGAAACGCAATCGGGTTAGCTATAGGTCAAAAAGAAACTCTTAAATATTATTATCTATGAAATGAGCTATAAACAAGCTTTACAAGTCGATTCGTCTATACCCTCTGTTCGATTTTGTCGTATTTGTCAGAGTGCAATGCAATTGAAAATTTTCGCTTAATATTGAACTTTTGGATAATGCCTAAAAAATTAATTTGTAGTTTTCTTAATCACCTGCAAAATGAGACCTCCATCGTGATTATCTCACATCAATTTATTGCCATATAGTTCACACTTTTTCTTAGATCATTTTGATATAAAATAAAATTCCAACGAAGTACTTTATGAAATACCACCTTTTTTCAAGATTTTGATCAGAATTCACATTGACATTACTATGATAGTGAAGACTAAAAAAGTTGATTCTCGCAAAAGTCTGTCTGTCTATTCGACTACAGCCTCAAAAGCTCGGCCGGTTTTCTTTAAATCTGATAGTCACCATAAAATGTTCAAAACGGCTTATAGAATTTTGATACAAATTTTTATGTTTCGCTAACTTTTTACGATCTATAGTACCATATAATTCAATAAAAAGAATTAACCATGCAAACAATTTTCGATTTTTGCCTATCTCATTATCGGCATAATGGATTTTGATGAAAGTTTTTATACAGAACATTTTTTGAAAAAATTTCCTTATCTCAAAAAACCGGTCTAATATTATTTTTTTAAATTTAATTTTTATTTGCACAGTAATAAAAACTTAAAATTGACGTATCAAAAATTTTTCATAAACTCATATTTGCTTATAGAATTCTGTTTTTAGCTCTAACCACTTAAGAAATTTTGTTCGTTTTTGTGCTTCTTCTTTTTAGAGTTTTTCAAAGTCTGATAAAAATAAAATTTTGTATCTTTATTGTATTGAAAAATCATTATAAAAAATTACAAAAACAAATCCAAAAACTAGTATAAAATCTTATTACTTATCCATTAGCACAGCTATTCTAGAATATTATAAAAATTAAAAAAAAAAAATAATAGTGTGAGGGGCTACAACTACACTTCCACGACTACGACTTTCAATCCACGAAGTGCAAATAAGTGTTGCCATTTCAAAAATGTTGTATTCTGCTGTTTGTTTGTTCATATGTATAAATGAACATTCCAAATTAGAATGCTGTGAACAAAATGACAAATTTTTATTAAAACTCGAAAACGCATCGCTTTGCTGTTTATACAGGATGATTGGTATATGGTGCACCAAAAATCTATAACGAGTATGTTGGGTTGGGACAAAAAAAAATCGTAAGGGAGGGGGGTCTACTTCCCTCCGTTTAGGCAGAAGGGGCAATTTTCTAAAAAAAAAAAATGACTTAAACCAGAAAAAAAATTATGTAAAAACAACGGTAAAGCTTGAAATGCCATGCCATACCTTTTTGAACAGCCAAAAATCTCTTCTTTAATTTTCATTTTAAATTAAGTTGTGTTTGTGAATAGTTTTTGAAAAATTAATTTTCAAACTCGAAATTTTGAAAAAAAAAATTTAAAAAAAAATCAAACTAGTTTTTTTTTCAAAATTGTATGTAATTAAGTATAATTTTTGTTTTCAAAATTCAATGCTCTTATTAATTTTCAATAAAAAACAGAAAACCGGATGCTCAAATGTATCTTAGTTTTTGAGAAGAAAAAAAAATGAAAAGTACTTTTTTCCAAGAAAAACAATTAAAATCTTTTTTTTTTTCCTAAAATCTGGGAGTCAAATTTTTTATAAAAGCTACATTCAAGCTTACAAGCTGTTGTCAAATTTGTATTTGGTTATTGAATTATTGTTTGAATTTGTATACTAAAACATCAAATACCATAATTTAATTGAACACAAACAAAAAATACAACAAGTAATTAAAATATCATCAGGCGTAAAATTTTCTCACTGTCTCGGTTAATTCCTTAATTCTAATGAATCGATCCTCTTCTTCTAAAGAATGGTACATTAATATAATTTATATAGCTGCTTATGAGGTTAGGTAGGTATACGAATACAAAAGATTGTTTTTTTCAAAAACCCAGAATTCAATTACAATAATAATAATTTATTGATGTTGAGTTTATTCTTTTTGTGATTATATAAACAAAATAATTGCTTTTGTTCAAAAAATAAGGAATGACCTTGGCCTAATGTTGACAGGGTTTTGTTAAGTTTTTTTTTTTTTGCTTAAATATACAAAATAAAACAAGTTCCTTTAATAAAATCTTATTTATTTCTTTTCTTTTCAATTTGAATTTGTTTATTATTATTTTTATGGAAAAAAATGATCGCTTTGATGTTATTTGTATTTTATACCATTGGTTCACAAAACACACAACATTTTAAATTGGTACTTTTAAATTTATTATTCAATCAATTTTCTATTGACAGTATAGCAATTTCGATTTGAGTTTTTTAATTAGTGACTGCGTACTTAAGAGCACCTTTGAAATTATTAACACCAGTTGATACAGAAGGATTAATATTATCGAGCGCTCTTAGGCCCCATCTCCACTAGAAATATTCATTAAACTCAATTTCAGAAGTTTTTTTTTACAAATTTTGCCGTCTTGGAACGTGTTTTTATTTTTCTATAAAGACAAGTCATAGATACATATATTAAGCGACATTTTTAAATTTGTTTCGTCCAATAAAATACACAAAAAAATAACTAAATGAGAATGTCGCTTAATACATTCTTACGGGAAGGTATCGATATGTACATAATACATATGCATAATTTAATATACCTATATATACCTACATTCATACTTCCAGAGATACATAAGTGGTCTCCACAAGAAATTTGATCACATCAAAATTTTCTTTAATTAATTATTTTTTATGGATACCCAACCTAAGGTTATTATGATCTTCATAAGCTTAACTTTAAGGCCGCGCGTACAGTAGTGCGACAAAGCGATGCGATGCGAGAAGCGATGCGACAAGCGATTCGAGATGCGAGAATTAGATGCGAGACAGTGCGCACAGTAGAAGCGATTTTGTGCGGTTGAGTTGTTGATTTCTTGATAATTATTGCTACCAAAATTATCAAAAAGTTGCACCACACAACACAAGCAGTGAAATAACAATATTTTACTCGTTTGATTTTTTTTTTGAAACCTCAAAACAAACAATATGAGCCTTCTCGCTCAAACTCGCTTGAAAAAGTGGTCAGAACAGTTTGTGTGCGAGATGCTTGCGATAGGCATGCGAGAAACTCGCAACACTCGCATCAAATATCGCTCCACTGTGCGCACGTGTATAAGAATCAATGTAAATATTTTTCTCGCACGCAAACGCTTCTCGCATCGCATCGCTTTGTCGCACTACTGTACGCGCAACCTAATGTTTTGAAGAAGCCTAGTACGCAGATCAGGCAAAGACAAAATTTATCTATACAATAATTCTAATCTGTACAAAGACTTTTTCAACTGCTGCGCAGAAAGTTTAAATTTGGAGAAATTAAAAAACCCGTCAAATACCTGTCAAACAATGGGCGCATTCACTAATCTAGTCACTACGTAGTCAACTCGTTCTGATTGGCTAAAGACAACTAAAAATTTAGTTGAAATTTCCCCTCAAACGTAGTGTAAAAATTTCTGCTTCAAAGCTAGTGGATATTGATTTTCACACTTCACAATCAGCTGTTCGTTGAAAATACAAATGTAGTTTTTGGTGAAAGATGTCTTCGAAGTGAAATTATTAAACAAATCAATATTATATCTTATATTTGATGTTATTTAATTTAAACTGTAAAAAAAAGTTTATTTAAAGTTCTCAAAACACAATTTTTCTTATTTTATATGTTTACATCTGTCATTAATATGACAGTTTGAATTGACTAGCTTTGTAGTGCAATTTTGCATTCACAAAACTAGTTGAATTTTTGACTACGTAGTGACTAGATTAGTGAATACGCCCATTATAACGCCTTCAGTTATAGCTTTCATTATAATGCATCATTTGAAAATTAGCTGTTCATTAAAATTGATTTCTATCAGTGAAATAATAAAAGTGGATAAAGTGGATAGGATAAAAGAAATTTTAAATCGGAATTTTGTATTTTATAGAGTAAAAAAATTCTCCTACTCATTTTTGTTTCGTTTTGGTACCAATTAAAGCCATTACAGCTTGTTATCGTCATAAAAAATGAAATGGATGCATTTCAATGATAGCTATAATTGGCCCCTAAAATTTTAAAAAGTAGGTTTTAGCTAAAGCTTCATATTTTTCAGCTTAAACTGATATTTTAGATCGCAGGCAAAACTTTCTTATGTGTACAGCAATTTTAATACTTTAGCTTATGGTTGTTTCGGGAATATAAAAATCTTAGTTTATGGTCCACAAGAAAAACAAACCTTTATCTAAGATTTCGAGCTATTGTGGCATACCAAATGTGTTTTTAGGTTTGTTTAATTTATTTCAAAATTTCTAAATTATATCCAAAACATACCTACATGATTTGGTAATATCATCAAGTTTATATTTAAATAAGAAAAGTTCATATCAAAAAAATTTAAGGAAAAGAAAAAAATCTATTCTCATACAAATTTTTACTTGTTTTCTACGTTTGCGAGAAGTAGTTTTTTCATCTTCAGTTTAACAACAATAACTTAAAATAAATAATGGATGCAGATTTTTTTGAAAAAATGACACATCCCGGAAATAACACGAATAGGAACAATCTGACAAAAAAAAAATCAATTTGAAATCGCATTCCATTCGCTGCGAAAGAATATCAATTTTTGGATTCAAATCTGAATTTACAAATAAAAAAAAACCATTATAGTGCAAAACAAAAATGGTTTTTATACAGGGTGCCCACTAGTTCTTCAAGTTCCCGCAAACTTGTTATTGATTCAACTTTTTATTAACAGTTATAAGGACTTGTAGACCTTCTAAAAATAAAGTTCTGCATGAAGTTTCTACCATTTGTATCTATTAAAAGGGAGCGTAACCCAAAGTAGGCCTTCTCTTAAATCACCGAAAAATTATGTCAACAAACATTGAAGATAAAGCCATACTGAACAACGACTTTGTTCTTAGAATATATTCAAGAATCATATAAAATAAAATGCACGACTGGGTCGCACGAACTTGCTCCTATGTAATAGACTAGGAATTTTAAATACGAATGTTATTTGAAAAAACTGTTCATAAGGATAAAATTAATTTTTTAAATTCTTTTAGTAGTAAGAGATAAAAACAGAATGCTATGCAAATATGAATTTATGCAGGAACAAAAATTATAAGTCGTTGAAGTGGTTTCTTAAAAAAAAAAAGCTTTTATATACACACTTAAGAAAAATTTTGGTACGCCAATTTATAGTTTTTATTATTGTTCGAATAAAAATTAAATTTTCAAAAAAAATATTGAGCCATTTCTGAGATATTGAATTTTCAAAAAAATAAAAAATAGATTTTTTTTTTAAATTCAAAAAATATTTAATTTAAGGTTTTGAAATGCAATGTGTTCTAGACTTTTTAGAAGCTTCTCTATAAATTTTTTTATTAAGATCCGTTATGTGGATAATGAGAAATTCAAAATTCGAAAAAATGGTTCTATGGTAGGTACAAGCTGTAATATCTTAGTTTCAAAAATTTTTTTATTAAATTTAAGATCGTAAAAATTAATTGCAAGAAAAAAAATTTTAGCGAAATTCTCGGAACCGTTTTCGAGAAAAATACGATTTTTGAAAACCATTTTTTTTTAATTTTTAGCATTTGTATGGTAGGTACCTTAATTTTTAGGTAAAATAAAATTTTTTTTATCACATCTTGTAGATATTATTGAGAAACTTTTATTTATCGAGTTTAAAAAAAATCTAGCAGGGGGTTTTCGAAATATTGAGTTTTGAAAAAAAAAATTTTAAGTTTTTTTTAAAACCCAAAAAATTTTTTTTTGAAAATTTGAGTACACAATTCTATTCAGGTTTTTGGGGAGCTTTAGCAAAAAAAAAATTATCGAAATCGGTTGTACCGTTTTTGAGAAAATCAAAAACAAAAAAAAGAGTTCCTTGGGGGGTACCCTCAATAACCATTTTTCGGAAAAATTTTTTCATCCAATACCTAGCTTTAATTAAACAAAATTTTTTTGTGTTTTTATTTTTAAAATCTGTCGAACAGTTTTTGAGAAAAAAAAATGTTTATAAAATTTCGAAAAAAAATCGTATAGCAGGTACCGTTATTTTTGGTCTTAAAAAATCAAATCAAAAAACATCCGGGGGTAAAAAATTAAAACCCATATCTACCAAGTTTGACGAAAATCGGCCGAGCCGTTTAGCTGCAATCGAACGGACAGACAGACAGACAGACAGACAGACAGACAGACAGACAGACAGACAGACAGACAGAATTGCGAGACCCACTTTTTTGGTCTTCGCTATCATCGTAATGTCAACTTTGATCAAAATCTCGAGTTCGATTTTTTTTACGAATGCATAACTTGCCTTATAGTACCTATAAGTCGCAAGTAAAAATATTGTTTAAGAATTACCTTGTAATCTTTCATCCACGAATTTATGTATTTTTCTCCGCAAACAAATATTACTTATATATAGGTATATATATTTAACAGTATTGTTGGATATCGAATGAAGAAGCGATTGCAATATTGGATATCTTTGTTTGCAGATGCACGAACTTTAAGGCAATTGAAATTAATTTGCGTTTTAAATTTTGCCAATTGAACTCAATTGGTCAATGACCCACCAGTCCAGTTGATTGGTACGCTGGCTGTTGCATCTAGTTGTGCTTAATATGCTCACAATAACATCACAAAACCAAACCATATCTAAGTAATGGAATATTCCAACGATCTCTTTAGATTGATGTTTGTTCAGTGGAATCATGCCTTCATCTTATAACTAAATCTTACTTGACTTTAAAGTGTTCTATAAAATATAGGATTCACAAAAACAATTTAAGATATGACGTTTGAGAAATGTGTGAGATTAGGTTGCTTGGGAAAATTTTTATGCGCGAGATCTTATAAGAAAAATTAGCAATCCAATTTCACTTTGAGATTTTTTAAACCACTTCACATGAATTCGTTTTAGTGAAATGCTTTCTACAATTTAACGAAACAAATTACCTAGAACATTTTTACTTGCGACTTATAGGTACTATAAGGCAAGTTATGCATTCGTAAAAAAAATCGAACTCGAGATTTTGATCAAAGTTGACATTACGATGATAGCGAAGACTAAAAAAGTGGGTCTCGCAATTCTGTCTGTCTGTCTGTCTGTCTGTCTGTCTGTCTGTCTGTCCGTTAGATTGCAGCTAAACGGCTCGGCCGATTTTCTTCAAACTTGGCAGATATGGGTTTTAATTTTTTCCCCCCGGATGTTTTTTGATTTGATTTTTTAAGACCAAAAATAACGGTACCCCCCATACGAATTTTTTTCGAAATTTTATAAACATTTTTTTTTCTCAAAAACTGTTCGACAGATTTTAAAAATAAAAACACAAAAAAATTTCATTTAATTAAAGCTAGGTATTTGTTGAAAAAAAAATTCTGAAAAATGGTTATTGAGGGTACCCCCCATGGAACCATTTTTTTTGTTTTTGATTTTTTCAAAAACGGTACAGCCGATTTTGATCATTTTTTTTTTGCTAAGGCTCCCCAAAAACCTGAATAGAATTGTGTACTCAAATTTTCAAAAAAATTTTTTTTTGATTTTTAAAAAAAACTTAAAAATTTGTTTTTCAAAACTCAATATTTCGAAAACCCCATGCTAGATTTTTTTCAAACTTGCTAAATAAAAGTTTTTCAATATAATCTACAAGATGTGATAAAAAAAAATTTATTTTACCTAAAAATAAAGGTACCTACCATACAAATGCTAAAAAATTAAAAAAAATGCTTTTCAAAAATCGTATTTTTCTCGAAAACGGTTCCGAGAATTTTGATAAAATTTTTTTTCTTTCAATTAATTTTTACGATCTTTAATTTAATAAAAAAAAATTTGAAATTAAGACATTACAGCTTGTACCTACCATAGAACCATTTTTTCGAATTTTGAATTTCTCATTATCCACATAACGGATCCTAATGAAATTTTTCAAAGAGAAGCTTCTAAAAAGTCTAAAACACATTGCATTTCAAAACTTTAAAATTAATATTTTTTGAATTTTTGAAAAAAAAATCTATTTTTTATTTTTTTTTGAAAATTCGATATCTCAGGAACGGCTCAATATTTTTTTTTGTAAATTTTATTTTTATTCGAACAATAATTAAAACTTTAAATTAGCGTACCAAAATTTTTTCTTCAAAAGCTTTTAAAAAGTTTGTACATAAAAGCTTTTTTTAAGAAACGACTACGACTTATAATTTTTGTTCTTGCATAAATTCATATTTGGATAGCATTTTGTTTTTGTCTCTTACTACTAAAAGAATTTAAAAAATAATTTGATCCTTATGAACAGTTTTCTCTAATAACATTCGATTTTAAAATTCCTAGTCTGTTACATAAGAGCAAGTTCGTGCGACCCAGTCGTGCATTTTATTTTAAATTCTATTCACCTCTAATCATGACGATAGTCATCATATCGTAAAGTATAAAATGTTCATTGCAATGTGAATTCGACAAGATTCAGCGATATTGCAATGACTGGAAGTTAAAAATCAGCTTTCAGAAATCTGAAACTATTCTGTTTATGACTCTGTTGTCTGGAGCTCCAAGGGATACGAGAAAGAACTGGCGCAATCTGGTTATTGAAGGGCCACAATGGACAGCCACTGGCAAATAAAAGTGTTCCGCAATTTCTTAGGCCTGGAGCGTGAATTGAATTTTTATTTTCACAACTGTTTGGTTGGTAAATGAATGAAACATAAGTCCATATGTTTCATTTCAGAAACCAAACAGATGTGAAACTAAAAATTGAATTTCATTTAACGTGACCACAAGAAATGCATAATTACGTATATCCTCGTCCGCTTTCATATTTTGAAGCTGATTTTACAACAACCACGATGTTTCATCACGGTCACATCTCTTTTTTCTGATCGCATTCATTGTGTTCGAGCCAAAGGATTTTCTAATTTTAGGCAAAACTAATTTAATTTTGACACCGAAATTTAAAATTCTTCGCATATGGCAATGTTAGTTTATATTTGACAACAGAAAGCAGAAAGTTTATTTACAAGCGTTTTTTTTTATATTTCGATTTAATTATTTTGTAAATTTTAGTGCTTAGTTTTCAAGTTAAATAATATACTCGTATATAAGTATTCAGTATTGTGTAGGATAAAGTGTTTAATGTTTTAAATAAAGAAAACCATAAAAAAGATGTATGTATTTGTTTGTGTTTCTTGCAAAGGGAAGTGGTTTTCGATTGAGAAATTGTTCGGCCACATAATTCATAAAAAAAAGCTTTTATTGTATTTTTTTTTATTGAAATTATGTTTTTAATTGTTTTGTTGGTTAGTTGTTGTGGTTTTTCCGTTAAAAGAACATTCCCCTCGGTGATAAAAGATGTTTTTAAAGTGTTTTAAATACCCTTCAACAAAGTTCGAACAATAATTGTAAAACCCATGTCGCTGTCTTTGAAGGATAACGTGTCGTTTTGACATGTCACTGACAACTCTATAGAAAATTTTTCACCCCCAACGCCGGAAAAGAAAGTTTTACTTCAAAAATAGACTAAGCACAATACTAGTTAGAAAATGTTTAAAATTAAGAAAAAGTTAAAGATTATTAAGTAGTATCATACTTTATACCTTAATACTAAGTTGTTTATAAGTTTGCACCATAGGCCGAAAAGCATTAGAATTTAGATATCTACACCCATATTAATAAAGATGGTTTAGTGGAGGTTTATCGTTAAGTCCTTGACTAAGTGCGAAATTTCATTAATAAAACAAATTTTCTGTTAAGTGACGTTTACTAATTATTATAAAGTTAAACCACCGAAGTAGGTGGTTTAGCGAAGGAATAAGAAATAGAAATGTCCACAGTCAGACACAAGCAATTGACAATCAATTTAGGTAGCCACAGAATATAAAAAAGAGATTGCTTACTTTTGTAGAAGATTTTCTTAAAAGATTTTTGATAAACGTCCATTTTATTATTCCGGGAACATTTTGTTTTTATTAATGTAAATATTTAAGCCATGGCTTAACTCCTATTCCATGGTTTAGCAAAACCATGGAATATAGGTGGAATAAGCGTTTTTTTATTAAAACGGCTGCTATTAGTTTAAGTTAGAGCACTCGAATAGGGCCAGTAAGTTAGTTGTAAGATATTGATAAAACTTGTCTAATTTTTGTGAAGTTTGATCTTGCTTTAATATAGTTATAAGTTAGTTAATGAAAAATAAAAATGAATTAAAAAAAATGTTCAATGCGATTTTAGCAGTTTGAAAAATGGATGCCTGAAGTATGCGAATGTAATCATACTTCACATTCCCACATTGTTGTACTTCCATATCTTTCTTATGATGCTTATTGAAACTCAAATAATTTCATCGGGGATGTAGCTCAGTGGTAGAGCGTTCGCTTTGCATGTGAAAGGCCCCGGGTTCGATCCCCGGCATCTCCAAGTTATTTTTTGTAATTTGAGGTGGCAAAACAATCTCTAGGTACACCAGCGGACACTCTTTGCCTCATTCAAGGTTTTGATTTTAATGACTACATATGTGTAAGCAATATAAATGCTAAAGAAAGGTTAACAAAAAAAAACAATTGACATTATTTTAAGTAATAAGCATTGATTTGCATGAAAACAAAACAGAGGAGATATAAAGCTGTAAAGATGGAGTTCATGATTGCAACAAATGCTTGCCATACCTGGAATACCAATTGGGGGCGTCTGCAATTCTGCATGAAGATATTAAATTGATGACGGAACTCTTAAAGAATTTATAGATTTACAAGTTAGTGTGCGTCGAGTGTTGGTCATTGAGTTTTAATCTTGAATTCACATTAACCTAATAAATAAAGTTGAATACTCGGTTGTTCGTGCTTGTTTTTAAGATTGAAAAGAGAATTGAGAAAGAAATGTATAACTTAAGTGATTTAAAGGAAAAAATCAGAACAAAATTTGAACTATACCTCGGTTTTAAATGCGACTAAAAAGTATTTAAAACAAATTCATAGACCTATAAATTAAAACGAAAAACTGGGAGCAGATGGACAAAAATAAGGAATTTAGAGTTAGTTAGCATAATGATGCACCAGAAGATTTTTTTTTTTATTTTAAATATGTATGTATGTATATTTATGTATGTGTCTAAAAATTATTGCATACTTTTTAGTGAGTTTTAAAAATGTGGTAACGTTTGGTGATTATTTTTTATTTCTTAATTTTAAGCACTTATTATAAACTATAATATTGTGCTAAGACTAATTTTTAATAAATTGCTTCTGAATACGAAGCGACAACGGCATCAGTTTGTGTCAAAAGACAAAGAAAACACTTTTTTGACATTTGAAAATGTGAAAGATTTGTATACTACATTTCTACCATTCTGTATTGGTGCTGTCAAAGTTAATCTGATTAATGTTCTTGTGCGGTGGTAAAACTACATAGATTTATTGAATCTAAACTAGCATGGAGTTAAGACGATACTAAAAAACTTAACTTTAAATTTTCATTTAGTCATTTTGCAACTAACTTTTAATATTTTTCTGAAAGTTGTATAAATGTGTATATAAAGAACGCTGCTGTTGCAAAACTTCTGGTTCCCAAAATCACAACAAATATTGATCAATATTATGGATAGATCTTTGGATCCAGATATCTACACCCTTATAAGGCTCAACACACTCAAGAATTGAAGCCTTCTGACAATGAAATGCATATAATTTACGCCAATTTGTATCTTGAACACAAGCGTTTGGATGTAATTGTACAGCATAATCAGATGAAGTATACTTCATCTGATGAAGTAATTCAGTAACAACGCAAAATTGTTTTTGTACATTTTAAAAACTAATTTATAACAAATTTAAAGTTCTATCTGTACACAGAATTATTTGTTTCTTGCTTTTACTTGTCAACAAAACAATCGACAGCCCTTGGCAATTTTTAAAGTTTTACAAATATGTAAGGTCTTTATTATCTATAATCTAAAAGTAGATAATACATATTAACTTATTTATCTTTATAATTAACACTTATTCTGAATATTTACATGAAAATTAAACTATTAATAATTTTTTAAATTTTAATTTTAATATCCACCTCTGAACTTCTGTCCTAGATTTCAATGCTTTAGCCAAATGTGAACCGTATTTTGGCCTGAAATAATTGAAGATATGGATGCGCAAGATACATTTGTTTTCAACTAAAAAAGAAGAAGATGGTGCCAAATCTCATGCAACACGTCCCGTTTGATCTTTATGGAAAGACAAATTTCCTGGGTGAGATATTTCGCGTTTTGGTGTAGTGAACTCATCACCTATGGATTTCTTCTTGAGAAGCTACACCAAATAACCTGTTTATTTACATAATCCGCAAATTATTGAGGCATTGAAAATGAATGTTCGTCAAGTTATGACCGACTTTGTCAGAAGCGAGTTCTGCAAAAACTCCTTTGGGGTATATTTGCATGATGCTGTATTGGCATCACATATTGAAATAAAAGTTTGAGTGGTTTCTTAAACATAAATATGTTTTATTTAAATTTTGTTTCAGAAACAAATAATGGATGACTCTATGCAAATAAAAAACTATGCATAAAAGTAAGAGAAAACAATGAAAGGAACATATACATACCTATATATGGCAATTTAATTGACGATAAACGCACTATAGAAAGAAATTTTTTGGGTATGATTTCGTTGTCATATATGACTGGTTTTGCACTAAATGATTTTAAATTTTTATCTCTCTTTTAAGCACAGCGATTTTTTTATGTACAGACTGTACTTTCGATCATGTGAATATTTGAGGATCTTCCCAAAGAATGATAAAAACAATAGGTGCGTTTTATTATTCACAAATCTATCTGGATTAAATTTTAACATGTATTACAAAAACAATTTGGGATCCTGTTTTCTATCGGGATCTTTTTTGAAGGTCCAAAAATTAGTTATTATACTGGCGAGTAGATGGCTTTTTATGGTAAGGTAGTGTAAGCTATAGTGTAAAGAAAAAAGACAAAACATAATTTAAAATTTCCAAACCCAAGGATAAAAAGAGACGGGCTTATAACACTGCTGTCAGTAAGATCCGTATCGTTTTATTTTCAAGGGATGATCCATATCCGGATCCAGATAGATTTGTGTATAATAAAACGCACCTAATACGTTGTTTAAACAATGCAGATTTTAAACAGCCTATTATTAAGGTATTAGTATGATATTACTTAATAAACTTTAAAGTAGTTTACTAACTCATTCTTAATCTTAAACATTTTCTAACTTGTATTGTACTAAAGCAATTTTCTTGAAAAAAAAAACCTTCTGAACACACCTAAAACAATGACAGTCAGTGCAAAAAATAAGTAAACAGTCCTTTTGTGGCGTTTGAAAATAGCACGATACTTAAAAAGATATAATAGGTATTTGATGATTTTAACTTTAACTTCATTTTCTGGAAAATAATTCGACACATTCATATAACACATACATATATCTCCTTTAGAAAAATCAGTCGTTAAATTTTTTCAGTGCCTACATTTTTAAAAAGCTTTATTTCTTGAACATCAATCTGCATTGTACCATGTAGTCGAATTTTGTTTTCAAATTTATCAATTTTGTTTCAATAAATTTACAAAAATGGTTATTTACCCTATATCAAATAGTGTGGACTTAAACCATTCATAGTAATTTAAAAAATCTAGTACATAAATATGAAAACATCTATCTATTCTTTTCGCGAAAAAAAAACTACCTTGCCTCCTTACACCAACAAACTACTGTCAAAAACTATTTTTTCGCACGTGCAAAGAAAAATAAACAGAACTGAATTCACATATTAGCTACCTGTCAAACTGGCTGTTAGCTGCTGAGCAGCGGGGAATTAAATTTTTCTGTCAAGTTTTCGTGGTTGTTCCTTTAAATTTAATTAACAAGTTTTAAAATAGGTACATATCGAATTAACGAAGTAACAATATTAATATTCTCATAATGTATTGCCTTATAAATCTAAATATGTGTAAACTGCGCCAATTAGAAAGGTTTCGTACAGCAGTATTAAAACCGTCAGGGTGCTTGCGTACCCAGGAATTCACAACAACTCAGTTCGTATTCAAAAATAATGTAAGTTCCAAAGCAAAATATTTACTTATTCCTTAAATTATACATTAGTTATTTTATCTTTTTGCGAATGCGATCAAAATTGTGTAATTTGGTTTAATTTTTTATTGAAAAACGTTCCATAACTTCCTCTAGCCAGCACTTAATTTGAATATAAATAAATCGAAACAATTGAGCCACCTCTACACATAAACAAAATATTTACTTAGAACTTTCGCTCTAAGGGTGTATGCATTGGTTTCAAATTTTTTTTTATAAACGATTATTCATACTGGAGGTGGTTATTGAGTCCGAGAAATCGGGGACTTGCATTTTTCTTTTTCAATCCGCGAAGCTTGTTGATATGACAAGGAAGGCTGCACTGCCCTTTAGGGGAGTATGAATTTTCGCACGCAGAGCTGTTTTTAATAACAAATATCACAATTTTAAAGTGAGGAAACTGAGAAATTCCTCAATTTGCGTACAAAATGCACATTTTTGTTATTTTGACATTTTTCTCTTCGTGTAAGTCTTACCAGCGTCGGGTTATTTTTGGAACATTATTGGGAATTTGTGTTGATTTTGTAAAGGAATTATTTGTTGATTACAGGAAAGTTTCTGAACCCACAGCATTTTAAGTTAAAAAAGAGGCTGGGTGCGACCCACACTGATAACTTCCCATTTGTGGTCTTGAAAACTTTATATTTAGTTTTTTTTCAAATAACCAAATTTTCAGCGAAACAAACTTTATTTTAAGAACAAACATTATTTTAAGATTGAAAAGCATTTTAAAGGGATTTGAAATTGAGATTGTTGATGTATAAGTTGTTTCCACGTGACCCAGGAGGTAAACTTCTACGAGTATTTAAAAAAACTATTAATTCAATATTTGTCAACATTTTACCAATTGTACAAAATTATCATCATCATCATCATCGGCTCGACAACCGGGTTCCGGTCCTGGCCTCTTTCAACAAGTCTTTCCACCTATCCCGGTCTCTAGCCGACGCCATCCAGTTGCGCACCCCAAGGCTTCGGGCGTCCTGGTCTACGCCATCTCTCCAGCGCAAGCATGGTCTACCACGCTGTCGTCTACCATAGAATGTACCACAAAGAACTTTCCGAGCAGGTTCCTCTTCGCTCATGCGAGCTAGGTGCCCTGCCCACCGGAGTCTACCGAGCTTAATTTTTGTCACGATATCTGCTTCTAGGTAGATTGCGTACAATTCATGATTGTACCGTCTCCGGAATCGTCCTTCCTCACATATGGGGCCAACAATTCTCCTTAAGACTTTTCTCTCGAACGCAGCTAAGAGGTCGGAGTGCCTTTTGCTAAGCACCCAAGTCTCGGATCCATATGTGAGTACTGGCAGGACCATGGTCCTGTACAGCAGCAGTTTTGAAGTTATGGTGAGATTTCTGGATTTGAAAAGCTTTGACAGACTATAGTAGGCTCTGTTGGATTTGAGAAGCCGCCCGCGTATTTCTTCTTCTATATTGTTATCGGCTGCTACTATTAACCCAAGGTATTTAAAGAATTGCACCACTTCAAATTCGTGCTCCGCTACCTTGATTGTTTGACCAACTGTTCCTCTCAAAAAAAATTACAAAATTATGCTATGTATAAAATAAACTAAATTAGAAGGCAATATCACTACTAGTTCTCGAGAAATTTGAGTCGAAAAACAATTTTTAACAATTTTCAATAGAATTTTATATAGTTTTTTATTTTTATTTTTTGTAAAAAAACTGTAAACTGATTTTTTTGAAATTTTCACCATTTCTTAAACATATTATTTTTTGTAAAATTAAATTATTTTAAGTTTCAAATAGTTTTCCATTCTTAGAATATCTGGGTTATGAAATTTTTTTTTCATTTTTTTTTATTTAAAAAAATAACGGTATGTTCATTTTTTTCCAAATTCATACCAAATCTGTATGACCTTATAATGAGTACATTAGATTTTATTTGAAATCAATAGCATTATTTTTTCGTGATATATTTGAAACTAACCAACATTTTTACTTTTTTTTTTAAACCGTTATAGTGGAAAAACTACTCACTGAAATTTAATAAACGCCCTTTCAGCCTCTTTCGAAGTTAGTATCTATTAAACAAAATTTATTTGAAGTCGATATCTTTACTCGTTCTTGAGATATCAACGACGAAAAATGGTACCAGAACGTACGGATGTACGAACGTACGAACGTATGAACGTACGTACACACACACACACACAGACATCTCTGTAAAAATGATTGATATAGCCTCTAGGGACCTTGAAACGTCGAAAAATGTCAAAAATTCCAAATTGACAAATCGGACCGATTACAATAACTCCCTATGGGAAGTTAAAAATTGTTGAAATAGGCGCCTGCCTGACGACTTCACATACCCTAAGCGGAGCAAGGAAGTTGCGTGAGCGGGATTGGCTTCCGAAAAGGGAGTTAAAATCCTGAGAACCCGCAAAGCGGGCCACCCACAGGACCATTTAGTTAAAAAAACTGTTAATATATGTAGGTACCTTCCTTCCGGATTTACACACTATCCATTTACAGTGCTACATATATATAAAAACTTAAAAAAAAGCGAGGTTAAAACTGAAAGTAAAAGTAAAACTTTTTTGTATGAATTAACGATGTTTCCTCACTTTAATCTTTTAAATCAGTTATAATGAGCACACTAGCTACCTTAAAAAAAAATCAATAATATAAGCGATAACCTTAAAGGAAAGTCGCCCCAAAAGGAGTACTTGAATGGAGCACGAAAAGTTCACGGATTGACAAATTCTGTAATCGTGAATGTCAGATGGATTTTCATTCCGTAACTCGATTATCAGTTTATTCAAAAACGTTTTGACCATAGTCAAGTTTCACGTCGCAATAGGTGTGTTTGATAACTTGATATTTCGAAAAAAAACTATTCACGAATTGTTTCAAAATTGCTGTTAGTTAACTACAAAAATTTGCAATGAGGGACGACAATGAAAAATTCCCACCACTCTTGAAAATTGTTTAAACAAATCTATATCTCCCGAAAGTGTAGCAATATGAATTTAGTTGAAATCAAGTTTTTTAATTAGCAAGGAGTTGGTACACGTTTTTTACATCTCACATCAAACATTGAAAAAGCGAATATATTTTTTTTTCCTGAGTACATACATATATGATTGCGAAGATGAGAAATTTAGCGGATATATCGTAGGTTTCAGAAACTTGAACTAGCTAATTAATATAAAAATGCCATAGAATTCAATATATCTTTTTTTTTATCTTTGAAAAATTGTATAAATGTAGTTATTTCCTTAAACACTTAATAAATTATAAGTCTTTGAATCCATCCGCGAGCTAGGTACCACTCAAGTGGCTTACGCAGATGGAATGGAAATCAACCAAGTTATCGTCTTCAACTGGAGACAGCTAGCTAGGAGACATATTCGGGGGGCTGAAAAGGCTTGTAGGTTGAGGTTCAAATCTTTAATTTTTTAAGATACCTTATGAACAATACAATTAAAATTAAAAGAGAACTTTATATGCAACTATTTCTAATGGAGCGATAAAGAATTGGGGGGCGTTTTTCAATGGGAGACATTTCAATAGTATTAAGTTTTTGGTTCGATTTTGGTACAGTAAAACTCGCTTAAGAGAAACGGCAAAATGTCACAGTTTTTCTTTCACTTAAGCGGGTTTTTCACTTAAATGAACCCCGCTTAAGTGAAAAATAATTTCACTTAAGCGGAGTTCGAATAAGTGGAAAAAAAATTTCACTTAAGTGGATTTAAAAATTCCATTAAGCGGAGATTTAATGCTAACAATATTGTTTTTATCTTTTGGACTTGCCTTGAAAGACGTTAAATAAAACAACGATTAAATAACACAAAAATAATTTATTGAAATTTTTGTTCTGTTCGATTCAATTTTTTTTTCACTTAAGAGAGTTTTTTCAATGAAAAATATTAAAAATTAACTGAAAATATGTTTCAGTTATCCGGGTTTTTCGCTTAAGCGAGTTTCACTTAAGCGGGGTGTTTTAAAGGAAATTGGTCGGAAAATACTTGGGGATAAATAAAGTGTTTCTGGTAAGCGGGTTTTTCTCTTAAGCGGGTTTTACGGTATGGGTATGTTGTCTTCGCATCGAAAGCTTACACCTTATTATATTTTTCTTCTTTCCATTACATAAAGGTTTTTTTTTTATCATGAGCGGGTAGATGTTGGAATAGAATAAAACAAGCTGTTTGTGAGGTATCACAAAATTCTTTTTTTTTATTTGAAAGGGCAATGTATGCCATCATGTATTGAATATGACATTGTTTAAATGCCCGCCTTGGATTCTTACAGTGGCAGGGTGTGTTATGTCCATATTAAGGGCATCAGTCGATTGTGGTTTATTCTCATAGACCTGCGTCTTTCGCAAACTCCACAAGAAAAAGTCCAGCGGTTTCGAATTCACGTCACAGCGAGAGATAACCTTACCCTAAAGTACGGACAAATGAAGACACCGGCCCAAATAAATTGAGGATGCATTGTAATCTGGTTTCTGGACAAAATTGGGGTCCTCATATAAATGCTCCGTCAACAAACGGCGTTGTCTATAGTCAAGAAATTTGAGCTGCGGGGTCAGTTGGATCCTGTGCGGATCCCGATGCAAAATTTCCCAAGTTAAAGTCTGCGAAAGACCAAGTTCTTTTGCATGGCGAGTAATTGTCTTTTGACTGCCTCGAGGTTCTGCTGTTTACTTTCACGATCCGTGGCGGTTTTCTTGGCCGATCTTGCATTCGTTTAACGTATGAACTTTGCCTGATTTAATACCGACACTGTCGTATCAAATTTGGCCACTAAACGTTGAACAGTCAACTGTGAAGTGCCAACTCGTGTATCGTGAAGCGCTCAACGTTCGCACTAAAGGAAATACCTTTTGATAATAAAGTTTGATCATTTCGGCATGGTGTTCAAAAGTGTAATTTTCCATGGTGATTAATACTACGCTTTCAACTGGATTTAAGTAAATTTACTATAAATCTTTTTCATCTAGTAGATTAGAAATTAATGTTGCTAAATCTTCATTGTTTCCATTGTTTTATAATTCGAACTGACATTAGATCCATATCGTGCTTAATTATCGCGATAATTTTCTATCGTTTGGCACAAATGAAAATTGCTCTCTCCTTTATAAGAAAATTAAAACACCAGGTTCTTTCAATTAACTTTACCCAGAGCAGATCCAGGGTTTCTTGACAACCCTGAGAGTTAAAAAAACTAGCGTTTTCGATTTTCAAAAAAGACCCAAGGGCTGCCAATTGTTTTGTTACCAGCTGAAAGCAAGAAACATGTAATATATATAAATACCTAGATCAAGATATTAAGGACGAGTTTGGGACGACTCCAGGTCTAAAAAAACACAGATTTTACGCACTAGGTAGAGTTGAGTTTTTTTTTTAAAACGATTTATTGGTGACTTCAGGACTCAACGAACAAACCTACCATTAGCATTTTGATAGGTGCTGTCAAAGTTAATCTCCTTTTTAATCTTTGAGTGCGGTGGAAACACCACATAAATCTCTTGCCTTAAATCTCGGATTATCGTTAGGTGAAACGTAGTATGTGCATCAGTAACTGCATAATAAACAATATATTTGGCAGACATCACCAAAATAACATGGCTGCCAAATTCTAACCGTTAACGTTACATAATCATGAACACGGTTTTTTTTGTCTTTGTTTGAATTATCGGGTCCACCCATTTGTTGCTATCTGTATGAGTAAATTTGACTTATAAACGAGACATTTTTAAATTAACTCTACTTTATAAATTGTTAATAGTTTTTCTCTCTCAACCAAAGTGCATAAAAGGTTAATTTGAAGTATCTAGACTTAACGGCTATTTTACAAACGCCTCGGAAGTTTTCAAAATGTTCACCTCAACATGCGTGCATATTCAAGAATATAAAAGGTTTCTTAAAATCACTACATATTGCATCTAAAAGATAAAACTAACAGACAAAATAACAATTTTTTCTCAAAATGTACCACTTTTACACTCGCAGCTTCAAAACATTTATAAAAAAATACTTTCTTCTATTTCTACATATATTTACTTGATTCCTTTCTTTCATAAAGTATACTTGACCAATAATAAAGTAAAAAGTTCAATAGAACTTAAGTGATGCCATTTTGTTTTTCTTTATCGCTGGCATTTTAATTTGTTGACCTAAAAAACAATGCAATGAAACAACTATTTAACTGTCATCCATCGGTATGAAATTTGAAAGCCTCAGATCAGATATGTGCGAATCACGCTATTCACTCCTAAATCATACTTTGTATGCTTGTCTCAATAGACATTAACTACAATTTTTTTTGTAGTTCTATTGCAATAATGCATTTTCAATTTTTCTTTCTGGTTCTAATTTTATTAGCTAAATATGCAGTGTGAAAAATTAGGGAACGAATTAATTTTTAATTTTAAGAGATGTTATTTGTTTGCTATATTTAAGCAAAATTTAAAGGTATGGGTCTTAGTTTTGTATTAAAAGTCAGGGCTTATTAATCATTTTATTAAAAATTTTTGAGAAAGTGAAATTTTAAATGAGTTGATGTTTTTAAACTGCTAGGGAGGCAAATACTTCTCAGTTGCTAACAGAAAAAAAAAACAGTGCGAGATTGGTAACAAATGAGTTTGACGGATTACCAATCACAAACAACTTCTTCTTGAACAATCGACAACAAATATATTATATTAAAATAGTTTTGCAGCGGCTAATCCTCTGTCGATTGAAGGGTTTTTTTAATATTCCCTATGATCGTCATTGTTACGATTAAATTTCCAAAATAGATAAGAAAAAGTGTAAATCATTGTCATTATTCCAATTGTCGATTTTACGTCATCAATGAATGAATGATTTAAAGACTCATCAACCTTATCTACGTACGTGTGTTTGGTTTGCTTATGCTTGGATTTACAATGAGATACTCATTCGTGTTAGTAAATTTTAGTTATTGTTTGGATAGAAGTTCTTAATTAAATTAATTTATTTTCGTCACACATTTATCAAAGTCATAGTGCATAAAAATATACATACTTAAACACAATTTTAAAAATGTTTAACAAACAATAAATATTTATTGTTCAGATATGCTTTCATCATCTGTTAGTATTCAAATTTAAAAGTAAAACTCTCGATTTCAACCTTGTATTTAATATAAGGTGTAGTGAAAAAATGATTTACATATGAGTGAGTCTTTTAAATGCGGAAATAAATAAAAATACATACCAAATTTAATTTTATGATTATTTGTCGTTTTGGTTAAAGTTGACAAAAAATTAAAATACAACTGAAAATTTCTGCAGAATAACGACTTAAGCCAACCGAAGTTTATTTTTAGAAACATGACCTTGAAATGTTTAGTTTATGTTTTTCCTTTGAAAAAAAAAAACAAAACAAAAATTAAGTAGCTTGAAAAACTTTCGTGGTTGGAGTAAAAAGATTTGGTAGCAGATTTCTTTTGTAAGCAATTCTTCTCGTATAGTGTTACGATTTATTAATTAAGAAGTTGGTTTAGGACTCTATCATACTGTGTACTATAACTTCTTGCACTTATTTTACGTTACCACTTTTCTTAAGATCCAGAAAATCATTTTGAACAACGCAAAAAAAAAAAAATTAAAAACAAAAAAGTTGATTGAATATTAAAAATAGAAATTTATTGCATTAAATGCCGGCTCTGAGAAAAGCCTTAAATTAGTGACTTAAAACACTCAATAATTCCTGTTTCCGTGTTAGTAGCAATGAAGCGGTTGTTTTTCCGATTCCGAACGGCTAAGATTAGGAGGACTTTTCATGATAACAAATTAGATTATGTGTCAGTTCGTCATAAGAGGCAGTACACTACTGAAAATCATTATTACAGCAGATGGGAATTGAACCCAGATCCTCCTTATTATGTGGTAGCATGATATTTAACATTATGTCCTTCTATACAAATCGGTCAATCGTGTTCTCCTCCATATTTATCAGTGCATTTGGAGTATTAAGGGTGCAGAGAGTTTGGTTGATTGCTTGACGAAAAGGATCGGATGCTTTGAAATTAAACTTGGATTCGTTATAAAGTAATATGGTCTTTCATTTAAACACTAGCCAATTGATGTGATCCATGATTAATTTTACCCTTTCTTCTCTGTTTTTGATCTTTAAAACTTTGAAATGATAAAAACAATCAAAAGATATCCGATCCGAACGTTCCTTCGTTCGCTTTTAAGCTAACTTAACTTAAACTTATTCCGAAAATTAAATTCAAACATTCAAGTTCTGTATTTCGAACGAAATCTATTTATTTTTTGTTTCACTCGCAATGAATATCGCAATGAAAATTTTCCATCGCTTCCGAAGTTATTTCGAAATACCTTCGAACATTCAAATAAGTACATACATACATATACCATTTCAGATATATCTGCTCTCAAAATTGACAATTGCTCTTTTGGATAAACCATTTCCCTCAGTTTATCATTTTCCAGAAGATGTGTCAATTCAAAATAGTAGACTTCACTTCTGATTATTGTACAAAACAATTGTTGAGCAGATCAATATAGAAAAATATTTTCAATTTAGGTGTTTTACTTTTTAAGCTCAGAGCAGGGAACTGACCTTTCAAACAAGAATTGTTTCTTTTTAGCTTAGACAAATCAGAGCTACCTCCGAGCGCACTCTATGAGCTCAAAATTTAATGTCCGATCAATGATGGAGTAAATAGCTGAGAGCGGCTACCTTCACTTTTTTCTTGTGATATGACGGGCAGACAGTGAAAAAAAATATACATACAGATTAAAATGGAAATCGAAACCTTTGACAGTTCAGTGCTCCAGTGCCATTACGGCTCATAGAGAGCCTAAACCTGGGGACTTACAACTCTCAACCATTGATGTGTGCATGTTACCAGCAATGGAGGTTACCTACAATTTTCTGCCGATTCCGAATTATGAGAAGAGGTACTCTTGGAGGATTTGTCAATTCCACGCAAGAGGTAGTACACCCCTGCAGCGGCTGAGAATGGAACCGAAGACCCTCTGCATGACAGTCCAACGCACTAATGCATCAAATTTCTGGACAGGAAAATATTTCTATTAATTTTTTTCCTTATCAGGCCCCAGCTGATTTTTGACTCCAAAACTATTCAATGCGGGCTTATTCGTTCAGAAAACTAATTGATGCTAACCTATCCAAGTGAATCCTGAACGCGACCAATGTAAATCAAATCTGCCAAATGTGACGCAGTGATCTGTTCTATAGATTGGAACATACATAAAATAGAAGGATCAAATATTTTAGTAAACTGATTCAATATTTTCTTCAATGGAAAACAACATTAGGCATTCTATTATTTGTTTTTTATTTTTTTTAATGGTACAATGGGTACAATTACATTTAAAAATAAATAGTAAGCAGATCAAATGTACAATTAAAAAAGTAATATAAAAAAAATTATCATCCAATTTCTGATTTGTTTTGTTGAGATAATTGATATGCAAAAACATATAGTATGAATTCTTAAAAAGTTTCTATGTACAAATTTTGATCGAAATCAGTTCTGCTGTTAACGAGAAAGTCGAAAATCGAAAAAAGGTGTAGATAAGGTACTGTCAACGACAGTTTCTGATAAATATTATTAATATTAAATATCTATCAATTGTGTAAACCATATTTACAGTAATACACTGATTTTTTCTTTTATCGAAATCGTAAGAAATGTTTTTTGTTTTTTTTTTTTTTTTTTTTAATAACCTTTTTCCTAACTGTTATTTGGGAGGTACTCTTATTTTTAAAACTATTTAAATAAAATAAATTTAAATCTTATGTCTAAAGAGTTACCTCAAAACTTACGCCCGGATTTATTAAAAAATCGATTCAGCCGTTAACTCCGTACATCGAGCTAGAGTCTGGCATACAATCATACAAAATTACAGACAAACAGAATAGAAGGACTTGGATTACGCATGTTCTCTATCCTTGTATTGTCATGTTCAATTAAAATTTCATATATGATTTGTTTACGAATCTAAAACCTGCCCTATAATACCAACTTGCAGTGTTCGAAAAACCTGAAGCAACTTTTTTTCTAGAGCATGCTTAACAATTAACTAATTAGCTTAAAAGCTGAAATAATTTTGTGTTATTATCATTAAACACAAAAATTATAACATTTAATCGGATTTTCATCAATTTCCGGTTAGCCAAAACTTAACCAACTCATACGCCATCATTGTTTGTAAACTTTTGATATGGTTATAGGAAATGAAAACTCGTTTTTCTAAACCGTATTACGCAGTTTCAAGATGTTAAACAAGAAAACTAACACATTAATGTTTTTCTTTCAGTTTTTATAAAATAACCTTTAAACTAATTTTAGAATGTAACTAGTTTTTTTTTTCTAAAATAGTTCGATATAAGTGTTCTGTGAAGTTTAATGAGGTTTCCGTTGACAAACTCAGATTTCAAATATAAAAATTTATTTTTTTTTCGTTGCTAACGAAATACGATTTTAAATTGATTTTAATTTGTCATTGTATGCCTCTGAAATAATTTTCAACAAATGTTTATCTTTTGTCTTTTTTTCAGTAAAGAAATATGAGCTTAATAAATTTACCAAATATTTTAAACTTCTTAAATTTTCATATTTTGAACACAATTTTCATAGGCGAAACAAATAAAACAAATATATACATAATCAAATTTGCAAACTCACAGCTGAAATTATTTTGATATTAAAACAAGGAAGGACAAATCTGTAGAAAAGTTAAGATTTCATATATTTCTATTAAATATAGATAAAGGGTTTGTATGAAATAAAAAAAAATCAATTTGTTTGTGTAATGTAATCCACAAATGACCAAAATCAGCTTCTTACAAATCCAAAAAAAAAATAAATTGATTTATTTTAAGAATGCATACGTTCAAAACAATAAACGAAATTTCACAAACCGAGTTATTAAAACATATTTCATTCATAAATCGATGATATCTCGGTTTATTAAATTTTATGATTCGTGCGATTCCTTCAAAATGATTAATCAAAGTGATAAGCCAAGAGTAACAACTTATTGGCAAAATAACCTGGGGGTCAATTTTCTGTCTGTGAAACTGTGAAGTGATAAGTTTTTTTCACAACTTCACACACTATCCGATTAGCAATTTATGAAAAAAAAAATTAATAAAATGTCAAAATATGTTCAAATATTAATAAATTTGTTTTCACACTAAAATGATTTTATGAAAAGCCCTGATAAAATATGAAAATTACAAAAACAAAATTATACTCAAAAATGAGTATCGTGTATCAAAAATGAGAGCGTTTTTGACAAACATTTATCAGAATGAGTTCCAGAATCGCATTATGTGAGTTCATGAAATGTAAAAATGAAAAATGGCTGTGAAAACTGAAATGATAACTTTTTTATCACTTAACAGTTTCACAGATAGAAAATTGACCCCCTGGTTGTGAAAATAATCCAGAAAAATCCCTTAATTTCTGTCATAAAGTTAAAAGTACTATTTGCCTTAGCAATGAATTTTAAACTTCTTAGATAATTTATTCATGTTTGATCTTATTTTTTTCCTTTTTTTTATAATTATAATGTCTCGAAAGTTTGTCTGATGAGTAAATCATCTTAAGAAATACAAATCTTTGCATAAAATAATAAATTCATTAAACTTAAATTGAACGACCACTAGCTTAGACATTATTCATTGTTTATATGTGACGTCTTACTGAACGAGTTAAAAAACGAAAAACATTTTATTTCCAAGTGTGGACTTTTGGGATTATTTATAATTTTCACAAACTGATTTCTTTGTATTTATTTATTCTTAAAAAAAAATTCTTAATCCTAACGTTATAATTTAACACTTACCCATACATTTAATTATATTTTTTTGCATAGAACAATCAAGTAATATTGTAAAAATGCATCTAAAAAAAAGTTGGTTTGCAATTTTTTTGAATAGAATGAATTCTTATGACTTTGCCAAAACATGTGCATTTTCGTACGCCCTCAAATGCATGCCTTATTGTTTCCTTGGCATTTAAAATTTAGGTTTTGTCAGCACTCTTAATATCGTCGTCAGCCGGATCCATTTCATACTTCTGAGCAAATTTGGTATGCAATGAACGCTTCTTGCACAATACCTTTTTTTTGTTTAAACAAAAATTGGCATTTACTCGTAGATACGTTGCGAGAACTAAGAATCGGAAAGATTTACATTACTCAGACTCACCTCGGGAAGTAAAGCTAAACACAAGTGATTCTCTGGCTCTGGCTGTCTTCATTGTTGTTCGTCACTTCTGTCTGCTTTAGTCTGTGTTATGTGTTAGCCGCTGACGGGCACGGCATCGTGTATTATTTGGATGGTCCATGTGCGTCGCTCGGTCTGTCGTTAAGTATTTGAGAGTATGCGAAAATCTATACGAAAAGAAAATTTATTTTTAAACGTGGAATACCCCAGTGATTATGATTAATTATTTAATTTTTCTTCGCTTCAATCTCGAAAATAATTGAATTCGTTTTCGTTTTGGATGAGAGTACTTCCGCAAAGAAACGATCCAGATGCTTGATAAACCGGTTGAAAGATTGCATTTGTGAATCCTACAAACTTGTTTTATGTTGAACCGTGCTTCAACGTCCAACTTTGGCAGCAAGGTCATCATCATCTGTGTGCATTGAGATTCGAATAAGTGCTCTCTGTACTCATCGTGTGATTGTGTCAATGAACGCTCGGCAGTTATTTTCGTAGAATGTATCTACACGTAGCGAATTTGTTTCTATTATAAGCTTCACAGGCTGTGCTCCATTTGCATTCAGTGTTTTTTTGTTTTATCGTAAGCTATCATTTATGAATATGTATATGTACATATATTGCGTGTAACCAGTTTGATTCTTTTTATCTGATCGCGAGGAGAATTGTTTGTTGTGAGTGCCAGTTCCTACATGAGATACTGTGTATTTACACCAACGAACGCTTATCTGTTTTCTTTTGTTAAATTATATTCTTTTGTGTTTATTCTGGCATTATTTTGACAGTTGGTTTTAATATTGACATAGAGTGAAATTCGTAACTCTCAAATTCGACTTCGAATTATTATATTGAGTGCATTTAAATGCTCAAAAATGAGTGAATATATATGTAGTTGCATATTCTAAGGCGAAATATAAATTCCTTGCACGCAGAAATTAAAACTAAAAACTTACTTAGATATTGGAATAATTAAAAATTAAAAAAATACACAGTGTTCCATTTTGAATAACTAATGGAATCGATAGATAGTGATGAATTTCATGCATTATAAGTTAAAGCTAGTTCGGCTGGTAGCTTGCTGTTGTCGGTGTCGTTTCTATTTATAATTAAAAGTGCAGGAGTGCCCTGTTGCGTGTGGATGATATTAATATCTGATGTTGCATTGCAGAACCGGTCTAAAAGCTTTTTTTTTTAATAAATTTTGACAAAAACATACTTAATAAGAAGTACTGTCAAATTAACCAAACAATTGAGATTGATCACACAAAATTGATTCCGACTGGATATCTTATTCTAAAATCATAAATAAAATTGGATCTTTGCCAAAAAAAATCATATGGCTAATTGTGTATGCATGCACTGATTCTATCATTAGTAGATAAAAAGTTTGTAGACAAAAAATTTCAGCCCGAAATTGTGAGAAAGTTCTCAGTTTTCAATTTTTCTTAAGAACAAAACAGAAAAAATAAGCTGGAAAGTTTCCTGTCGCCAATCTTGGTGGGCACTATAAATACAATATTTTAACTGACACAAGGAATTTTTAGAATTTTAACGTGAGTTTTTATTGTCCACACGTATTCTCTTCGACCTTCAACAAAAAACAAGGGGGTGCAATTTATTTTGTTTGTGCCTTAGACATCGAATTTTTGCGATCTTAATTTGAAGTTTGAATTTCGATGCCATTTTTTTTAAATGCAGGTCGCAGGCGCTGCACCACCAACTCAAAAGGTTTAAAAATTACAAAATATTACTGCATCTTTATTTTTAGATTACCATATTAATATTTATTTTTTAAACATACCATACAAGAACATAAACAAGTAAAATTCCCAATTATGACGAAACAATGTAAGCGCTTTGCTTTACTATAAGGACTTACTTTCCCTGCGCTTCGGCGAGCGCACGAGGACTGCTAATATAACTTGTATGAGTTACAAGCTAATATCCCTGACGCGTGAGACAAAAGATATTTCATTGAAATGTATCGAGAATTAGCCTGCTCTCGTGCAGCGCACGAGAACCGAAGATTAACCGATGTTTGACTAGAATGCGCTGCGCCTGCGAATATGTAATGTTGTTTCGCTCTATCCGTGACTGGTTAAATAGTGTTGGTTTGTAGGAGTTAGGTTAGTAATTGTTTTTTATTTTGGTTTTGGTTCGATTCTGTACTGTGTACAGTGTGTGGTGTGGGATAAAATGAACAGTGATTAGGTATATTAAGGACAGTAACAAATCTTTTTAAAATAAAGTTAATATAAAATTAGCCGGATCGCCAAGGCCCTTTTTAAATTTTACATGCAATATTTTTGGCGGTGAATCGATTTCGATGAATCCACAATTTGACACATTTAAGTGAAAAAATAAAAAAACATGATTCCTTGCTAAATGTAATAAGTGTGTCAGTTTTATACATAGTCGAAATTCTTCGAGCAATTATACAAAAAATAAAAAATCAACATATGCATGTAAATTGTTGTTTTTTTGCGATTTCTAATCTTAATACCTACTTAGTGAGCAAGTAAAGTGCACCACCTGTTCAACAACCCACCAGCCGCCACTGTTGAGTAGGTGAGCTTAATTACGCATGACCGCCATTTCTACCTTTCTTCTCTTCAACAATTCCTAACAATTGCACCTAAAACTAATTGTTTTACATAATATAATATGTATGCATAAAGTCTAGCACTACTTTTGCTTGCCAAACCTTAATTACCTACCTGTTTTTTTTAAGTAACATTTTCAACACTTCGTTTAAAGATAAAAGTTAAATAATGATAACTTATGCTAAATATTATTAAAACTAAAAACTATTTAATACAAATTAGACTCAATTAAACTAAATAACAAATTAAAACCGAGTTTGATAATTATGGTTGAAGATCTGAAACGAGATATCTTCTATGCTGATTTGAGCAAAACATTTGATCGAGTAAGTTATTCTATTTAAGTAATAATCGAAAATGTGTTTGTACGTTGATGTGTGTGTATGTGTGTTGATGTTTTGTTTAACTTTGTTAATTGATTTGCATTTTCTGTTTCCGATTAGGTATCTGTTGCTTAATAAAGTAATTCAGATATTATAAGTACCTAATACAAGGAAAATTGTTAATTTGATGTCTATCTCATGTGTACAACTAAAACATTACCCAGTAGGAAATTTCCAAAAATTCACTAATGAAGAAGTAAGTGTTTCATCATGGAAAAGGAGCTGCACCCATGAATTTCCTACGGAATCCTATGAGGAATTTAACACAGGCTTGTCATTGGAAGGAGGTACACACTTTCTCGATGCATATTTTGTTGTGAAATCACTATGCTCACGGCATCTTCGATTTCATGGGTAATTTTTGTGTATGAAAAAACTGGTTCTATTGTTGTGATGCTTTCCTCAATGGAAATAAATTAATGAAAAGTGAGTCAACATTTAATCAATTGCCTCAGGGAAAGAATCATTGAAAATACTAATTATTCATTACAGAATTGTGTACATATTTGAAGCTCGTTTTTTCAGTTTTGAAAAAAGGAATGCATTTAGGCGATGTTTTATTAAGAGAATAAGGAATATGAATGAAATCATTATCCATTTCTTTTCCTATTTCATCAATAGAAGAAGCGCTTGAAATGTATAGGCAAATTTATCGCATGAATGAAAAAAAAAACAAATTAAATTTGTGTTATGTACGTATTTATTTTATTAACTATTATAGTACATTTTAAAGAAGTTAGTAGATATATATGTCTTACATTGTCTTGTCTTGTTGTAAGACGTAACACAAACAGTTGGTCGAAAAACTCTCCTTTGACACTTGGTAGGATTTGGGGAGCAGCTTAGGGATTAATCATCTTCATTCTCCTGTTCATTTGAGATCTAAGAAAAAGAGGAATATTTACGTTTTGCAAATCATTCAAAAGAATAAAGGGGATTTACCGTTGGTGAATTGTTTAGCTTCTCCATGGTTGTTATTTAATCTTTAGTTAATTGATTGAAAACACTTTAAAACACAGAAAACCCCGCACAACCGTTTTCTTTGATCACAATATCGACACTAAATCATTCCAAAACAAAAGAAATAACTCATGACAAAAAAGACCTATTGAGCCTTGAGCGTCGCCGACCCATCGCGGGAAAAACCCAAAAAAAAAGGATTGTTTATTGCAGGTCAAAATCTCTCTCTCTTTTTCCTCTCAGCTCGTAGACTATTTTGCCCAGCAAACCAAGTTAATGAAAAAATACATTCCTTTTCCCTAGCAATATCACCTGATCACCATAGTTTTGCTCTATTGAAAGGTTGTTTACTGATTTTCATTTCAAAGAAAAGAAAGGGTTGTTTTCTCTTTTACACCGCAGGCATTAAACACTCAATTGTGAATTAAAATAACCACTGAAAAGATGCAGGAAAAATTATAACGTGTTCAGCATTGTATTCATTAACATTAAGGAAGTGTAAGAAGGATATTGTTTTTTTTTCATGTTTTCTTTATCTTCTTTCGAGAACAAAGCACAAGATGCTACTGGGATTGCAAACTACTGACTCATTGTATGACTTTCGATGAATGAAACCAATGCAGACCTTCTACTCAATGAAAGTGCCAGGTGATTTCTACGAGGAATTCAACTTTATTTTTCCTTGAGGAGCAAATTTCCTACTGGGTTACTTTCTGGTTTTGCTAGTAGATAGATAGACAGAAGCGGACGCAGAAAATAATTTGGGGGGGAATGTTTTCAAAAAAAATATGAGATTTTCATAAATATATTATTTTATGACTATATTGTAGGTACTTGTTAATTACATATTCTTTATTGTAATTAACATAAATATGTTTTTTTTTTTTTTTTAGTATGTCGAGATTGATGAAAAGATTATTATTATTATTTATTAATAAGAACTTATTATAAAGTTTTACATGAAGACATGAATAGTTTTTAAAATACTTTTACGCATAAGTATAAATACTAATCGTTAAAATTTATTCCTGTAGCCTTTTAAAATGATAGAAAGATACAGAAAATGGAGAATATAACATTAATTTACTAAAGTTGACGAAATATTCAAATTTCCCAGTTGTCCATTGAAAAGGATGTCACTGATTACTTTTTCTGCTATAATTCTCTGAATGTGATTCATAACACGTAATTTACTGGCGACATTTGTACCAACGGCATCGAATTCATCGTTCTGCCTCGCATGATCAACGGCCTGTTGTATTTCGCGTTGTGAATTGACATCCAACGATGTAATATCTAGAACTTTCAATGATGGCTGTTGTGAAATTAATTCCTGTTGCGGCTGGTGGGAGTTATCACTATTATTTTTTTCCGATTTTATGACATGACAACGGATCGGTTCCGGCACCGACGTCATCTGTTCCTCATTATGAATCATTTCATTCTTATCAGATTCTTCTTCCTGCTCGTAGTCCATGCTGTCATCATCAAAATTTATCTTGAGCTCACGCTTTTGTACCCCATTTAAGCGTTTCGGATTCTGATTAGCAATAAAAGTCAATTTATCAAAGTACCACAATCTCGATTCATAGTTGTCCTTGGTTATCTTCTTACGGTATTCCCGCCTAAAGGCTGACCGGAGTGAGTTAATTTTTCGTACGACCATAGCTCTGTCTGGATTTGGCTCAACTTCTTTCAGTTTTTCAACCAATTTATCGTAGGATGAATTGCGAACAGCATGGTTGCTATAATCGGGATGCTTTCCTTGCCAAAGGCATTCCTCGTTGCGATAAATTTCCATAAATTCTGTTAGCCAGAGACGTGAGTAACTTCGCAAGTCATTCAAACACATTTTAGATTCCATATTTATTAGTGAAAATCATCTAAATTATTTATTTAATTTTTGTTTATTTTATTGTTTAAGCACAAGCTCTAAGAAGAGAAAATTTTGTTTTGTTCGGAGAAAAAAAATTCAGTGTTATAACTAAACAATATTTTCTTTAAGGGATAGGACCTATCGTAACAATTTCATACAGCTAATCGCAAAAACAAAACATCATAAAGATGTTGCAAGGCAACGGATACCTATTTGGCAAATTTGAATAATGTTGCCAAAAGTTGAAAAATATTCACTACGAGGGCGTTTTTGGTGCTTCCCATTTGGGCATTTTTATTCCGGAATTAATTCTTAGATATAGACTTTTACTACGGGCCCTGTGATGGAGGCCATCATTTGGTTCGTAAAATATCATTAATGCAACAAGAAGAAAAAGAGTGTAAGTGATTCCATTAGTGTACCTAACAATAGAGTTATAATAAGTTCTAGGTTCGCCTAGTGGTCCAAATCTGCAAAACTAAATCCGGCATATACGAGGGCGGGTCAATAAGTCCGTGACTTTTGGAATAAAACACAGATTTTTTGATAAAAAAATAATTTTATTTTTCAACGTAGTCTCCCTTGAGGTCTATACACTTTGTCCAACGCTTCTCCAATTTTTTTATCCCTTCCAAAAAAAATGATTTGTCGAGGTCCTCAAAATAGGCCTTTGTTTGCGAGATGACTTCATCATTGGAGTCAAATCTTTTTCCACCAAGCCATTTCTTCAGGTTTGGGAACAAGATGTAGTCGCTCGGAGCGAAATCTGGAGAATAGGGTGGATGAGGGAGCAATTCACAGCCCAATTCATGGATTTTTGCCATTGCAACTGCACATGTGTGCACCCTTGCATTGTCTTGATGGAAAAGAACCTTTTTCTTGGCCAAATGAGGTCGGTTTTTTTTCAAATCGTCATTGAATCGGTCCAATAAGTTGGCATAATATTCCCCATTGATTGTTCTTCCCTTTTAAAGGTAGTCAATGTGGATTATCCCGCGTGCATCCCAAAAAACAGTCGCCATAACTTTATTGGCTGACAAACCCACCTTGGCCTTCTTTGGCGCCGATTCAACCTGTTTTGACTGTTTTTTGGTCTCTGGTGTATTGTGATGGATCCATGTTTCGTCCACGGTTACAAAACGGCGCAAAAACTCCTCCATATTGCGATTAAACAACGCCAAACCTTCCTGTGGAGTTGTTACACGATTGCGTTTGTGGTCGACTGTGAGCAAACGCGGCACCCATCTTGCGGAAAGATTTCTCATGCCCAAGTGATCATTCAAAATTGAAACCACTGAGCCATGCGAGATCCCTACGGCTTCCACAGTCTCTCGCACTTTCAATTCAGTCGGCCAACACCATATCGTGAATTTTTTCGATTGTTTCGGGTGTAGAGACCTTAACTGGGCGTCCAGGACGTTCGGCATCTTCAGTGCTTGTACGGCCACAACGAACAGTAAACCACTTTTTTACCATTGAAATCAAGCTTAGCCTTGGTCTCGGTAATAGTTTTTTTCGCAAGAAATAATGCTTAATAAGCACACGAAATTCACTTTTTTCCATTTTCTCGTCAAATTAGTGAGCAGTCTGATAAAAATAGCTGTCAAACACAAACTAACTGACGCAGCAAGTTTAAATTTTGACAGGAGTCAACTGACAGATGCCTGTTGACAGGAGCAGTGTTGCTGTTTCAGTAAAGAGGTCAGAAATTCAAAAAGTCACGGACTTATTGACCCGCCCTCGTATTAATACGTAAAGTTATAACTTGTTGTACTTTTGCGATCATAGGAAAAAGAGTTAACTATATACGTTAACTATTCTACATAATTATCACCAAAACGCTCTCAGAGGGTGCTATGTGCCACTCATTCGTAACTGTAACTTTCACACAAACGAAATGAGTGAGTTTTTTCTATTGCTGATGTAGTTCAACACACTCCGACCTTGGAGCCATCAATAACTCAAACTTATATAAATCGAAATCATTTTATTAGCCATAAATCGGCCCTTAAGATTAACACGAATATCTTTATCGGTATTTTTGCTCCGTTAGTCCGTTTTCTGCCCTATACATAATGTTAATTATCAAAAACACATATTGCTGTTCGATTCATCTCTATTTTTTAATCATCAATTCAAATTCAGACAATTCCGTTAAAATAAGAAGACACATAAAATAAAATGCACGTCTGGGTCGCACAAACTTGATCTTATGTAAAAGACTAAGAATTTCAAAAATTAATGTTATTAGAGAAAAGGCATAAAATTCAGTTCTTAAATGACTAAAACTCCTTTAGTAGTTGCAGCTAAACACAGGATGCCATGTGTTTTGAGCAAATATTAGTTTATGCAAGAACAATTCGTTTTAGTGGTTTCTTAAAAAACTAAGCTTTTGTATACAAAATTTTTAAAACATTAAAAAAAAATTTTGGTACGCATATTTAAACTTTTTATTATTGTTCGAATAAAAATTTAAATTACAAAAAAAATATTGAGCAGTTTTTGAGATATCGAATTTTCAAAAAAAAAAAAATAGATTTTTTTCTTTCAAATATTCAAAAAATATTTTTTTTTTAAAGTCTTAAAATGCAATGTTTTTTTAAACTTTTTAGAAGCTTCTCTAAAAGTAAAGATTAATCGAAACAAAAAAAAACTATCAAAATTCTCGGAGCCGTTTTTGGGCAAAATACAATTTTCGAAAACCATTTTTTAACATTTGTATTGTGGGTACCTTTATTTTTAGGTAAAACTAATTTTTTTCCTAAGATCTTGTAGATTATATTAAGAAACTTTTATTTATCAAGTTTAAAAAAAATCGAGCAACGGGTTTTAGAAAAATATTGAGTTTCCAGAAAAAAATTTTGAAATTTTTTTAAGAATTAAAAAAATAAAACTTAAAATTTGTATACGCAATAGTATTTAAACCTTGGAGGGGCTTCATAATTATTAAAATCGGTTGTTCGAGAAAATCAAAAACCAAAAAATTGGTTCCAGGGGGGCTTCCAAGAATAACCATTTTTTGTAAAAAAATTTTCAGCCATTACTTAAAATGATGAAATGAAATTTTATGAATTTTTTTTCAAAATTCTGTGGGACAGTTTTTGAAGGTTTTTCCGAATTACCAAACGAAAACACTATTAGTTTTCTGCTCGTTCTTCTTTTCCAATTATGGTAATATGTAGATTTTATTTCGTTTCATTCCGGACGATTTGCTTCCTTCACCTAAAAACTGAGTATTCTGCCGGCAGAATTCATCCCGTGTGCGCAAACCTATTTGGTTTAGGCTCTCTACGAGCTCTAACTTCGAATTCTTTGATATACGTCCATACGGAGGCGGTTTGAAAAGTTCTCGGCCTAACATAGAAGACGTTGTTTTAATAAATAAATTTTAATTCCTCTAATAGCCTTATATATCGTCGTCGTTCTATGAAAACTCCCTAAGTCCATTTAAAAAAAAAATGTGATGCAATTCTTATTTAATTTATTTCGGATAAACCATTTGCAAAAAATTTTATTGCACAATGTCTACGCCAAACAAATTCTACAATTGAAGCCTGAGATCATGCTATTCTGATAATTTTTGGATTTTTTTATATTAATTTCCAAGTTCAAATGCAAATATCTCAAAAAACAAAAAATGGACTTAGGGAGTTTTCATAGAACGACGACGATATATATGTATATTATAAGTGTATGTGAAGTTTCATTAAATTTGGTCGCGTACATCAGTGCAATTTTTTGTTTGAACGAACCTATTGCTAACAACGAAAATGGAAAAAAATGAAATTAGAGCCGTCATTTAATATTTGGTCAAAAAGAATATGACACCAAATCAAATGAAAGATGACTTCGATGAGACATTGGGGGAATCTGCACCTTCGTATTCCATGGTCAAAAAGTGGGCAGTCTTATTTAAACATGGCAGACAGAGCGTCGAAGATGATCGCAGAAGCGGAAGGCCAACAACATCCACCTCTTCAGAAAACGTCGATAAAGTTCATAAAATGGTTTTAGAAGACCGAAGGTTAAAAGTGCGAAAAATAAGCAACACCATGGGGATCTCTTCTGAGCGGGATTACCACATTTTGACCGTAGAATTGGGGTTGAAAAAATTGTCCGCAAGGTGGGTGCCGCGTTTGCTGAGCGAAGAACAAAAATTCAATCGAGTTGAAATCTCTAGAGAGAATCTAGCGTTATTTCGGAGAAATACCAGCGATTTCTTGAGAAGATTCATTACCACCGACGAAACATGGATTCATCACTATATTCCTGAGACAAAACAACAATCAAAACAATGCAAGCATAGCGGTTCTCCTCCACCGAAGAAAGCCAAGTCGTGTGCTTCAGCTGAGAAAGTGATGGCGTCAGTCTTTTGGGATTCCAAGGGAATTATTTTTATTGATTACCTTCCCAAGGGCCAAATTATCACTGGTCAATACTATGCAAACCTGTTGGCTGAAAAAGTTTGCCGAAAAAAGACCAGGATTAGCCAAAAAGAAGATCCTTTTTCTTCAGGATAAAGCTCCAGCACACAAGTCGGTTGTTGTCATGGCTAAACTCCATGAACTTCGATTTGGTGTATTGAACCACCTTCCTTATTCACCTGATTTGGCACCATCAGACTATTACCTCTTTCCTAACTTAAAAAAAAAATTGGCTGGACGCAAATTCTTCACCAACGAGGAGGTGATTGCTGAGACGGAGCGGTTTTTCGAAGAGTTGGAGGAATCGGCCTATAAAATGGGTATAGAAGCACTAGAGCACAGATGAAATAAGTGCATTTATATAAGACGAGAATATGTAGAAAAAGATTAAAAAAAAAGTTTTAAAATTTATTGCGTTTTATTGGTCAGGCCGAGAACTTTTCAAACTGCCCTCGTACATAAATTAATATGTATCTACATCAAATGGAACAAAGTTATACACTAAATCAATTTAAGGCTTTCTGATGTACTATATTTTTTGTCTTTTCTTGCGGTGCGTAAATATAAAAAAAATGATGATGGTTTTCAACGACTGGCCTTGTGATTTATTTATGGTCATCACGAAGGCCTGACAGATGCTTAAAATCGAATGGCGAATCCGTTGGAATCATCGGTATACAGGATCAAGATATCCTCTCATTTGTACTTTCCTTTGATGATCTTGGCCTCGAAGACGTTATTCATTAGCTTTTTAATAGCCAGTCTCGTTCCATTGCACAGTTGAGGTTGATTTACGTTACGCAGAATAATCAATAGTCCAGGCAAATCCAGGGAATTTAACAACTCTGTGGGATAGTTGACTATGTCATACTGATTTGTAACTGTTTCAACTGTAAGAAAACAACTCTCCGGGATCATAGACATTTTTTTTGGCCGCCAATATTGCTCGTTCACTCAGCCAATTATAGTTTCTGAACTGTTCTTCTACATTATGTCCATAAAAAACCTCTGATTAAGCTCCTCTTTGAGTCGACGAAGTGACAAAAATCCGTGAGTAGTGTACCTATTAATCCGGTCGAGGTGTCAACTGCGACGTTACCATTTCCAATGTCTAGTAACTGCTTCGAAAACATAATCGCAGTTTTATCTTGTTGCTAACACACTCGCAAGTTAGTTGTTAATTGGAGGGTCCTTACATGCCAGAACCGAATCATGGCTCCACCAAAAATGTTTTGGCTGTCACGAAGAACTTTTAACGTTCTGTTCAGTGCCTCCAGTGACCGATTGTGGGCCACCGTACATTCATCCCAAACGATCTGATCTTGGCCAACAGCAATGAAATTAATAATGTTTTCCCAGTCCCCCCGGGAGCATCAAGGAAGTAAATTCCAACAGTTTCACTGTTTACAGCTTCCATCAAAGTATCGTATGCAATTCTTTGTTGTTCATTCAATTGCGGAACATTTTAACGAAATGTTTCGGCTAATTCTTCAGTATCGTATTGTTGTTCTCTTTGCAACTCGTGGTTAAATGCATCGCGCATAGGAAGATTGGGTGCTGTGATGCCCAAACACAACAAAACTTTATTTACCATCAATATACACATATCTTCTATCATGATCAATGTCTCATTGTACATTTCTGCAGTAATTTGTAGTGTAAAGACATCAAATGTCACACCTAGGAACATTTTGTATTTTTGGTATTTTCCGTAACTTATTATTTATGTTTCTCATCGTTTAAACCTTCCCTGATATTCCACAAATATTTCAAGACCAAAATTAGCAAAATTGGTCCAGCCATTCTCGAGTTTTAGCAAGACAAACAAACAGCAATTGATTTTTTATATACATATACACATATAGATGTATCTAGATTCTTTGCATACAAATGTTGTTCGTATTTTATTTATTTTTCTCGGTCCAAAGAAATTTAAAAAATCTCACTCCTATTATATGAATCTAATAGCACTTCGTCCACAGTGCTCTTCATTCAAGGATTATACGTGTCTAAAAAAAAACAATTAAAATAATGAATTTTTCAAGTCTGTGGGCTTGACACACAATCCCAATATTTTAACCCAATTGCAAAAGCCAATTTTGGCCGCTTAAGAACTTCTGGCTTTTCAACAAGACATGTGTATTCTTAACACATAAGTACAGTTCACAAATAGCAGGTATACGATGACCTATTAAGCTATAGAATATAAAATCCTGCCGGTATTGTGCATGTATAACTATGTAGGTACGAGTAAAAAAGTTAACCTCAAATTATCCCAAAAGTGCTTCCTCTGCTTCCTCTCTTAAAACAAAACCAAGAAATCCAGAAAAGATTATTTTCTTATACCGATCTTTGTATGTATCTTTATTCTTTTCCGCTCCCGATTTTGTTTGCTCATTCTGAATTTAAGTAGGTATAGGTATAAATGCCGGCCGGTGCGTGGTAGGTATCTAACCTCAATAAATTTTCATTTCAGCTCTCAAACTATGGTGTACTTTCCCCTTAACATTTTTCGAATGCAATTTTTTCTCAGAAATACCTAATTCTTTTTGGTTTTCTTTGCACACACATGTATGTGCACACCTATACGGAACAGGGGTTGATTCGACGAAAAACGTGCTTAATAATAGACAATGCGCTTTGCATCACCATCAACAAGGGGTTACGCTTAACGTTGTTGTGCTTCATGTACTCCAATCCACTCTCATACCGATGACGAGTCGCTGATGCATTAGAAAAAAGCTCTCAACTCCCAGCACAGGCGCAATATAAAAACTACAATCATTGCTTCTGGCTTCCTTGTTTCAGTTGAACTTACAAATCACAAGGGCGTTCACAGTGTCTTCATTGGTGCCAAAAGCTTAACAACGCTCCTAGTTATTCTCTCGAACGGCCAACTATCGTCTAGACTCTAGACTGTGCATCTGCCCACAAATGTGGGAAATTGTACAGAAATTCTAACCTTTTGTGTCTTCAAATTACATTTTAGTAACTTCAAATGAGACACAAAAATAGAATCAATATCAATACAGAAATCCTTTAAATTAACAAAAAAAAAAAAAAACAAACTGAACTTTGACCTGCTTAAAAAGAGAATATCCTTCCAAGCTGGATATGAAAAAAAATCCACCCTCTCCCGTGTCCTTATTTCATTCGTAGAACTTAATGCAACGATTTTTTGTGTGCACTCCATCTTGTTCGTCCTCGGAAAATGTTTTAAAACTAAACCTCAGCTGAAAACAGCCCGAATTAAATTTCTTCCTTTTTCTTTTTTGCCGTCTGTATTTATCGCATAAACTAAACTACTACACAAAATAAGGATTGTTATTTGAAATATTTTTATATCAAGGCATTTCGATGAGTAAAAAAAAAATAAAAAAGAAAAACGTGTGACGTGTGACGTGTGTGTGAATGAAATTGTTATTCTGTGAATTCTCTAGATGATCCTTCTTGTTATTATTTGAAATATTAATTTTATTTTGTTTCTGGATATCCTCAACCACCATCGAAACAACAATACTACATCATCCTGAACAACAACAAAAAATAAAAAAAACAACAACAGTGCAACGTCCAGCAAACTCAAACTAAAACTAAAACGGAAATAATGGCCTACAATATCGATTGGGTATTCCCACGCTTAATGCATCCGTCGAATTTATGGTACTTTGCGAGTACGATTGCCATAGCTGCCGTTGGATTATTTAGTAAAATACTTTTAGGTATGTAGAAATTAAATCAAAAAGTCTTCTATTCTCCCTCTGCTCTATCATCACTTTCAATCATTTTTATCATCATTATCAACAATACCTACACACCATACATAATGTATACCTTCTTTTCTTTATTTCAATAAATAATTATATCTCATACGGAAGGGTGTTTGATAAAAATTATGCAAAAGTTCATAATATTATTGTAGACAGAGCTTAATGCCAGAGAGACCTCAGATGACAGTCCTTGCCTGTCACAAAACACAAAAAAAAATTTAAATAAAAGATCAACCACCTTGAGACAGGGGTACGTGTGGGATGACGATGGGGAGCATGTCGTTTTTGGTTGTGCCATCAAAAACTTTGAGGGCTTTTTGCCTTGTTCTATATCGTGCACTCTCTCACTCTCTCTCTATTTATACGTTGCGCGCGATTAATTTGAAAGCTTTTTTTTTTGAATTAAAGAGATGAGATGTTTTACAATTTTAAAACATGTCATTTGACGTTAGATAAACTCGTAAATGGGGATTGACTTCTGTTTTGATGTTTTTTTTTTCTTTTAAACAAATTTAAATAGTGAATTGTTTTTGTGATCTGGAATGAAGTTAGATTCTAGTTTGTACTAGCAAGTTTTCAAAATCTGGTGTGGAGTCGGCTAAGATATCTCTATATATGTGACAGACGAACTGTGATGTCACATGTGATTGCTAAAGAGCTATCGCAACAATTATGTGATTGAAACTTCCTAACGAATTTGACGTTTATGCCGCAATATGACTAGAGTTACCACAAAGCAACAAATATGCTACAAGGTTATGTTATTGAGTTTCTTTTAGTTTGCTAAATATAGACACACTTTGCATTGTTAATAAAAAAAACCTGAAAATGTACATCAATATTGAGAGTACGTTGATAAAGAAGACAAACAAAGTTGCTGTCTGCCTGCAATCTTAACCTAGTTGCTAGCGTATTTTGATAATTCCCTCGAGAAATTTGTTTAGGATGCAGTCCCGTTACTGTTTTTTTTTTTCGAAATTAAAGAATTTAACGGCCAGGTTCGAAAAATCGAAATGAAAACGAATTTTTGAATTGAGTGAATTTGTTTTTATACCTACTACGTTTTCACCAAGTGATAATCCTGAATTTAAGTGGATTTACCATAAATCTTCTTTAAATTTATTTCGTAAATCTAGTAGATTAGAAATAAATCTTGTTTAATCTTCATTGGATCAATTGTTCTATTGTTCGAACTGAGCTTATATCCATATCGTGCTAAGTTATCTCGATGATTTTTCATTGTTTGGCACAAATGAAACTTTCTTCCTTTCGCTTCCACTTTATAAGAAAAATTGAAACACCACTAGCATTTTGATTTTTGATAGATGCTGTCAAAGTTATGCTTCTTTTTAATCTCTTGCCTTAAATCTCGGTTTATCTTTTGGTGAAAACGTAGTATTAGCATTCGACTTTTCACTCGCTTTCATAATTTCGAAATCCTTCCGAAATCACATTAGGTTCGTTCGTTTAACTTTACCCAGGGTTGACCCAGGTTTTTTTGACAACCTTGAGAGCTGTCAAAAAAAAAAAAAAAATGCACGACTAGATCGCACGAACTTGCTCTTATGCAAAATACCAAGAATTTCAAAAATGAATGTTGTTAGAGAACAACTGTTTATAAGCATACAATGTTTAATAGACTAAAACAACTCCTTTAGTAGTTGGAGCTTAAAACAGGATGACATGTGATTCAAGCAAATATTAGCTTATGCGAGAACAAAAATTATAAGTCGGTACTGGTGTCTTAAAAAAATAAGCTTTAATATACAAAATTTTTAAAACGTTTTTAAGACAAAATTTAAAGTTTTTATTATTGTTCGAATAAAAATAAAATTTACAAAAAAAAATATTGAGCCGTTTCTGAGATATCGAATTTTCCAAAAAAAAAAAAAAATAGATTCTTTTTTTTTTCAAAAATTCAAAAATTAGTTTGTTTTTAAGTTTTGAAATGCAAAGGTTTTTAAACTTTTTAGAAGCTTCTCTATAAAAAATTTCATTAAAATCCGTTATGTCGATAATGAGAAATTCTAAATTAAAAAAAAAATGGTTCTATGGTAGGTGCAGTCAGTAATATCTTGATTTAAATTTTTTTTTTTATTAAATCATAGATCGTAAAAATTAATGAAAAGAAAAAAAATTTAGCGAAATTCTCGGAACCGTTTTCGAGAAAAATACTGTTTTCGAAAACCATTTTTTAACATTTGTATGGGGAGTACCGTTATATTTAGGTAAAATAAATTTTTTTCTTACATCTTGTAATTTATATTAAGAATCTTTTATTTATCAAGTTTTAAAAAAATTAAGCATGGGCCTTTTGAAAAATTTAGTTAAAAAAAAAATTGAATTTTTTTTTTAATCCAAAAATAAAAATTTTTGGTAAATTTTAAATGTTCAAACTAGTAAGGAGCCTTGTCATAAAAAAATATCAAAATCGGTTCTACCGTTTTTGAGAAAATCAAAAACCAAAAAATGGTTTCGAGGGGGGTACCAAAAATAACCATTTTTTGAACATTTTTTTGTTCAACCATTTCCTAGCTTTAACTAAATGAAATTTTTTGAATCTTTTTTTTTTTAAATCTGTGGGACAGTTTTTGAGAAAAAAAATATTTATTAAATTTCAACAAAAAAAAAAAAAAAAAAATCGTATGACACGTAAGGGAGAGTGGGGCATATTTGAACACGGGGCACATTTGAACAATGCTTATAAAATTTTACTTTATTACTCTTTTTTGAACTTAATTTAAAATTTTAACCTGTCAATACCATATCCATAAACGTCCTTAAATATCTCAGTTGTCTCTCGGACTTAGAGGTGAAGGGTACTTTTGCTAGTGGAAGTATTTTGTTTTCGTTTTTTAGTTGTAAGAGTTTAAACAAAAATTACTTCGCGATTTTAAAACAGGAACACATTTTTTTGGAGGAAAAATAAATTTTAAACCTAATTGCGGTAAGTTTTTTACTGGATATATTTCAGTTAAATATTTATAATAAATTGTATGTCACTGGAACAGTTGGGGCAGATTTGAACAAGCGTATTGGGGCACTTTTGAACATGTTCAAAACTGCCATGATTAGTTTTTTTTCTAACATATTTAAGACATTTAAGAGAAAATTTAATCAGCTTCAAGCAATTAATCAAGCAATTTGTTATCTGTTCTATAGGGCAAGTATTGGTTTCAGGTAAAAAATGTTTTTGTCATATCGACCATCAGTCTCTGCGTCTATACGTCCTCTATCTCATTTTTAAGCTATTGAAAACTGAAAATAAGAGTTCTTTTATTCAGTAAAAAAAAAAATATATCACTGTTCAAAAGTGCCCCTACCAAGTTCAAAACTGCCCCATACATGGGGCACTTTTGAACATAAGAACCTGTATTGATTGGAAATAAAAATTCAATATAAATATTTCGTTAAATGGACCAAATACTTTTTCTAAATTGAACATCAATACTAGTGTTCCATGTGAGTAAAATATCAGGCCAATTGCTCGAATATTTTAGGTTTTATCAGTCTGGAAAGCAAAAAGTGTTCAAATGTGCCCCACTCTCCCCTACCGTTATTTTCGGTCTTAAAAAAAAGAAACGTGTGTGGGGGGGGTGGAAATTAAAAAAATACAATACAATACAAGTTTAAAGAAAATCGGCTCAGCCGCTTAGGCTGTAGTCGAAAAGACAAACAGACAGAATTGCGAGACCCACTTTTTTAGTCTTCGCCATCATTCTAATGTTAAATTTGATCAAAATCCCGTGTTCGATTTTTTTTCCGAATGTATAACTTGCCTTATAGTAGCCATAAGTCGCAAGTAAAAAATGTAGTTTTCTGTTTTCAAAAAAACACCCAAGCGATATCAATTGTTTTGTTGACATCTAAAAGCAAGAAACAAATAATTCTGTGCTCTGATAAAATTTTAAATTTATTATAAATTAGTTTTAAAAATGAACAGAAACAATTTTTCGTTGTTACTCAATATTTCATCTGATGAAGCTGATGAGTACAAACATTTAATAGGAAACATAAACAATAACATGCAACACGCTAATCGACAAAAGACAACAAAAGAAATAGATATGAACACAGCCACCGCAAAATACCTAGACCTACTTTATGTCGAGTTCAGGGCGACTTCAGGTTTCAAAAACCACAGAATTTGCTCACTAGGATGAGTTCAGGTTTCTCAAAAAAACTATTAATTATGTTTTTATATTATTTATAATTGTTTGTTATTTAATTCTAGGCTTCTTGAAAATAGGAGCAAGTTCATGCTACCCAGCCGTGCATTTTATTTTGTATTAATTGAGAGAAACAAAAACAAACATTTATATGGCCAAACAAAGTTAACTGCTTTCTAGAAGAAGAAATAAAAAATGATATTTCAATTCCTTCTATAATTTTGAAAGCTTAATGACAAAATTTAAAGATCTCACTACAGCAACTATGGTTAGGTATATCACCTGATAATAACATATGACAATCGCTTATCATCTTAGCCGATCCCATCCCTGTTTTGTGGCTAGATAAGTTGTGACTTTTGTGCACATACATATCTAGGTCGTTTGTCGTTGTATTTATACATAAATGTAGGAAAAAATGTAGATGAACGTGCATGCCTATATGGACTTATCAGGTTACATCATAGTTATATGATGTTCTATTTTTGTTCTTACATTCGCTATGCACTAGCACCTAACTTTGTATAATTGAAAGAAATATTTTTTACTCAATCATTTTATACATACTACATTTCCACCAACCATTAAACTGACATTCTGTCAAGATTTCGAACAGGAAACATCCGTCAGTGTCAAAATAACCTATGATTTAACAAGAAACCACTAAATGGCCAACCCTGCAGAACAATTGATCCAATGACAATTTAACAAGATTAATCAATAATCTACTAGTTTAAAGAAATAAATTTGTTGTATAATAAATCCACTTAAGTCCATTATTATTTCTAGGTGAAATCTTGGTATTATTAATCTCGAAGATTTACCATACAAAATTAAACTGAATATCTAGTTGATTAGAAATTAATCTTGATAAATCTTCATAGGGCCAATAGTTTTGCGAATCGAACTTACCTATACAAAAACTGAACGCATTCGACTTTGTTTGCTTAGTTTTTCATAAGTTAAACTTTCTCAGCCTTATTTATTAGATTTCACTAGTAAATAGTGAAATTTAAACCGAGTCGAAGCACTTACTTCGAGCTATAGCTATTAGTTAATCTTCATATTTTCTTTCGAAAATCGATACTTCGAGCGGAAATCTGCATCCCTCAGTGTCATGGGACTACAACGAGTTTTGTTATGCTTTGTCCTTCTCCTTCTTCCAGTTAAAGCGTCAAAGACAACAAGAATTGTTAACACTCCTTTTTTTTTAAATTTCACACGATGTCATGTCAAAATGACATTTAGATACTACAACGGCCTTAAACCTCCTATGAACCAGTTTAAGCTTACTCGGCTTCTGTTCCTCGTGTATTTTTTAATTGCGACTTATAGGTAGATACTATAAAGAAAGTTATGCATTCGTAAAAAAATCGAACTCCAGATTTTGATCAAAGTCACGAAAAAAGTGGGTCTCGCAATTCCGTCTGTCTGTCTATTCAACTACAGCATATGAACGGCTCTTTCGATTAGCACTGTTAAGCACTTTAGATATGGTTTTTAAATTTTTTCCCCCACACGATATTTTCTTTTTTTCTTAAACCATAAATAACGGTATCTGCCATACGATTTTTTTTCGAAATTTTATAAATATTTTTTTCTCAAAAACTGTTGCATAGATTAAAAAAAAATCAAAATATTTCATTTATGTAGTTAAAGCTAGGTAGATAAGTAGATAATAAAAAGATTAAATTAAAACTTAAAAAGTATAAAATAAAAAAAATAAGTAATTCATAATTTCATTTTCTCAAAAACAATAAAACCGATAATAATTTGTTTTCTCCCCAAAAGTTTAAATGTCATTGTGTATTCAAATTAAAAAAATGGATTTTAAAAAAAATTCCAAACATTTTTTTTTCAAAACTCCATATTTCGAAAACCCCATGCTCGATTTTTTTTAAACTTTATAAATAAAAGTTTCTCAACATAATCTATGTGAGATTTTTTTTTTGTTTTACCTAAAAATTATGGTACCAACCATACAAATGTTAAAAAATTGTTTTCGAAAATCGTATTTTTCTCGAAAACGGCACCTAGAATTTTGATAACAATTTTTTCGATTAATTTTTACGATCTTTAATTTAAAAAAAAAATTGATTAAGATATTACTGACTGTACCTTTCTAAACTCTTCTAAGCTTCGAAAAAGATTGAAGAACATTACATTTTAAAACTTAAAAAAAATAAAATATTTTTTGAAGTTTTGAAAAGAAAAAAATCATTTTTTTTGGAAAATTCGATATCTCAAAACAGGATCAATATTTTTCTTGGAAATTTAATTTTTATTCGTAAAATAACAAAAACTTTAAGTTGGCGTACCAATTTTTTTTAAAAATATGTTTTAAAAGTTTTGTATATAAAAGCTCATTTTTTTAAGAAACCACTACATACAACATACTACATACGACATACTAAAGAAGTTGTTTTAGTCATTTAAAAAATTAATTTTATGTTTATGAAGAGTTTCTCCTCAATAAAATTCTTTTATGAAATGTTTAGTCTTTTACATAAGAGCAAATTCGTGCATTTTATTTTTATAAATAAGCCTTTCAGGATTAGAGTCACTGTAAAGTCGAAGTAACTTTACTCTGTCGCTAAAACGAGTAAATAAATTAGGCTGTCAAATCCCGTTACTGGTTTTTGATCTCTCGAAGAAAAAAAGGATTCATTTTCCCTTTTCCTACTTCTCTGGCACGATTTGGAAGGATAAATAATTTTATCAAACCTTGACTAAATGTCAAATAATGGTGTGGTGAATTGAACAATCTGATCAATAGCATTATTTGTCCACTGAGGAGTAACTTTGAGATGTATTGCGGTGCTTTCAGCCAATCGTCTGCTTAATGTATTGGGGCTTGAGACTATCAAATAAAATATTCCTTGGGACAGAAAAAGTTTACCCAAATTCGGCCGTAATAAAATGGAAGAAATTAAGTCTGGTTTCAAGTCTATCCCTTGAACCACATTTCCTTTACAACAAAGTACTTGTACTAAAAAGCAACGGTAATCTGGTCAGTGAACCATGTTTGGATGGTTGCTTGTACTTTAGTTTCTTCTGGTGGATGTTGATATAATCTGAATATGTTGTCTTAGAGTATGTAATGTACCTATTGGAGACTTTTGAGGATGATTTCCTATTACTCAAACTGCTGGATTTTTTCGACAAATATGTGTACTGAAATATGACTCATAACATTTTCGCTTTCTTATCTCGACATCCATCAACTTAACTCGTTTTACTCCACAGTTCGTTGTTAACTTATCTTTGGGATATATCACAAACTTTGTAACTTTCTCGTTTTACCTACCGAAACTTTCCATGCTTTACAGATAATATCCAAATTATAATGAATTGCAATTTATTCATTTTTCTATGCATCAGCTTCGTTACAAAACAAACAATCTCTTCCTCTATATAAATAACATAATATGTTAAACAATTTAAATTTTAATTGCATAATTATTAATAATGGAACATTGCGGCCAAAGTTTTGTAGAAAATACTACTTCTATTTTTGTTTAGATTGACATTGGTGTGATGTGCCATTCTTAATTGAAGAAAAAAAATCATACAATACCCCAACAAAAGCTTAAGCCAAATAGAATGGCGACCTAATTGAGGCAAATTATCAAAGAGTGCAAACTAAGTACAATCCAGCAGATTTATTCGTGATAAATCTTTTAAATTTAAATTTGAATAGTTAAGCTTGGAGACATAAAAAAATATAAATTTAGAAATGCAAAATAGAGCGGTTACTTTAAATGGCAATTTGTACCGTGAACCGTGATTTGGTGCTGGGTGATCTAGATTTGGGTTCATTATTGTAGGGAGAATGAACTTAGAAATCAACAAAAAATTAAGTGCACCACTAAGTCAGTGTAAAAATACATTATTTAGATAAGAAAAGGTCAAATTTAATTTTTTAAACTGATTGAAAAGCTTCTCAAATAATTTTGTGCCAGTGCGATTCACGCCAACTGATTTCTTCAATAATTCTATATACCTATTTGAAGGCTATCGTGTTAAAATTAGTAGTTTGGGTTTTTAAAAACTATTTTTTTGCTATAAATATAGACTAAGGTATTAGAGACAACGCAAATAATTTAAATATCAGGTGTGATAACAGCACAGACATTCAATCATGGTGGAAACTGATTACAATCATGCTCGAAGCCATATAAGTATTAAACTAAGCACATTCGAATTTCAGTCGTCGATATGAACCAAGGTAAAAACAATGGTGTAATCGATTTTCGAATAATTAATTTTAAAATACAAATTTAGCTTTAATATTATTTTTAATGATAATAGGAAGTGCAGCTGAGGGAGCTATCGTAAGATTAGGGCGGTATGGTACTGGAAGGGGTAAATGTATGGGAACTAGAGAAAGAGACTCCATATCGAATATCTTGAGTATCGAGTTTGCTGGACTTTCCAAGATGAAGTAAATCTTCGAGACAAATTTCAGAACGGAGTTATGTAGGAAGCGAAAGTGAGTAGGCGAAACAGTGAACTACCCTCTGCCATCAAATGGTATACTGGTGAATCGAAAAGACCTCTACGGAAATATTTTGGCCAAGATTCAAACTTTCTCTATCGATGGGGCAATCCACAAGAATTTTCAAGGTGGAAGTAAATGCCATAGGAAAATGTGCAGAACGAAATCCCGAAAGAAATTACCGCAGCAGAAACATTGTCATCATGTCGAAAAGCCAAGCAGCATTGACTGAAAGCGTTTCACTCTTATGCCATTAGTCTTAAATGGCATGGGAATATGGGGGGAGTCTAAAACGACTGCGACAAGCATAATCTTCCAGAGTACCGACGCAATATTTCTAGTTTTTCATTATTTTACCGTTATTTTTATAATCAGAGTTCTAGTGAAATAGCTGGTTGCCTTCCTCCTCTACACGAATGTGGAATGCCTTACCCTACTCTATATTTCTCTTCCATTATGATATTCAGATATTCAAAACCCGTATAGTTCATTGTTATACTTTCGACAAGGTCCATGTCCATGTCTCTGTCTCTGTCTCTGTCGTTAGCGCAGTTCAGAGGGTCTCCTTTCTTGAGGATCGGGCACCGGGCAGACAATGCTGAGTTTCCATTCGTCGGGTATGCTTTCTTCAGATATATTTTGAAGATGAGCTGGTGCATACCCCTAATCAAGTCATCGCCTGCCGCTTTGAACACATCGACAGCGAGGCCGTCAGCTCCAACGGCTTTGTTGGACTTAAGATTCGATATAGCTAGCTTCATCGCCGTTATAAACTTTGGATAAATGGTCTTTAAATATTCTCAATATGAGCTGCGGTTCTACTACGATCATCCCTTGATTGTCCATACAGGCTTCGGCTTTGTGGCATGGCATCCCTGTATTTCCTCGATCGAGCGCTTCTCATGCTCCGTCATTTCTCTTCTTCTGCTCGTAGAGCTCGCGAGCTCTAGTCCTTCTGTGGAGCGCCTATTTGTCCTAATTTTAAACATAAGTAATTCTGAGCTTGTACGCAAGAAGTGAATGAATGAATGAATGAATAAATTGGGGTATAAAAACACTGCGACCTAAAGATCTATTGTGTCCCCCATCTAGAACTGGATGAGGTTGGCTCATTATTACAGTTCTTCCTCCAAATCTGCTCCTCTGAGGAATCGAAGTATTTGGAGTATTTTAAGGGATGATAATTCGCTCTCCTTTATGTGGTGCTTGCCCAGATACCTGTGCCTTTGATGCACGAGTGCATCACATTTCCCCAGTATGTGGTCAGGTGTCTCTTCGTGAGTGTTGCAGAATCTGCAAGTCGCGTTGCTCACCAAGCCAAGGATGTTGAGGTGTCTTCTCAACCTACAGTGGCCAGTGAGAAGCCCCGTGATTTTCCTGAGGTTGTTCCTACTTAAGCTAATGCAGGTTAGAAAACGCTCTCGGTTGTAGTCCCCGAGTAGGAGTTTTGCCTGTCTTAGCTTAGGGAGTTCCTTCCAGATCTTTGATCTTTTTGTCTCCTCTTCTGTTTTGATTTTGTTTTTAATCACGTTTTCTCCTATTCCGCAGTAGGGCTCTGGCCCTGTAAGGGGTGTCGATGCACCTATTTTTGCTAAGGAGTCTGCCACTTCGTTGCCCTGGACACCAACGTGGCCGGGTACCCAATGAAGCGTGACAGTGTTATTCTTGCCCAGTTTATTAAGCTTAATCACGCTTTCCCAAACAAGTTTGGAGTTGATGGTGTAGGAGCTTAGTGCTTTTAGTGCAGCCTGACTGTCTGACATGATGGCAATGTTTTGGTTTTTATATTTTCTATCGAGGTTTCTTCCAGCACATATGCCTATGGCATTTACTTCTGCCTGGAATATGCTAGTGGACTGTCCCATCGGTAAGGAGAGTTTAGTTCTAGGCCCAAAAACTCCAGCACCAGTCCCTTCAGCTGTCCTCGATCCATCTGTGTACCATTTGATGGTATTTTCTTTAAGACTATAGTTTATTGTTTTGCCTAGCCAGTCTTTTTTGCAACTTAACTCCGTTTTGAAATGTTTTTCGAAGTTATATCTTTTGATCATACCATCTCTTGGGATGTCAATGAGGTTTGTTACTGAGGACCGGATTATCGAATCTTTTTCCCTGTTTCCAATAATTTTACCCGTCCCAGTACCCTCCTTGGCAAATCTCATGATGGCTCCCTTAGCAGCATTTTCAATGACCACGTGTAGTGGCGTCAGATGAAGGATGGTTTCCATCGCTGCTGTAGGGCATGTTCTCATTGCTCCTGTTATGCATATACATACGCAAGAAGTAAAAAAAAGTAAAAACAATTTTGCTAAAAAAACTTATTTTTCAATTTTTTAATTCAACGGTTTCTTTTTCAAGTATTCAAACGCACTTGTTCACTCTGTTTGGGAGCGTTGAGTAATGGCCCATAAGTTTGTAATAAGTTTGTATCAGTCCCGTCACGCATTCCGTAACGTCTGTCTATCAGTACAACATGTTGGTGGAAAGAGATCAAGACCCTAACACTCTTCTCAAGAGATTACTATTTTCCGAATAACTACACTATCTATTATATCTTTTTTCATTCTATAAAACTTAAATCAACTCTTTTTTTTAATAAACATTACAAATAAAAAATAATTGCAATAATAATTTTTAAGAATCACTAAGTTTAAACTAAATAAAACTTTTATTTTTTTCTTATATGTTTTCAGTTTTCTGTAATAAGACAAAAGTTTACAACCAAGAAAGACTGATTGATGCGGTATCGAATCGACCGCCAGGTATACCATTACTAACAGTATCAAATCATCATTCATGTTTTGATGATCCCGGACTATGGGGTAAGTTAAAACCAAACTTATATCGTAAATCTCCTTCCATAAAGACTTTTTTTCACGGCGTTTATAATCCCCAAAGTATCCCTTCAAACCTTTCTGCAAGTTCATGTTTAAATTCAATCAATATCTGTAAATTACCTCAGTTATGAAAAACCTTTTTTATAACCCCAATACATAAAAAGGCCCAAAGTGTGAAGTTACAAACTATCGTTCAATTGGTTAATTTTCAAATATTCCCAAAATCTTTCAAAGCATTTTGTATGATATTTTAAATTTTCATTGTAAGTCTCTCATTTCCTTTAGACAACACGGCTTTGTCAAGGTTAGGTCCACAACAACTAACCTTGTTTAATTCGTATCCTTTGGCCTCTCAGTAAGAACAGGAAGTTGACGTTGTCTTTACCGATTTCAGTAAGGCCTTTGACAAAATCTCAAAGTTCGATTCTGATCTTCTTTCTCTGATGATTTCTTAGCCCCACAAGGCAGCCACTTACGACCTCTCCTCTTTATTCTTACTATTAACGATATTAAAATGGTCATTTAATATTCCGTTGTATTAAGCCTAATAAATGTGGGTATTGCCCCACCAAAACTAAACTAAAATCTCTTGAAAAGGGTTATTTTCTTGTTAATTGGAAAATCTCGTTCGTTATTCCTATACATAAATCTGGCTCTAAGCAAGATATTTCTAACTATAGCCCCATTAGCAAATATTATCAACTATACCAAAAAGTTTTGAAAAAATTGTTTCTGGTAATCTTACCACCTCTCCTGTTCCTTTTCAGTATTCTACAAGAATTGGACCTCTGTACACTGAAACAAATACCAACAAATTATTCCAGCAAGTACATTGCTTACCAATTCTATTAATATTGTTCAAACCTACTTCAAATGAAATATCAAAATGTAACTAACTATCAAATCACGTTCTTACGTTTTCGGAGGTGCTTTTATGGAGAGTAAAATTTCAGACAATTCTATACAAATCTGCAAGACGATTTATATCACCTCAGTCAAGACTTTCATAGCATCCCTCTCCAGTGTCAACCTTCTTGTCAGAAAGTTGTCATTATGAATTTGGCCAAACTTACAAATTCGATAACACACAAGAACTACAAATCTGATTAATATTTTAAAATTCTTCTTTGAAAACGCTTACAATCGATATGAAATAATATTTTCTTCTTTTCATTTTCAGGAGTTCTTCCACTCAAACATTGTTGTTCTACAGCCACAGCACGCTGGTCACTAGCTGCTCATGATATCTGTTTTACGAATAAATATCATTCGTTGTTTTTTATGTCTGGTAGGTATATTTTTGTTTTTCTTTAATTTTAAACTTATATTCATCATTCGTTCAATAGGAAAATGCATTCCAGTTGTACGTGGAGCTGGTGTCTACCAAAACGCCGTAAACGTTTGCATACAGAAACTATCAATAGGTGATTGGGTACATGTTTTTCCTGAAGGCAAAGTGAACATGACGAGAGAGTTTATGCGACTGAAATGGGGTGTTGGTCGAATGATCTACGAATCACCAAAAATACCTATTGTTCTTCCAGTGTGGCACGAAGGCATGCATGAAGTTCTTCCAAACACAGAACCGTATATCCCAAAATGGGGCAAAAAGGTTACTATGAACATTGGCAGGCCGATTGATTTGGACGACTTCATCAATGATATGAAAAATAGAAATGTCTCCGAACAAGATGCTAGAAAACTAATCACTGATAGGATACAGGATGAATTACAGGTTAAATGCTACTATGATTCAATTTAAAAGAAAAAAAAACTAAAATCAATTTCAATTACAGGCATTACGTGTGGAGACCGAGGAACTACATAGAATATAGTCCAGCTCTAGAGGTCTATTTAAATTAAACCTAGCCTTAGGATTGTTAAAATAGTGAACGACAACAAAAGATTTTGCTCACCACGAATAGTGTTATTTGCAACACACTATAAAGTCACAAGCGTATTAGACCGAACACACACACATAATCAGTTATTTTTTTTATTAATGTGTTTTATTTACAAAAACCACCTGATAAATTGTTTTCAATTTATGTATGTTCAACTAAAACGAATATATTTCTTCCGTTTTAATATCTAGACATTTATCTAAATGTAACAATTAAGCTCACAAAAAATATCCTACCATTTCAAGGTAACTGATGTTTTTCTAATTAATAAAAACAAAAAAGAATCTATTGTAAGACCATACACTTCTCACCTCTTTGGCTTTGATATTATTTCTATGCATTTTTGTTAAAATATTTTTCGCTTATCATCCGTGACAACATAATTAAGAAAAAAAACAATTAATACAAGAAAAGTATTACTATCTCTTTGAGCTTGGAACTAGATCTTTAAGTCAGTAAGAAAAAAATGTGCAACTCAGCTCTGAGATTATTAGAACAATTTAATATGAACTTATATTGTAGCATAAAATGCATTCAAGCGTGGATCAGAATGTTTTAAATGATTTTATTTTACCAAATGATCTTTGAAGAAGAAGAAAACAAAAAAGCATTGTGATGTAAGACTTAGTGAGTTTTTTCCTAATAAAATTATCTTTAAGATGCAAAAGCTTTGGATTTGTTTGCTTTGAGTATAGGAATTGTTTTTTAAGATTTCTTTTTCAGTTTTTTTTTCGAACAAATTGTTGAATATAATGATGTACATATATTTCCGATGTAAGGCTGATGAATTTATATAAGAGGTCTCAGCCTGAAAATTTCATACTGTTTTCGAGACGAAAAAGCAGAGTGAAATGGGTTTCTCTGTCAGAAATTATAATTTTCGAATAATAAGTTTTACATAGTTAAGTCAATAAGGTTTTTCATTTTTAATTGGGATACATACACACAAAAATATAGTCAGTATGTGCATGTACATATACGGCAAGTTATGAATTCGTTTTAACTCGAAAACAAAAATGTGCAATTCTGTCTGCCTAACTGTTCTGCAACAGCCCAAGCAAAGGGACTGATTTTGTTTACACATATTAATATTTTTTAGTCAAGAAGCAAATATTCAGCCTTATTGCGAATGGATTCCCCTCGGAGCTTTTCCCACGTGTGGTACTCTCCAATCATAAACAGATTTGGAAAAAAACTTAAAATATTCCAAGGAAAGGAAGGTAGGCATTATAAAACTTTTTTCCGCGGGAAAATTAACGACAATCAAAAATATGTCCGAAATAAAGTGACTACCAATTCGAAATAACAATAAATACAACCGGAGGTGGTCCCAATACAGAACTTAAGCTGTCGCCAACTAAGGAAGCTATATAAATGTAAGCTGGTAGCATCAAAGGAAGCGATTGAACGTATATCAAATCCTCAGTTTTTGGATTCTGAAGAAACGATTCAAAGGGAGTTGGACTTGATTTTGGAAGGTGATAAGGGCGGAAAAGGTCATACTATAGCTAGTTCTATTTTAACCAGTATTCAGTCCTTAAAAACAAATACTATAGATGTTCTTGAAAAGGAACTTTCAATTCAAGAAGCGATGTGCTCAAATCTGGCTGATGTCACTGAAACTATAAAGGCACATTACCCGGAAATTGAATTAAATTAAAAAAAGATACAGATAAATCAAATGACTTGAAAAGTTGTAAGCTGAAGAAAAATATCCCACATAATATTTAAACGGAGAAAATGAGAAAAATTGAAGTGGAGGCCAAAATCGAAAAAAAAAAACGACGACTGATTAAAATAACAGAAATGAAATTGAGAATGAATAATATATTATGTTTAATTATTTATTTTTCATTTACCTATACTCTTCTTTATTTTTTGTTAGTACCCGTATTTTAATTTTTTTTCTTTATTAAGTTCAGTTACAGACTATTTCGTTTTTATCCTTGTTGTAAAAAGGGAAGCCCATTAAAGTCGTTGTCACTGTTGTTCAAAGTTAAATCTTCGAAGAAAGAGTCAACCCTAAAATGTTTACACATCGCATGCTTAATGGAATACTGACCCATTAGGAGATAGGTCAAAATTGAGTTACGTACAAATACAGGCTTTTGCAAGTCTTAGATCTCATGAATAGTTTATCATACTTTAAGAATACCTGTATTCATGATTAATTAATGAATTAGTTTTAATTTTATCCGTCAACAAGTAGGACAAATCCTCATAGCAAGATCTTTTCTTCCAACTTCCCAAAAATCGTCTTTTCGAGTTAGGTCAGTATTCCATTAAGCATGCGACGTGTTGTACAACGCACCCCAGACGATTTTGACCAAAATGTTTATATGTTGTTATATAAGTCAGTTCATCACCAATTCTATCGTAATTAGAGACCTCTACGAATCTCGAAAAAGCTTTCTTTACGGCGGATTTTGCGATAATTTTTTTAGGGTTTCTCAACAAGTTTCCGATAACGATTTAATTCGTGGCAGTGATGAATATGATTTACGAAAAATTAAATTCAGGCGCTGTTATCACTACTTTGCAAAGAAGAGTGGTACAATACAGCGTTGGATTATAATCTCAACCAATCAAATTCAACTCTAACTTTTCGTGCAGATCAATTGGTCTCATATTTAATATGAGAGCAGAGGTGGAATCGCGTAAGGTGATAGTTGATTATCAATTTGTTGATTGTCGTTTTGACCATCGCTCTCTTTATAATTCTTAATTGATATGATAGAGACAGCTATAGTCAAAAACGACAATCAACGAATTGATAGTCAACTATCACCTTACGCGATTCCACCCCAGAACTCTTGTGACTTAACTTTATACACACAGAACTGATATCATTAACATCTGTAGCCTATGTAACTTATGCGTTGAATTATAATCTCATTTTTTGGAACATGTCCAATCTTAAAGGAGATTAGGAGGTTTAACTTTGGGAGAAACATAAAAGGAGAAGACTGTATTCGCAGCTTACTTAAAAGTTTTAACAGGGTACAACTTAAAGGGCTTCTTTTTAAAAATGCAATAAAATAAACAAAATTAAAATTTTTCTATGTATTTTAGCTTTATTAGAAAGAGCAAACAATCCGATTGATTATGGAATACAATGTCGTTCAAGTGGATGCCTCGGTTGGAGTCAATTGGATCTTGTAAGCGAATAATGCGTGATCCTTGTGCCTAATTCTCCTCAGGGGCCCTATTTTGTATTACGAAACGAGCGGCAAGTCAACGATACTGAGGAATACGATAGTCACGACAAAGAGCGATTAAGTAAAACGAAAAAGGCGTACAAAATTAATTAATTTTTTATAATTAATTTTCACTCAAAAATGTATTATTTATATTTTTATTTACATTCTTGAAGCTTCATCAATCTTTACACCGGCAGACACAATTTTATTTTGACAGCTAAACGAAAACAAAAGTTAAACGATAGGTATATGGCAGTCGTTAGAATTAACGAGTATCGTTTAAATTAAACGATTATCGTTAAACATAATCGCATGTCAACGATAACGAAGTAATTTCAACGATAATCGTTTTACAAAATAGAGCCCCAGGCTATTGCGTGAAATGTTGAGCTGGATCGATGGCGAGTTGATGTTCGTGAATTGAGTCTCACACTCTCGGCTATAGCAGCCACATTCTCGTCTGTGCGTACCGTACGACGACGGGGACCATGAGTGTTGTCCACTAGCATACCAGTCTCACAGACTTTTTGCACAAACTTCATGCGTACAGTTGGTGCACTGGGTGCTTCATTTTGAGCAAAACTACTTGTCAGAAAATGCACTGTTTGGGCTATTCAGCACTCACTTTGGAAATAATGTTTGAATAATTTCTAACGTTGTTCAAGCGTAAAGTGACTCATTTCTTCCCATGTAGGTATGATACTGATTTTCTGTCAAGATTTTGAACAGTCATTTTCTCAAGTATTAATGAAAAGGGTAAAGCAAGTTCTTTGATAATAAATTTAAAATAAAATCAATTATGTACTTTATTAAAATATTTGCTAAAAATTATTTTCTATACATTTACTCAAAAACAACTAAAAAAAAAAAATATACAAAACAACGAAACGGCTTAAAAACAAGTCTTAGTTTCGTTTGTTTGTAAAATCATACTTTGAAGCTTTTGTCTCAATTCTACAGCGCTTGGTCGTTCCACTCGATCCTTAGACCAACATGATTCAAAAAGTTCTTCATATAAGAACTCGGCTTTCGGCAAAATTGAAATTGTTTTTGATTCGAATAATGATTTCAGTGGAGAATCACAATTATTAAATTCATTTTCCAATATGCTACAAGTAGTTTCATCGACTAACAAATTGTCCCTGAAGCCAGTGAAGGTGTTTTGAAATTTTCCAATAAGATTTCTAGAAATTTGATTTTTTAACTTTTCAGGAACTTTTCGGTTGAGGGAGCTATTGTTGTTTTTTGGCTCAAAAGGCGAAAGTGTTTTGGTTTTATGCAAAGTTGAAAGTATTTGATTAAGGGTTCGATGAGAAATCTCTGATGAAAAATGTTCACACAAACAATATTTATGTGGAAAACTCGTGTCGATTTTTAGATTTGCAGAACTTGTCTTAGAAGTGTTGTGATGATGATTTGGCCTTAGATGGGTCTTAACGACTTGATATGCAACACTTTCATTGCACTCGATCCACGAGTATGGAAGTTGACGAGACTTTAGCTGCCACATTGTCACACCCAATGAGTAAACATCGGCTGCTGTGGATAGGATATCTTCCCGAATAACTTCCGGTGACATGTATCGAACTGTTCCCTACAAAAACAAATTATCAATGATTAATAATTTAATGAAAATGGATATTTATTACTTGAACCCGTTTGCGAGTGTTTTGCTGATCATTTTCATGCAATGCCAAGGATGAACCAAAATCGCAGATCTTGCATATATAGTTGCGATCATGGAAATGCGGTGATTTTGTATTTTTTGTTGAAATGGCTACCAACACATTTTGAGGCTTTACATCTAAATGTAAAATTCTACGCTTATGGCAGTATATTAATGCATCGACTATGTCAAGAACAATTCTGAAAATAAGCAAATTAAGTTCGATGGTTTAAGCTTTCGGAATAAAAAGTTCTCAAAACTTACTGAATTCTATGCTCAAGTGGAATTTCCATGGAGTTCAGAATGACTTGTAAACATTGACCTGGGAATCTTTCCATTATTACAATACCGTAATTTATAGTCCACTCGATCTTGAAGACAAATAAAATTAGATCTTTTCTTAGGGAGATGATCGCTCACCTACTTTGAATAACTGCACTATGTTCCGATGTCGCCAACGGAGAATGTTTGCTTCATTATAGATTGCATCGCTTTCCACATTTTTTATAATCTTTACTGCCACTTGTTTGCCTATGAAGAAATACATTTTACACAAACAAAATTTTAACAAAAAAAAAAAAAAAACAAAATATGCAAAAACCTGCATAGACTGCCTTCAAGACGACTCCGTATGAGCCACGTCCAAGAATATTGGACTTTGAGTTCTCTGGTGGACCAGAGTGGAGAATCTCATCCCGATTCGGAGTATCGAGAATTATTTCTTTAGGATTATTTGTACTGACCTCTAAAATATCCATGTTTCTAATTTGAGTGACGTGTCGAAAATTCGACTATTGGACTCTTGAAGGTTGTTGACGTTTTGCCAAGGTCAAAACGGGATTAAAGAAGATAAACTGTTCGACTTTGTCATAATGTAAATTTTATGACAAATGATATAATATTTTGCTTTCGGTTTAAAGGTACAATTCTCTAAGCATCAAAAATAAAATGCACGACTGGGTCGCACGAACTTGCTCTTTTGTAAAAGACTAGGAATTTCAAGAATTAATGTCATTAGAGTAAAACTGTTCATAAGCATATATATAATTCATTTTTTTAATGATTAAAAAACTCCTTTAGTAGTTGGAGCTAAAATCAGGATGCCATGTGATTCAAGCAAATATTAGTTAATGCAAGAACAAAAATTGTATGTCGTTGTAGCGGTTTCTTAAAAAGATGAGTTTTTATATACAAAATTTTGGCACGCTAGCTTAAAGTTTTTATTACTGTACGAATAAAAATTAAATTAAAAAACAAATATTAACCTGTTGAAAAAAAAAATGATTTTTTTTAAATTAAAAAAAAAAATTTTTTAAGGTATTGAAATACAATGTTTTTCAAACTTCTTAAAATCTTCTTTATAAAAAAATTAATTCAAATCTGTTATGCCAATAATGAGAAATTCAAAATTTGAAAAAATGGTTCTATGGTAGGTACAGTCAGTAATAAATTAAGATCAAAATGTTTTTCATTTAAATTAAAAATTAAGCGCAAAAAAAAAATTATCAAAATTCTAGTCCATGATTTTTTCAAAATTCTCAAAAATTCAGTAAAAACGCTTTGGTTGTAAATATTTTGAGAACCAGACCTCGCAGAAAATTCTGGTTTTCACCGGTGGATAGCTGTGGAAAATTTAACTGGGATTTTAAGAACCAGAGCCACTTGCAAGGCTTGGTTTCGGAAATAGCGTCAACCAAAGACATTATTAGGTAGTTGATGATCGAAAATCCATTAAATCACTTTGGACCGGCATATTTCGATAACCAGACCACTCAGAAAATTTTCGCTTGGATGAGCGTATAGGAATTGAATAGACCTTTCACTCGATGTATGTCTCGATGCGTTTGGGGAACTTTGAAAATTTGGTGATTTTTCTAGACAAGTGGTTATAGTCCATGATTTTTTCAAAATTCTCGAAAATTCAGTAAAAACATTTTGGTTGTAAATATTTCGGGAACCAGACCTCGCAGAAAATTCTGGTTTTCACCTGTGGATAGCTGTGGAAAATTTAACTGGGATTTTAAAAACCAGAGCCTCTGGCAAGGCTTGGTTTCAGAAATAGCGTCAACCAAAGACATTATTAGGTAGTTGATGCTCGAAAATCCATTAAATCACTTTGGACCGGCATATTTCGATAACCAGACCACTCAGAAGCTTTTCGCTTGGATGAGCGTATAGGAATTGAATAGACCTTTCACTCGATGTATGTCTCGGTGCATTTGGGGAACTTTAAAAATTTGGTGATTTTTTTAGACAAGTGGTTAGTCCATGATTTTTTCAAAATTCTCGAAAATTCAGTAAAAACACTTTGGTTGTAAATATTTCGGGAACCAGACCTCGCAGAAAATTCTGGTTTTCACCTGTGGATACCTGTGGAAAATTTAACTGGGATTTTAAAAACCAGAGCCTCTGGCAAGGCTTGGTTTCAGAAATAGCGTCAACCAAAGACATTATTAGGTAGTTGATGCTCGAAAATCCATTAAATCACTTTGGACCGGCATATTTCGATAACCAGACCACTCAGAAGCTTTTCCTTTGGATATGTGTATAGGAATTGAATAGACCTTTCATTCGATGTATGTCTCGATGCGTTTGGGGAACTTTGAAAATTTGGTGATTTTTTTAGACAAGTGGTGTTAGTCCATGATTTTTTCAAAATTCTCGAAAATTCAGTAAAAACACTTTGGCTATAAATATTTTGAGAACCAGACCTCGCAGAAAATTCTGGTTTTCACCTGTGGATAGCTGTGGAAAATTTAACTGGGATTTTAAAAACCAGAGCCTCTGGCAAGGCTTGGTTTCAGAAATAGCGTCAACCAAAGACATTATTAGGTAGTTGATGCTCGAAAATCCATTAAATCACTTTGGACCGGCATATTTCGATAACCAGACCACTCAGAAGCTTTTCCTTTGGATATGTGTATAGGAATTGAATAGACCTTTCATTCGATGTATGTCTCGATGCGTTTGGGGAACTTTGAAAATTTGGTGATTTTTTTAGACAAGTGGTGTTAGTCCATGATTTTTTCAAAATTCTCGAAAATTCAGTAAAAACACTTTGGCTATAAATATTTTGAGAACCAGACCTCGCAGAAAATTCTGGTTTTCACCTGTGAATAGCTGTGGAGAATTTAACTGGGATTTTGAAGACTGGAGTCTATTACAGTTCTTGGTTTCGGAAATAGCGTCAACCAAAAACATTATTAGGTAGTTGAAGCTCGAAAATCCATTAAATCACTTTGGACCGGCATATTTCGATAACCAGACCACTCAGAAGCTTTTCGTTTGGATATGTGTATACGAATTGAATAGACCTTTCATTCGATGTATGTCTCGATGCGTTTGGGGAACTTTGAAAATTTGGTGATTTTTTTAGACAAGTGGTTAGTCCATGATTTTTTCAAAATTCTCGAAAATTCAGTAAAAACACTTTGGCTGTAAATATTTTGAGAACCAGACCTCGCAGAAAATTCTGGTTTTCACCTGTGAATAGCTGTGGAAAATTTAAGTTGGATTTTGAAGAACCGAGCTCGAAAATCCAGTAAAACACTTTGGACCGGCATATTTCGATAACCAGACCACTCAGAAGCTTGTCGTTTGGATATGTGTATACGAATTGAATAGACCTTTCATTCGATGTATGTCTCGATGCGTTTGGGGAACTTTGAAAATTTGGTGATTTTTTTAGACAAGTGGTTAGTCCATGATTTTTTCAAAATTCTCGAAAATTCAGTAAAAACACTTTGGCTGTAAATATTTTGAGAACCAGACCTCGCAGAAAATTCTGGTTTTCACCTGTGGATAGCTGTGGAAAATTTAAGTTGGATTTTGAAGATCCGAGCCTCTTTGAAGGCTTAGTTTCGGAAATAGCGCCAACCAAAAACATTATTAGGTAGTTGATGCTCGAAAATCCATTAAATCACTTTGGACCGGCATATTTCGATAACCAGACCACTCAGAAGCTTGTCGTTTGGATATGTGTATACGAATTGAATAGACCTTTCATTCGATGTATGTCCCGATGCGTTTGGGGAACTTTGAAAATTTGGTGATTTTTTTAGACAAGTGGTTAGTCCATGATTTTTTAAAAATTCTCGAAAATTCAGTAAAAACACTTTGGCTGTAAATATTTTGAGAACCAGACCTCGCAGAAAATTCTGGTTTTCACCTCCGAATAGCTGTGGAAAATTTAACTGGGATTTTGGAGACTGGAGCCTATTACAGGTATTGGTTTTGGAAATAACGTCAACCAAAAACATTATTAGGTATTTGATGCTCGAAAATCCATTAAATCACTTTGGACCGGCATATTTCGATAACCAGACCACTCAGAAACTTTTCGTTTGGATGTGTGTATAGGGATTGAATAGACCTTTCATTCGATGTATGTCTCGATGCGTTTGGGGAACTTTGAAAATTTGGTGATTTTTTTAGACAAGTGGTTAGTCCATGATTTTTTAAAAATTCTCGAAAATTCAGTAAAAACACTTTGGCTGTAAATATGTTGAGAACCAGACCTCGCAAAAAATTCTGGTTTTCACCTCCGAATAGCTGTGGAAAATTTAACTGGGATTTTGGAGACTGGAGCCTATTACAGGTATTGGTTTTGGAAATAGCGTCAACCAAAAACTTTATTACTTAGTTGATGCTCGAAAATCCATTAAATCACTTTGGACCGGCATATTTCGATAACCAGACCACTCAGAAGCTTGTCGTTTGGATATGTGTATACGAATTGAATAGACCTTTCATTCGATGTATGTCCCGATGCGTTTGGGGAACTTTGAAAATTTGGTGATTTTTTTAGACAAGTGGTTATCCATGATTTTTTCAAAATTCTCGAAAATTCAGTAAAAACACTTTGGCTGTAATTATTTTGAGAACCAGACCTCGCAGAAAATTCTGGTTTTCACCTGTGGATAGCCGTGGAAAATTTAACTAGAATTTTGAAGACTGGAGTCTATTACAGATCTTGGTTTCGGAAATAACGTCAACCAAAAACATTATTACGTAGTTGAAGCTCGAAAATCCATTAAATCACTTTGGACCGGCATATTTCGATAACCAGACCACTCAGAAGCTTGTCGTTTGGATATGTGTATACGAATTGAATAGACCTTTCATTCGATGTATGTCCCGATGCGTTTGGGGAACTTTGAAAATTTGGTGATTTTTTTAGACAAGTGGTTAGTCCATGATTTTTTCAAAATTCTCGAAAATTCAGTAAAAACACTTTGGCTGTAAATATTTTGAGAACCAGACCTCGCAGAAAATTCTGGTTTTCACCTGTGGATAGCGGATATACGAATTGAATAGACCTTTCATTCGATGTATGTCTCGATGCGTTTGGGGAACTTTGAAAATTTGGTGATTTTTTTAGACAAGTGGTTAGTCCATGATTTTTTCAAAATTCTCGAAAATTCAGTAAAAACACTTTGGCTGTAAATATTTTGAGAACCAGACCTCGCAGAAAATTCTGGTTTTCACCTGTGGATAGCCGTGGAAAATTTAACTAGAATTTTGAAGACTGGAGTCTATTACAGATCTTGGTTTCGGAAATAACGTCAACCAAAAACATTATTACGTAGTTGAAGCTCGAAAATCCATTAAATCACTTTGGACCGGCATATTTCGATAACCAGACCACTCAGAAGCTTTTCGTTTGGATGTGTGTATAGGGATTGAATAGACCTTTCATTCGATGTATGTCCCGATGCGTTTGGGGAACTTCGAAAATTTGGTGATTTTTTTAGACAAGTGGTTAGTCCATGATTTTTTAAAAATTCTCGAAAATTCAGTAAAAACACTTTGGCTGTAAATATGTTGAGAACCAGACCTCGCAAAAAATTCTGGTTTTCACCTCCGAATAGCTGTGGAAAATTTAACTGGGATTTTGGAGACTGGAGCTTATTACAGGTATTGGTTTTGGAAATAGCGTCAACCAAAAACTTTATTACTTAGTTGATGCTCGAAAATCCATTAAATCACTTTGGACCGGCATATTTCGATAACCAGACTACTCAGAAACTTTTCGTTTGGATATGTGTATACGAATTGAATAGACCTTTCATTCGATGTATGTCTCGATGCGTTTGGGGAACTTTGAAAATTTGGTGATTTTTTTAGACAAGTGGTTAGTCCATGATTTTTTCAAAATTCTCGAAAATTCAGTAAAAACACTTTGGCTGTAAATATTTTGAGAACCAGACCTCGCAGAAAATTCTGGTTTTCACCTGTGGATAGCCGTGGAAAATTTAACTAGAATTTTGAAGACTGGAGTCTATTACAGATCTTGGTTTCGGAAATAACGTCAACCAAAAACATTATTACGTAGTTGAAGCTCGAAAATCCATTAAATCACTTTGGACCGGCATATTTCGATAACCAGACCACTCAGAAGCTTTTCGTTTGGATATGTGTATACGAATTGAATAGACCTTTCATTCGATGTATGTCCCGATGCGTTTGGGGAACTTCGAAAATTTGGTGATTTTTTCAAGACAAGTGGTTAGTCCATGATTTTTTAAAAATTCTCGAAAATTCAGTAAAAACACTTTGGCTGTAAATATTTTGAGAACCAGACCTCGCAAAAAATTCTGGTTTTCACCTCCGAATAGCTGTGGAAAATTTAACTGGGATTTTGGAGACTGGAGCCTATTACAGGTATTGGTTTTGGAAATAACGTCAACCAAAAACATTATTAGGTATTTGATGCTCGAAAATCCATTAAATCACTTTGGACCGGCATATTTCGATAACAAGACCACTCAGAAGCTTTTCGTTTGGATGTGTGTATAGGGATTGAATAGACCTTTCATTCGATGTATGTCCCGATGCGTTTGGGGAACTTTGAAAATTTGGTGATTTTTTTAGACAAGTGGTTAGTCCATGATTTTTTAAAAATTCTCGAAAATTCAGTAAAAACACTTTGGCTGTAAATATTTTGAGAACCAGACCTCGCAGAAAATTCTGGTTTTCACCTGTGGATAGCCGTGGAAAATTTAACTAGGATTTTGAAGACTGGAGTCTATTACAGATCTTGGTTTCGGAAATAACGTCAACCAAAAACATTATTACGTAGTTGAAGCTCGAAAATCCATTAAATCACTTTGGACCGGCATATTTCGATAACCAGACCACTCAGAAGCTTTTCGTTTGGATGTGTGTATAGGAATTGAATAGACCTTTCATTCGATGTATGTCCCGATGCGTTTGGGGAACTTCGAAAATTTGGTGATTTTTTTAGACAAGTGGTTAGTCCATGATTTTTTAAAAATTCTCGAAAATTCAGTAAAAACACTTTGGCTGTAAATATTTTGAGAACCAGACCTCGCAAAAAATTCTGGTTTTCACCTCCGAATAGCTGTGGAAAATTTAACTGGGATTTTGGAGACTGGAGCCTATTACAGGTATTGGTTTTGGAAATAACGTCAACCAAAAACATTATTAGGTATTTGATGCTCGAAAATCCATTAAATCACTTTGGACCGGCATATTTCGATAACAAGACCACTCAGAAGATTTTCGTTTGGATGTGTGTATAGGGATTGAATAGACCTTTCATTCGATGTATGTCCCGATGCGTTTGGGGAACTTTGAAAATTTGGTGATTTTTTTAGACAAGTGGTTAGTCCATGATTTTTTCAAAATTCTCGAAAATTCAGTAAAAACACTTTGGCTGTAAATATTTTGAAAACCAGACCTCGCAGAAAATTCTGGTTTTCAAATGTGAGTAGCTGTGGAAAATTTAAGTTCGATTTTGAAGAACCGAGCTCGAAAATCCATTAAATCACTTTGGACCGGCATATTTCGATAACCAGACCACTCAGAAGCTTTTCGTTTGGATGGGTGTATAGGGATTGAATAGACCTTTCATTCGATGTATGTCCCGATGCGTTTGGGGAACTTCGAAAATTTGGTGATTTTTTTAGACAAGTGGTTAGTCCATGATTTTTTCAAAATTCTCGAAAATTCAGTAAAAACACTTTGGCTGTAAATATTTTGAGAACCAGACCTCGCAGAAAATTCTGGTTTTCACCTGTGGATAGCTGTGGAAAATTTAAGTTGGATTTTGAAGATTCGAGCCTCTTTGAAGGCTTAGTTTCGGAAATAGCGCCAACCAAAAACATTATTAGGTAGTTGATGCTCGAAAATCCATTAAATCACTTTGGACCGGCATATTTCGATAACCAGACCACTCAGAAGCTTTTCGTTTGGATGTGTGTATAGGGATTGAATAGACCTTTCATTCGATGTATGTCCCGATGCGTTTGGGGAACTTTGAAAATTTGGTGATTTTTTTAGACAAGTGGTTAGTCCATGATTTTTTCAAAATTCTCGAAAATTCAGTAAAAACACTTTGGCTGTAAATATTTTGAGAACCAGACCTCGCAGAAAATTCTGGTTTTCACCTGTGGATAGCCGTGGAAAATTTAACTAGGATTTTGAAGACTGGAGTCTATTACAGATCTTGGTTTCGGAAATAACGTCAACCAAAAACATTATTACGTAGTTGAAGCTCGAAAATCCATTAAATCACTTTGGACCGGCATATTTCGATAACCAGACCACTCAGAAGCTTTTCGTTTGGATGTGTGTATAGGGATTGAATAGACCTTTCATTCGATGTATGTCCCGATGCGTTTGGGGAACTTTGAAAATTTGGTGATTTTTTTAGACAAGTGGTTAGTCCATGATTTTTTCAAAATTCTCGAAAATTCAGTAAAAACACTTTGGCTGTAAATATTTTGAGAACCAGACCTCGCAGAAAATTCTGGTTTTCACCTGTGGATAGCTGTGGAAAATTTAACTAGGATTTTGAAGACTGGAGTCTATTACAGATCTTGGTTTGGAAATAACGTCAACCAAAAACATTATTACGTAGTTGAAGCTCGAAAATCCATTAAATCACTTTGGACCGGCATATTTCGATAACCAGACCACTCAGAAGCTTTTCGTTTGGATGTGTGTATAGGGATTGAATAGACCTTTCATTCGATGTATGTCCCGATGCGTTTGGGGAACTTTGAAAATTTGGTGATTTTTTTAGACAAGTGGTTAGTCCATGATTTTTTCAAAATTCTCGAAAATTCAGTAAAAACACTTTGGCTGTAAATATTTTGAGAACCAGACCTCGCAGAAAATTCTGGTTTTCACCTGTGGATAGCTGTGGAAAATTTAACTAGGATTTTGAAGACTGGAGTCTATTACAGATCTTGGTTTGGAAATAACGTCAACCAAAAACATTATTACGTAGTTGAAGCTCGAAAATCCATTAAATCACTTTGGACCGGCATATTTCGATAACCAGACCACTCAGAAGCTTTTCGTTTGGATGTGTGTATAGGGATTGAATAGACCTTTCATTCGATGTATGTCCCGATGCGTTTGGGGAACTTTGAAAATTTGGTGATTTTTTTAGACAAGTGGTTAGTCCATGATTTTTTCAAAATTCTCGAAAATTCAGTAAAAACACTTTGGCTGTAAATATTTTGAGAACCAGACCTCGCAGAAAATTCTGGTTTTCACCTGTGGATAGCTGTGGAAAATTAAAGTTGGATTTTGAAGATCCGAGCCTCTTTGAAGGCTTAGTTTCGGAAATAGCGCCAACCAAAAACATTATTAGGTAGTTGATGCTCGAAAATCCATTAAATCACTTTGGACCGGCATATTTCGATAACCAGACCACTCAGAAGCTTTTCGTTTGGATGTGTGTATAGGGATTGAATAGACCTTTCATTCGATGTATGTCCCGATGCGTTTGGGGAACTTCGAAAATTTGGTGATTTTTTTAGACAAGTGGTTAGTCCATGATTTTTTCAAAATTCTCGAAAATTCAGTAAAAACACTTTGGCTGTAAATATTTTGAGAACCAGACCTCGCAGAAAATTCTGGTTTTCACCTGTGGATAGCCGTGGAAAATTTAACTAGGATTTTGAAGACTGGAGTCTATTACAGATCTTGGTTTCGGAAATAACGTCAACCAAAAACATTATTACGTAGTTGAAGCTCGAAAATCCATTAAATCACTTTGGACCGGCATATTTCGATAACCAGACCACTCAGAAGCTTTTCGTTTGGATGTGTGTATAGGGATTGAATAGACCTTTCATTCGATGTATGTCCCGATGCGTTTGGGGAACTTTGAAAATTTGGTGATTTTTTTAGACAAGTGGTTAGTCCATGATTTTTTCAAAATTCTCGAAAATTCAGTAAAAACACTTTGGCTGTAAATATTTTGAGAACCAGACCTCGCAGAAAATTCTGGTTTTCACCTGTGGATAGCTGTGGAAAATTTAACTAGGATTTTGAAGACTGGAGTCTATTACAGATCTTGGTTTGGAAATAACGTCAACCAAAAACATTATTACGTAGTTGAAGCTCGAAAATCCATTAAATCACTTTGGACCGGCATATTTCGATAACCAGACCACTCAGAAGCTTTTCGTTTGGATGTGTGTATAGGGATTGAATAGACCTTTCATTCGATGTATGTCCCGATGCGTTTGGGGAACTTTGAAAATTTGGTGATTTTTTTAGACAAGTGGTTAGTCCATGATTTTTTCAAAATTCTCGAAAATTCAGTAAAAACACTTTGGCTGTAAATATTTTGAGAACCAGACCTCGCAGAAAATTCTGGTTTTCACCTGTGGATAGCTGTGGAAAATTTAACTAGGATTTTGAAGACTGGAGTCTATTACAGATCTTGGTTTGGAAATAACGTCAACCAAAAACATTATTACGTAGTTGAAGCTCGAAAATCCATTAAATCACTTTGGACCGGCATATTTCGATAACCAGACCACTCAGAAGCTTTTCGTTTGGATGTGTGTATAGGGATTGAATAGACCTTTCATTCGATGTATGTCCCGATGCGTTTGGGGAACTTTGAAAATTTGGTGATTTTTTTAGACAAGTGGTTAGTCCATGATTTTTTCAAAATTCTCGAAAATTCAGTAAAAACACTTTGGCTGTAAATATTTTGAGAACCAGACCTCGCAGAAAATTCTGGTTTTCACCTGTGGATAGCCGTGGAAAATTTAACTGGGATTTTGAAGACTGGAGTCTATTACAGATCTTGGTTTCGGAAATAACGTCAACCAAAAACATTATTACGTAGTTGAAGCTCGAAAATCCATTAAATCACTTTGGACCGGCATATTTCGATAACCAGACCACTCAGAAGCTTTTCGTTTGGATGGGTGTATAGGGATTGAATAGACCTTTCATTCGATGTATGTCCCGATGCGTTTGGGGAACTTCGAAAATTTGGTGATTTTTTTAGACAAGTGGTTAGTCCATGATTTTTTCAAAATTCTCGAAAATTCAGTAAAAACACTTTGGCTGTAAATATTTTGAGAACCAGACCTCGCAGAAAATTCTGGTTTTCACCTGTGGATAGCTGTGGAAAATTAAAGTTGGATTTTGAAGATCCGAGCCTCTTTGAAGGCTTAGTTTCGGAAATAGCGCCAACCAAAAACATTATTAGGTAGTTGATGCTCGAAAATCCATTAAATCACTTTGGACCGGCATATTTCGATAACCAGACCACTCAGAAGCTTTTCGTTTGGATGTGTGTATAGGGATTGAATAGACCTTTCATTCGATGTATGTCCCGATGCGTTTGGGGAACTTCGAAAATTTGGTGATTTTTTTAGACAAGTGGTTAGTCCATGATTTTTTCAAAATTCTCGAAAATTCAGTAAAAACACTTTGGCTGTAAATATTTTGAGAACCAGACCTCGCAGAAAATTCTGGTTTTCACCTGTGGATAGCCGTGGAAAATTTAACTAGAATTTTGAAGACTGGAGTCTATTACAGATCTTGGTTTCGGAAATAACGTCAACCAAAAACATTATTACGTAGTTGAAGCTCGAAAATCCATTAAATCACTTTGGACCGGCATATTTCGATAACCAGACCACTCAGAAGCTTTTCGTTTGGATGTGTGTATAGGGATTGAATAGACCTTTCATTCGATGTATGTCCCGATGCGTTTGGGGAACTTCGAAAATTTGGTGATTTTTTTAGACAAGTGGTTAGTCCATGATTTTTTAAAAATTCTCGAAAATTCAGTAAAAACACTTTGGCTGTAAATATGTTCAGAACCAGACCTCGCAAAAAATTCTGGTTTTCACCTCCGAATAGCTGTGGAAAATTTAACTGGGATTTTGGAGACTGGAGCCTATTACAGGTATTGGTTTTGGAAATAGCGTCAACCAAAAACTTTATTACTTAGTTGATGCTCGAAAATCCATTAAATCACTTTGGACCGGCATATTTCGATAACCAGACTACTCAGAAACTTTTCGTTTGGATATGTGTATACGAATTGAATAGACCTTTCATTCGATGTATGTCTCGATGCGTTTGGGGAACTTTGAAAATTTGGTGATTTTTTTAGACAAGTGGTTAGTCCATGATTTTTTCAAAATTCTCGAAAATTCAGTAAAAACACTTTGCTTGTAAATATTTCGAGAACCAGAATTCGCAGAAAATTCTGGTTTTCACCTCCGAATAGCTGTGGAAAATTTAACTGGGATTTTGGAGACTGGAGCCTATTACAGGTATTGGTTTTGGAAATAACGTCAACCAAAAACATTATTACGTAGTTGAAGCTCGAAAATCCATTAAATCACTTTGGACCGGCATATTTCGATAACCAGACCACTCAGAAGCTTTTCGTTTGGATGGGTGTATAGGGATTGAATAGACCTTTCATTCGATGTATGTCCCGATGCGTTTGGGGAACTTCGAAAATTTGGTGATTTTTTTAGACAAGTGGTTAGTCCATGATTTTTTCAAAATTCTCGAAAATTCAGTAAAAACACTTTGGCTGTAAATATTTTGAGAACCAGACCTCGCAGAAAATTCTGGTTTTCACCTGTGGATAGCTGTGGAAAATTTAAGTTGGATTTTGAAGATCCGAGCCTCTTTGAAGGCTTAGTTTCGGAAATAGCGCCAACCAAAAACATTATTAGGTAGTTGATGCTCGAAAATCCATTAAATCACTTTGGACCGGCATATTTCGATAACCAGACCACTCAGAAGCTTTTCGTTTGGATGGGTGTATAGGGATTGAATAGACCTTTCATTCGATGTATGTCCCGATGCGTTTGGGGAACTTTGAAAATTTGGTGATTTTTTTAGACAAGTGGTTAGTCCATGATTTTTTCAAAATTCTCGAAAATTCAGTAAAAACACTTTGGCTGTAAATATTTTGAGAACCAGACCTCGCAGAAAATTCTGGTTTTCACCTGTGGATAGCCGTGGAAAATTTAACTAGGATTTTGAAGACTGGAGTCTATTACAGATCTTGGTTTCGGAAATAACGTCAACCAAAAACATTATTACGTAGTTGAAGCTCGAAAATCCATTAAATCACTTTGGACCGGCATATTTCGATAACCAGACCACTCAGAAGCTTTTCGTTTGGATGTGTGTATAGGGATTGAATAGACCTTTCATTCGATGTATGTCCCGATGCGTTTGGGGAACTTTGAAAATTTGGTGATTTTTTTAGACAAGTGGTTAGTCCATGATTTTTTCAAAATTCTCGAAAATTCAGTAAAAACACTTTGGCTGTAAATATTTTGAGAACCAGACCTCGCAGAAAATTCTGGTTTTCACCTGTGGATAGCCGTGGAAAATTTAACTAGGATTTTGAAGACTGGAGTCTATTACAGATCTTGGTTTCGGAAATAACGTCAACCAAAAACATTATTACGTAGTTGAAGCTCGAAAATCCATTAAATCACTTTGGACCGGCATATTTCGATAACCAGACCACTCAGAAGCTTTTCGTTTGGATGTGTGTATAGGGATTGAATAGACCTTTCATTCGATGTATGTCCCGATGCGTTTGGGGAACTTTGAAAATTTGGTGATTTTTTTAGACAAGTGGTTAGTCCATGATTTTTTCAAAATTCTCGAAAATTCAGTAAAAACACTTTGGCTGTAAATATTTTGAGAACCAGACCTCGCAGAAAATTCTGGTTTTCACCTGTGGATAGCTGTGGAAAATTTAACTAGGATTTTGAAGACTGGAGTCTATTACAGATCTTGGTTTGGAAATAACGTCAACCAAAAACATTATTACGTAGTTGAAGCTCGAAAATCCATTAAATCACTTTGGACCGGCATATTTCGATAACCAGACCACTCAGAAGCTTTTCGTTTGGATGTGTGTATAGGGATTGAATAGACCTTTCATTCGATGTATGTCCCGATGCGTTTGGGGAACTTTGAAAATTTGGTGATTTTTTTAGACAAGTGGTTAGTCCATGATTTTTTCAAAATTCTCGAAAATTCAGTAAAAACACTTTGGCTGTAAATATTTTGAGAACCAGACCTCGCAGAAAATTCTGGTTTTCACCTGTGGATAGCCGTGGAAAATTTAACTAGGATTTTGAAGACTGGAGTCTATTACAGATCTTGGTTTCGGAAATAACGTCAACCAAAAACATTATTACGTAGTTGAAGCTCGAAAATCCATTAAATCACTTTGGACCGGCATATTTCGATAACCAGACCACTCAGAAGCTTTTCGTTTGGATGTGTGTATAGGGATTGAATAGACCTTTCATTCGATGTATGTCCCGATGCGTTTGGGGAACTTTGAAAATTTGGTGATTTTTTTAGACAAGTGGTTAGTCCATGATTTTTTCAAAATTCTCGAAAATTCAGTAAAAACACTTTGGCTGTAAATATTTTGAGAACCAGACCTCGCAGAAAATTCTGGTTTTCACCTGTGAGTAGCTGTGGAAAATTTAAGTTGGATTTTGAAGAACCGAGCTCGAAAATCCATTAAATCACTTTGGACCGGCATATTTCGATAACCAGACCACTCAGAAGCTTTTCGTTTGGATGGGTGTATAGGGATTGAATAGACCTTTCATTCGATGTATGTCCCGATGCGTTTGCGGAACTTTGAAAATTTGGTGATTTTTTTAGACAAGTGGTTAGTCCATGATTTTTTCAAAATTCTCGAAAATTCAGTAAAAACACTTTGGCTGTAAATATTTTGAGAACCAGACCTCGCAGAAAATTCTGGTTTTCACCTGCGGATAGCCGTGGAAAATTTAACTGGGATTTTGAAAACTGGAGTCTATTACAGGTCTTGGTTTCGGAAATAGCGTCAACCAAAAACATTATTAGGTAGTTGAAGCTCGAAAATCCATTAAATCACTTTGGACCGGCATATTTCGATAACCAGACCACTCAGAAGCTTTTCGTTTGGATATGTGTATAGGAATTGAATAGACCTTTCATTCGATGTATGTCTCGATGTGTTTGGGGAACTTTGAAAATTTGGTGATTTTTTTAGACAAGAGTGGTTAGTCCATGATTTTTTCAAAATTCTCTAAAATTCAGTAAAATCTCTTTGGTTATAAATATTTCGAGAACCAGACGTCGCAGAAGCATCTTGTTTTCATCTGTGGACAGTCGTGGAAAATTTAGCCGTGGATTTTAAAAACCCCTAGTGCACGGTTAAATTGTCAAAAACTTACATAGCTCTTGGAATTTTAAGTTTACATTGAATATTAGACTGCAACATTTATATATAATAAATATTAGCTCTAAATTTTGACCAGTCTATTGTTAAGATATAAGTGTAATACAACTTGAGAATTTGCTTACTTTAAAGCAGTTTGCTATCGTTTTCCTAATATCAAAAACTTTTTACTTGTATCTAGTAACATTTTTTTAATAAATTGTTTTTGAACACACCCAAAACTTTGACAATAAGTATTATAAAAATACTTATGGGAAAAGATCATTTTGACATTTGGAAATACCATAGTATCATATATGAATGAAGAGTTCATATGATACTAAAAATATGAAATAGGTTTTCGAGGATTTTGGGTTTAAAAAATGTTGTTTTCGAACATAGTTATTAGCATATCACCAATTCAACCTGTAAGTGAGATCAAAGCAGAAAAGTGCGCCGCCAGTGGCAACATCGAACAAAGCTTAGGTTTCTTCCGAGTTATTTGGAATGTTCGACTGTTGGCCCTGTCTCTTTGTACCTGTATCTACTCTCATCTTATACAAAAAATTGCGTTATCACGTCAATAAAACAAACAAATTTTCTGTTATTTAAAAAAAGACCATTATCTCAGTTTATTTATTATTTTCCTTTTCAAACAAAAGAAATAGTTCGTTTGATACATGCGATAACTATTTCAATTAATCTGTTACCATTTTAGTTTGTTTTTAATTTATAATCTTTATACAATTTAATAGCTTTGAATTTCTTTTCAAATTTAATTTTTAGCTCAACATTTTTCTTATTCAATTTATATTATGTTTGTACTGGCTACTATAAAAATACAGATATTTTATATATTCAATATCTAAATATATTTTAATTATTATTTTTATGGTACTTTAAAATTGTATTTATTTATTGTTAGTTATATTACTTATTTGTTTTTTCTTTTATATATCCATTCTAAATATCTACTCAAATATACAAATTTTATTATAAATTTTATTTTTGTTTTCAATAAATACTAAATACTAGTTAATAATATAATATTTATTTTATAAAATTATCCTTATTTTATATTCTCCTGTTCGGTTGTTAGACATTATTATTTAAATTTATTGTATATTCGACAGTGGTGTTTTGTTTGTTTCATTTGTGTCTTTTTATTTTGGGAAGAAACCACGTTTTTTTCTTATTAAAAAAAAACCGTTTTTTTAACTGTTTGTTGTAGGAAATTTGTATTGTTTATTATAATTGTTTTTTTTTTTTTGTTATAAAAGGAATTCAATACCTTAATATATATAATAATTTATTAATATACATGGTGTTAATAAAAATTTTGTGTAAAGTTTCTACAAGTCTTTGATGATTTATAAAATTTGTTATTTTTTATAAATTTCTTCTCACTAAATACCTAAGGTGTTTGATTTTTGTTTGAGAAAGTTGTTAATTTTTATGTTCTTTTACTTGGAAGACCACATTGTCGTCTTCTTAGCTTTATATTAAGAATACAAAAAAAAAAAACAATTGATTTTGATTAATATTTATTGCTATAATTTTATTGAAATGTCCTGCATTTCACTCTCTAAACAAAACTTACACGCACACGCACAACTGCCGGGATGGATACAAACTTATTACTTTCTTTTTAAATTAAAGGTTCGACCTATAATGCAGGCGCATTCAGAGAAATTAGCAACAAAATATCCCTAAAAATGTCAGACAAAAACTTATTAATAATATTTCTTTTTTTACACTTTAAATAAGAACAAAATAATGTATGTAGGTAGATATAGTACAAAGATATCTTAAATATTATTTATGAATATAATTCAAAAAAAAAATAATGTAAGAAAAAAAAATATTTAACATGTATTAGATACAAATAATTCACAATGACTTCTTAATTATTTTCAATTGGGGGTATAAAGTATTAAATATTTTATTATTTACAAATGCTAACAACAAAAAATTCAAATTCAAAAATTATTCACCACACTTTAGACCAACACAATCAGTATTCTATTGAAGAACCATTTGCATTTTGAATCTTTCAAAATTGATTGGTCTAAATTGGTTTGTTTCCCTGCTAAATGGTAGTGGTAGTTGTATTGGATGTTTTGTTGTTTCTATATGCGCAGTATTTTTGTTTTTTAATTTATTTTCTTCTTTTGTCTTTATATAGGCAGTGTAATTTTTTTTTTTTATAATAATTAATAATTTTTGTTTTTCTTCGTGTTGTATAATATATCACAATTAAGTCTTTTTCTTTATACAAAAATGAAATCCTACGAATTTTATGTATAAAGTAGTTTTTAATGCTTATGGAGAAGAGCGTTTTGTTTTTTTTTTTTTTAATAAATGTTGAATATTTTTAGGTAGACAAATTTATTAACTTGCATAGGAACGTCGGACTGGAACTGGAGGAGGTATTTTTGATTTTCGTATTGGCGATGATTGTTTACAAGTTGGAATTCTACTTATTGGTGGTGTGGATGGTGATGATGAAGACGTTGGTGATGATTTTTCTGATTTGTTTTCCTGGAATAAAAAAAAAAAATGAATTTCAAAAGAAAATTGAGAAAAATCGAAAATAACATTAATTTATTATGAATAAATGCTCATCATTTATGATGATTGAATTTTTTAATTATACTAGGCCGTCAATTGAGACCGATTAAAATATTACAAAATAAATAAATTAGAGGCCAACTTATTGCCTTAAATTCAATCGTTCCCGTGGAAGTGTGAATCGTGGGACCTACAATTTTTAGCCGAGTCCGATGAGATATACCCTTGGAGGATTTAAGTTAAATAAAGTTTTATCAAAATTGTTAAAGCTGTTTTGGGAACAATTGAAAAACAAAACAAAATCGTTTAATTAAAGGTAGGTATCCGTTTCTAAGTGAGTTTCAAAACACCAAATCAAATAAATCACTTGTTACGGACTTATAGACTAACAAATTTTGCCCACAAAGGAAAAAGAGCTAAGACTAAATATTGTCAAATCTATTGCACTAGTCAACAAAATTGAAATATATTTTTTCGAAAGATGTTGTGGTGTATTGTACACTGGGCCAAATACAAGTTTCTTTTTAAAAATGCAATAAAATGAACAAAATTTAATATTTTCTATGTATTATGGCTTTATTAGTAAGGCTAGGACTGCACTTGCGATTTTTTGTCGAGGCGATTAAGAAGTCGTAGTCGCTACAAATTTTTGTCATGCACGCACTTGTGATTTTTTTGAGAGCGATTATTTAATCACAAAAAATAAAACACACTACTTCTTATGTGAGTGCACGCATTTGCTACAAATAAGTAGCGACAGAAAAATCGTTTGAAAAAATGGAACTTGTTTCATTTTTATAATCGCTACGATTTTTAAGTCGCATGTGCGTGCATTCACATTTAGCACCATGTGTCCTATTTCTTGCGGCCAAGAAATCGTGGATTAAAAATTGCAAGTGCGTGCATAACAATTTCTTCTTACTACTACGATTTTTAAGTCGTAGTAATTTAAATCGCAAGTGTGAGCATGAGCATGTCCATTTTAGTACATATGTTTCATTTTAAATTACGACAATCGCATCGCAAGAAAAATGAAACAAATTGCGAACTTTAAGGCTAGGATCGCACTTGCGATTTTTCGTCGAGGCGATTAAAAAGTCGTAGTCGCTACAAATTATTGTCATGCACGCACTTGCGATTTTTTGCGCGATTATTTAATCGCGAAAAATAAAACACTACTTTTTATGTGAGTGCACGCATTTGCTACAAATAAGTAGCGGCAGAAAAATCGCCTGAAAAAATAGAACTTGTTTCATTTTTATAATCGCTACGATTTTTAAGTCGCATGTGCGTGCATTCACATTTAAGGCCATGTGTCTTACTTTTTGCGACTAAAAATCGTGGATTAAAAATCGCAAGTGCGTGCATGCCAATTTCTCTTTGCGACTACGATTTTTAAGTCGTAGTAATTTAAATCGCAAGTGTGGGCATATCCATTTGAGTACATGTGTTTCATTTAAGTTTACGACAATCGCATCGCAAGAAAAATGAAACAAATTGCGACTTTTAAATCGTCATGATTTGTTGGTAGCAAGTGCGTTCATTCTCATTCAAATTCATGTGTTCTATTTTTGCGACTAAAAAATCGTGCGATTGAAATCGCAAGTGCGGTCCTAGCTTTAAGTGGATGGTCGTGCGGCTTCAATTGCTGAGTCAATTAGACCTTGTAAGTGAATAATACGAGAATTCTCTTCAAGCTAGTGCGTGAAATGTTGATGTTATTGAATTGAGTCTCACTCTTTCGGCTGCAGCAGCCGCATTTTCGTATGTGCGCTCCGTACGACGACGGGGACCATAAGTGTCGTCCACTAGCATACCAGTCTCACGAACTTTTTGCACAAAATTGCGTACAGCAGGCGAGGTGAGTGCTTTTCGGCAAAAACTTTTTTTCAAAAACGAACTTTTTAGGCTACACAGCACTCACTTTGGAAATAAGTTTTTAATATTCCCCAACTTTGTTCAAGCGTAAAGCGACTCATTTCATCGGATGTTTGATACTGAATTTCTGTCAAGATTTCGAGCGAAAAACAGTTGTCAGTGTCAAAATGACTTATGATTGAAAAAAAGAAAGCACTAGATGGCTTAAACCGTAGAATCCAAAGTCAGAAATATTCTATGACACCACTATTTTGAGATATTCGCATTTGAAAATTTAAAAAATGTTGTCTTTTTCGCCGTTTCCGTGGTTATGTTATCGCACAAACCACACAACAATTTTTTTTTTAAATTTTAAACGGAAATATCTCATTAAATATTTTTGACTTCGGATTCGATTTCAGCACACCAAAAATCTGCGGATAGGCGTGATAATGGAGAAGGTAGAGACGGGGAGGAGATTTGATACGTGACATTTAGAAATATTTAGTTCTGAGCAATTTTTCAGGCAAGAAATTGTCCAGATCAAGTTGTAGAAGAGTAGAATCATGTGTCGAAGAAATGGTCTAGAAAAACCTGGTACCATCGGCGCGGCGTAGGGAATATTTGATGACCATTTCAATATCGTTAGTAGAAAGAATAAAAAGGATAGGTCCTAAGTGGCTGCCTAGTGGGATCCCGCAGGTAGCTAATAAATCTTCAGGGAAGGTAGAACTGAATCGACCTTAAAGGTAACGTTTTTTCAGTTGAGAAGAAATCCATCTTAAGAAGATATGTAGGTTTAATCCCAAGCGTGGACAGTTTGAATAGAATAGGCCTATGTAAATTTTTTCAAAAGCCTGAAATCGGTTGAGTCAACGTCGACTTCCTTTCTGTTCTCTAAGGCTGAGAGGCTAAAGGATACGAATTCAACGAGGTTAGTCGTTGTGGACCTACCTTCGACAAAGCGAGTGGAAATGAGAGACTTAAAACGAAAACTTATATCTTCGTACAAAATGCTTTCAAATATTTTGGGAATATGTGAAAGTTTAACAATCGAGTGATAGTTTGTAACTTCAGACTTTGGGCCCTTTTGGTGTATTTCGGCTATGAAAAAATACAAAACAAAACCAATTGAACTTTTTCTGGCCCATATGTATCTTACAATATCAAATAATATCCCAAAAATAGGGAACCTCTTGGGTATATGGGTATGTATATGGTACATGTGAAATTCCAGGAATAGACCACACACAACTTTAAACTTATGTCTTACATCAAAAACATACAGTGATTTACGTGTTATGGTGTATCGAGTTGCCATTCACCCTTAAACAAACTTCTAAAAAGCCATGATTTTTTAACAAGATCTTATGGGAATTCAATTCCACCATGAAGGCAACAATTTTCTTAAAATATTGACAAGCTACGAGTTTCAATCGAAAAAGTAAAAGAACTAATAATGTACACATAATCATACCTTTTTGGGAGATTCAAGGGATGGCAATCGCTTCCAGCCATTACTCTTTCGCCACGACGGACCACTTTTAAGACCTGCCGTCACTGTTGTTGTCGTCGGTTTAGTTGTCACAGCCACTAAAGAAGCCGGCGGCGGCGACGGCGTCACCGTTGGTAAATTAGTAGGTGTTGTTGCTTCACTCTTTGACGGTTTAATTTCTTCATTTTGAATATTTCTTAATATACATTGTGGCTCCTCATAACTAAAACTGCTAACTAATTCTGGCAACTCAGCTATACACCTCGTATGTTCATCCGATTCACTTGAGGAACAACTGGTGACTTGTGCTTGTCCAGCTTCACTTGGTGTTGGACTAGGACCTCTAGTTCGACAATTCTCTGATGTAGTATCATCTTCATCGTCTGTTTCCGCATCCAGGTATGAGTACAAACTGCGTGTACTTCCCGATGGGATATTGACCAATTTATAAAAGTCCTTCGTGAAATCTACACAAGCTACTTCTTCGTCTTCTGAGAAGACGATCTGAAATAAAAAATCGCCCCATACAATATGAATTCCTTAAATCAATTATATTATTACTCACAGTTTGTTGTAGTAGTTTCGCTATTCCTTCAGATTGTGATGCCATCATGGTGGAATTGAGGAAATCACTCGTATTCCAGATCCAATCACGTTCGTGCTCTCGTTCATGCTCAATAACTTCATCGTCCAATGTTATAACACCCAATTCTTCTTGTGACATACTCCAGTCTTCCATTTCTGTGGAACATGGTTCGGCAGGCAGAAGCCATTGTTCTGGCTCCTCGGGCAAATCTTCCAAATGTCCATTCGATGGTTGTGGCTGACCACTGCTCATTGTGCAATATCCTTCATCTTTACCCTTCGCTGGACTTCCCGATAGGACAGCATTTTGTGCTTCTAATTCGTATACACGACTTTTAAGCACAGAAACCTCTTGACGTAAGCTATCCTCCAGCACAATAGCATCAACGACTTTTCGCATCACATCGTCTAGACAGTGTTCGTATTGGCGGATTCGGAGTGTAAGTGCTTTGTTTTCTTGTTGCATATTGTGAAGGAGTGTTTCTTGACGTGCAAATCGTGCCTGTAAGAAAATTAAAACAAAAAAATAGTTTTTAAATTTTTGTTTTGTATCGATTTTTGTTTATGTAGGTTAAATTTGTATTGGAGGTCTTTCTTCCGTAACAACTTCTGGTAGGACCTCTAGAAACCCATGACGCACTTTATTTGGAGACAAGATTATAATTTCAATCGTTCATCAGCTACATATAACTGGCTAAAGATGCCCTTAATACTTGATTGTACATAGTTTAGTGTTTTAACCTATTTAAAAAATAACTGTAAGAGAATAAGCTAAAAAGAAAACGAAATGAACAAGCCATTTAATCCATTTTCTAAAGATTTTTACTCTTTTACTTTTTTTAATTTTCTTGAGGACAGCTACAATGACAAGTATTAGTCGTTTATTTTAGTATTTAAAAATAATTGAGGGCGCAACTACTTGTTAAGAACCAGGATCTAGTGACTCACAACTCTCAACCATTCTTGTCTGCGTGTTACCAGGAATGCAGAGTTCCTTCAATTTTGTACCGATTTCGAACGGCTACTTTTGGAGGATTTATCAGTTCCTCGCAAGGGGAAGTACACCCTGGAAAACTTTTTTGCAGCGACTGAGAATCGAACCCAAGACCCTCTGCATTACAGTACAAGGCAACTAATCATTATGGCAAGGGATACTACAATTACCGATTTAGTATTTAAAACGAATTGGGGGCTCAACCCGGACCTAGTGACTTGCAACTCTCAAACATTACTGGAGGCGTGTTGTAGTAATGTATGTATATATGGATGTAGGGGCTTACAGTTCTTACGAACCCGAATTGCTAAGATGAGAAGTAGGTTTTTGTGACAAGAGAAACTTTTGAAGGTTATGTTAGTTCCTCAGAAAAGACATTTTTTTTAGGTGGCAGCGGCTGGGAATCGGACCCAGAGTTCCCGCATTAGAGTGAAACTCAATAAGCAAATAGTTAAACGAACTCCGTAATTTTCAGTTTATTACGTCATTATACTCAAAAGTTGTCAATTTGCACTAATGTAATCCTATCCCGTTCCTATAAACGATGGAATTTATGTTTTCGAAAGCTACCAAATTATTACGCGATACACCCATTCTTAAATCTTTCCACTCCTGTTTTGTTTTTGTTACGGGACAGAAAACCCAAATTGTTATGTTTCTTTAATTAATAGATGCTGACACACAAGGTTAGCAAAAGAAAAATAGAAGACATTATACATATCATGTCATAACTCTATTTCAACTAGCCAGTCAGCGAGTAATTAGAGTAATAAAATCAGCACACCTACTTTGCCGCCTTCAGATCTAATTTTAAAATCTCACCTCACCTCCATATCCCTCCTAACGACAGAACCACAAATCCAAGAGCTATATACAATATTACCCCATAGCACTGTGTCTAATATTGATTTGGAGCAAACCTATTGAATTACCATGGACATGACGGACTGAACGTCAAAACCGAAAAATAGCCAAACCAAGCAGCAGCCGCCCATATATAATGACCGCATCATGTTGACTGCACCTTCGCCACCCATTGCCCATACCCAGGTTCTTCATTGAGTGAATTCTAATAAAATATTATATTCATGAGCTGCGGAAACCACAGCTCGAAAGCTCAATCGGGGTCGGCACGGGGCATATTAAACGAACAAAAAATTTACCGAATGACCATTGACCGAACACCACCACAAAAGCTATAGTAGTTATTAATGGGATTAAGCTGCAAGAATAGACCACGGCTGCAACACGACCGACACTTGATTTTTGTTTTTCCCATAATTTCGGTCTCAACCTGAATCATGAACAGTGAGTCTGAGTCTAAGATTAGTTTAACAACCGAAACTAAGTTGACTATATGACTTGATATTTATCGGTCTCCAGTGATCCACACAGTTTGACATTTTTGACAGGTAAGTCAAGCGCTGTCGGTCATTCATGGGTGTTGGGTGTTTTGAAAAATAGTTTCAAATAAGCATGCAAAAATGGTGTAAGTAATGTGATGTCAAAGGTGTGTTAGCTGGAAAGATAGAACTCAAAAGTTAAACTTGACTAGAAATCTTTTTTTTTTTAAACATAATTAATTGATTGAGAGATTTATTTTAAAAATATTTTACGCTACCATGCTAATGCAGATGTTAGGTAAGATTTCTACATGTTGTATTTACTAATGACTTTCGAAAGCTTGCAGGATTGTTAGCACTTTACAGATGAGCTTACAGTTAGATTGTGCTTATGACATATGTAAGTAGAAAACCCATCCATTTTAATTGAGAAAATTATCAGTTTTTCGTTAGTGAGAACACACGTCGTAATTGAATTTGACATTTCGGTGTCAAATCATAGTTTGTTAAATTAACCGTACAAAATTGTTTAATCTATTATTTTTTTAACAAGTAAATTGTATAAGACTGTTACCTAAGTAGTAATAACATGTGTTATCACAAGTTTTAGTTATACGACTTATTTTAGTCTTTGTGGAATGTTTACGGGAGTGATTATGGATTTACAGAAATTTTACTTCCCATACGCAAACTGAATTAATGCTTCTTTCCCGTTTTTACTTGCGATATATGTAGGTACTATAGGGCAAGTTCTGCATTTGGAAAAAAAATCGAACTCGAGATTTTGATCAAAGTTGACATTACGATAATAGCGAAGACGAAAAAAGTGGGTCCCGCAATTCCGTCTGTCTGTCTGTCTGTATGTCTGTATGTCTCGAACTACAGCCTAAACTACTGGAGGTATTTTTTTCAAACTCGGTAGTTAAGGGTCTTCGGTGATTCCCTAGAGGGGAAATTGAAATTTTTTTTTTAGCTCCAAAACTAACGGTACCCCCCGTACACCCGTAATGCAAAATCTTATTTATCTCGAAAACGGCTCTAACGATTTTGAAAAAATTAGGTGTGATATTATAGACATGGACTACATTTTGGTCAATAAAAATTATGGGGCAAAATGTTATTAACGGTACCTGTCATAGAACCGTGTTTTTTATTTTCGACTTTCTCATTAACGGCTCTAACGATTTTAACCAAAAATTTTCACCAGGAGCTCCCTTAAGTTTAAAATAATATTGTATATAAAAATATTCGAAAAATTATTTGTTGTTATTTGTTTCTTGAAAAATTCTAAAGAAATTTCTTATATAAAAAATTTTTTTAATAATAATGTAAATCGATTTTTTAAAGTTTGTTGGCATAAATTCATACTTTTCTAGAAATCAGACGGCAAAGTACTTTTACATAAGAGCAAGTTCGTGCGATCCAGTCGTGCATTTTATTTTTTAATAAATTTTGTCTACGTACGTAACACTAAAATTTGTAATTCTGAATTAAGCTGGGTACTTAGTTGAAAAAAGATTGAAAATTGTATTGAAACAAATTCAAATGAGTTTAATATTCACGGTCTGTGAATTCTTTTAAAGCTTATAGTACATACCTTGAAATTAATACTTTTTACATTATTCAACTTTTGTTAGTAGTAAATATTACCACATGAGAAAAAGCAAAAGTGCAACGGACGCCTAGGATTTTGCATGATAATTCATATTCACTCGAATTGTGTAGCTGGATCAAAGAAAGAAAATTTTGGTCCATCAAGCCGGATTTAACAGTCTGTTGTTAAAATATTGTTGTGGTATTGGTTATTTTTTTTTTAATTTCTTTCTTTATTAATTTGTTCATACTAGTTTAGCAGTGATCGAAATTTCAAGTAGCAAAACATGAACAATACTTCAATTGATAGCGAACGCTGTTTGTATCTGTTTTCACTTTAAAAAATATGTTTAATACAAAATACTAATTTTAATGTGGTATCATTTTTATTCGAGGACAGAACAAAAAATGTTTTATCTTTAAATTATAAAACATAATTCAAAAACTTTCCAAAACTTCTTTTTCCCATTTCCTTAAAAATTTTCAATGTGTAGGGGAGAAGAGCAAGGCTTGATCCTTTCTGCAGTTACTCTATTTTATTTTTATATTTAAGTCTCCTCCAAGCATGATGTTTATTTCAAAATAGAGCTACATTCACTTGCTACTCGTATCTTTTTTTATTCACAACACAATAAAATCATTTAGAAGAAAAAAAGTGTCAAAGTGATCAAGTCTAGCTTTTTTAATGATCTTCTGTAAATGTCAAAAAAAATCAATCAAGACTTACATTTTTATCATGGTGATTTTCACGAACGAACAACATTGGGAAATTATTTCTACTGAAATTCTGAGTCGGTCGCAACTTGAAAAGCGTCCTTTCTTGAATTTTCTGTCGTAATAGTTGTCTCACCAGATAGGCTATGTGTTCTTTAGTTAATAGATTTGAGTGCTCATATTAAATATTCTTGTGTCGGTGAGATAACGCAACATTTATAATAAAAAAATTTACACTTTTACAGTACCGAAAATATCGCAGGGTTACGTCCTTTTGTACAAAAAATTTACAAGAATTGGGAATCTCTCAGTCTACAATTTTGCATAAAGATCTTGGGATATACACGTACAAGATAAATTTTATATTTAACAACAACAGAAGCCTTTTGACATTTTTAAGTTTCAAAGCCTCTATCTGGAAAGCTAAGATTCTGGAAAAGTTGAAACAAAAAATACTGAACTAAGTACATTCACCTTATTGAAAAGACACTTTACTCTACGTTTTCATTAAAACCTAAATGAGACAATTTCGCAAATAATAGCAAAAAATGTTTTTATACGAAATTTTCTAATTTAGTATGACAGCTCATTTCGTTTTCAATTGTAATTTGTCACTAACCACTTGTTATGTGTTGTTTTCTCTATAGGTCACAGTTCTTCATGGGTCGAGTTCCAAGGCATTCAAAATGGATTCCGATTGACTGTGTTCGTTTGGCTTTTGCTTAATTTCCAGCTTATGTTGGTTTTCCATTGGTAAAATAAATCGATTTATTTTCGATAAAGATCTGTCCAAATGTCGATTTTGGCAAATTTTGCATTCCATTATTAGTCCAATCAAATTAGTATTTTATATCTACAAAAAATACTGCGTCGAATTTTTTTTTTTGTTTCTTAAAGAGTACCTATTGGAGAGTGTAAATCCAAAAAGTTCGAACAAAAAACGCCCTTGCGTTGTCCGCCATTTTGAAAAAGGCTTTGGAAAGCTTGAACTCGATTTTCTCGGCTCCTATCATATATAGAGCTGTATTTTTTTTTAGGTTTGTACGTTAAAATATCTTCTTTAACTTTTGTTGAGAACAAAATTTGAAACCTCTTTCCAAAAAAAAGTTATCGACGAAAAACTGTCGAGATTTTGAAGTAAAAAATGGTTTTTAACGTTTATCTCGCCTCATGTTCATCTGATCAAAAAAATACTTAAGTTGTTTTTTATAGATCACTTTATTTCCTACATTTTGGTATATTTAAATTTTATGTGCGACAAAAACTGTAGGATATATAACCTGTCAAAATGGCCAATAGCCTGCGAAAATTAAAAAAAAAAAATTACTCACGTTTGAAAATTTTCAAATTTGATTATGTTCATTATGAATTTTTTTTAATGTGGTGTCCCCAGAAGGTATAATCCACGATTAAATCGTTTTCGTTTCTATATCAGCCTATCGATAGCTCAATGTGGCATAGTTTTTTCATGTCTTTCTTATCTCCTTTTTTTTTGGGGCTAGGCGTGCGGACATCAATGATCATATTAACTTTGTCAATGGTAGTTTCTTCAATGTTTTCAGGTTTCCAGTAAATTTTGCAAGGTAGGAACATTCTCGCATGTGTTTCCACTGCAGTAGAAACATAATTAGGAACAATTCAGACCAGTTTTCCGATAGCCACAAGCTTGGCCACACTGGCCCTTGCATTTGCAGGGTATAGTTTGCAATATGCTTTGTGGAGCTGGATCCTGAGTGGTTGTAACTGGCTCTAATCCTCTCGGAGTTCTTTTCCAACCCCATTTTAGTGGGTCATGGTGAACATCGATCCAAGTCTGTACTTGATGGTAGGTAAGGAATGTGTGTTGCCGAGCATCTGTTGCACTAGGAGGTAATGAAGATAGATTAAACTTAGTTTTTTGACGTTTTAACTAAGTCGCTATATCGCAAAGGATCCAGTGACCCATTTTCCTTCCCATTGAACAACGCAATAAAAACTTTTTCTCCGGCGGCTCCCAGAACGTTGCTATCAACATCTTTGGATCTGGATTATACCTCCTGGAGACCCCATATTTAAAAAAATGCGCCGTAACTCTACCTCGGTGGTGTTGCGGAAAAGAGTTTGAACTGTTTCTTTAAATTTCATAATGAACATAATCCAATTTGAAAATTTTCAAACGTGAGTAATTTTTTTTTTTTTTAATTTTCGCAGGCTATTGGCCATTTTGACAGGTTATATATCCTACAGTTTTTGTCGCACATAAAATTTAAATATACCAAAATGTAGGAAATAAAGTGATCTATAAAAAACAACTTAAGTATTTTTTTGATCAGATGAACATGAGGCGAGATAAACGTTAAAAACCATTTTTTACTTCAAAATTTCGACAGTTTTTCGTCGATAACTTTTTTTTGGAAAGAGGTTTCAAATTTTTTTCTCAACAAAAGTTAAAGAAGATATTTTAACGTACAAAACTAAAAAAAAATACAGCTCTATATATGATAGGAGCCGAGAAAATCGAGTTCAAGCTTTCCAAAGCCTTTTTCAAAATGGCGGACAACGCAAGGGCGTTTTTTGTTCGAACTTTTTGGATTTACACTCTCCAATAGGTACTCTTTAAGAAACAAAAAAAAAATTCGACGCAGTATTTTTTGTAGATATTTCGAATTAATTAATTTAATTTGACTGGACTATATGACTACCCTTAAAATGTTTTAGCACAGTGCGAGCGTTTTAGGAAAGTGGGAGAGGATTTAAGGGGAGATACCGATGCACATTGGTTTTGAATGTCTGAACATTACAATGGGAGGGAAAAGCATTCCATATTCATGTGGTGCGGCTAAAGAAAGAATCTCTGAATTTAACTGTACGTCCGAAATTGGGCTCAAGGGTAAACTGATGACATTCCTTAAAGCGTGTTTATTACGGTTAAATAGTTTAAGGGAGGAATGCAGCTGGCTATTTCACTAGAACAGTGTTTATAAAAATAACGGTAAAATAGTGAGACAAGAAACATTGCGAAGTTGCTCAAGAATTTCAAATGTTTCTGTTATATGTACTTTTATCACCTATTATGATATTAATGTGTCATAGAATCGTTTTTTTTTTTTTTATTTTCGACTTTCTCATTAACGGCTCTAACGATTTTAACCAACAATTTTCACCAGGAACCAGGAAGTTTAAAATATTGTATATAAAAATATTCGAAAAAATATTTTTTGGGTTTTTTGAAAAAAAAAAAAAAATTCCAAGTTAATTTTTGAAAAATCAATATCTTAAAAACGTGTAAATGATTATTTTTTAAAATTTTTTCTTAAAATCTATACTACTAAATACCTCAAATTGGCATCCCAAATTTTGTTCTCGAAAAATCTTAAAGAAATTTGTTATATAAAAAATTACTTTAATAATAAAACGATTATTAAACTAATTTTGTATAAATTCATAATTTTCCGGAAATCAAACGGCAATTCCATGCATTTGAAGATTTTTATCTCATTGAATCCATGTTTTATATTTATAAAATGCATTGTACATATTTTAAATCCCAAAGTACTTTTACATAAGAGCAAGTTCGTGCAATCGAGTCGTGCATTTTATTTTTTAAATTTTTACACACTTAAGGGGTTATTACTGTCTAACACTGGGCGAGCTTAAAATAAAGTGAAGAGGATTTAATAGAAAATGCCGATGCATATTGGTCTTTAAAGCTTGCACATCAAAATCAGTTTTGCAAATCTCTGTATTTTAAATTTCTATAATAACGAAACAAGGGCTCCACTTTTATTTTATTATTATTTAAGAATTTTGAAATCTAGAATTGATTAAATAATTTGAAATACACAAGTTTGTAATAAATAATTTGGAAACACACCCAGTTCAAATGTGTGAAGAACTTGTTGAACTGAGGTTTTAACGGCAGAATAGTGTCGTTTAATTTAAACTACAGAATAAACTCTATTCAAGGTTTAAATGACACTGAGAAACCAAATTTATTGTTGAACTGAAGTTTAAACCAAAAGTGGAGTTTAAACTTGCACTGTGAAACTGGAGCTTAGAGTTATGAGTATGACCACAAGTTTGATACAGTATACGTATGTAGTTTGTCATTTTTCAGTTCACTGAAGGGAGGGGGTTTGTTTGCTTGAAGTATTACGATAAGCTTCAAAAACGTTCCAACAAATAAGTCCGTTTATATTTCAGAATCCCAAATAATTTTTAACCGACAAAAATCGAAAAAACTAACCACAAAATGTTGTTTTCAGTATTTGCCGGCAAAATAGATCTAGGAATCCTGCATACATTTTTCGAGGAGACATTCGAAATTTCAGAAATACCTGTATAAACCGTCAAAATGTATTAAGATTTTGCAGTGGACTTGCTGTCAAATTTTTTTTGTTAAATATGCACTTTTCAATACATAAATTATAATAATAAAGATTTCGGAAGTACTTTCCAGTTTTCTATATGTACCTCTGTACTTCGTAACATTTTTTCCTTTTCCTAAACTATAAACATGTCTAGTCTTTCTTAAAAAAAAAATATGAAAAAAAATCAGCATATCCATTGAAAATCTGTAACAAATATAGAAAATAAATTTTTCGTCAGATGAAAAACTACACAACGTCCTTGCTCTTATTTCTTTGAAATGAATTTTTCTCCCTATTTAGTATTTCTATCAGTCTAACATTATTCTTGCGTACACACAGCCTCAAGCTCTTCAAAAATAGAAAATTCTTGTTTGCATAAGATTTAGGTTTCGTTACAATTTTTGTATCTATTTATGCAAAAATAAAATTTCATGCCGCCTCCTGTCACAGTTGTTGTTGAGTATATGAGTATAGTGCGAGTAAAGAATGATTTAAATTTAAAGCATACACTTAGGTCGTACGTATTTACAATGAAAACTGGAATACAAAAAAAAAATTGTAGAAAAGTGATTAATGTTCAAATCTGAAAAAGTACACATGATATTAAGAAAGCATATCTCAAAAAAAAAAACTTTATATCTAACAAAAAGCTTTAAGTATGACTACTTCCGCTGCACTAAACATACTGTTCCTTCGTTGATTCCTAGTTGTAGAGGGTTCCAGGCTCAATTTTTAATAATTTAATTGGCTTGCTTGAAAAAAATGAATTATTGACTTTAGATATCCGCATCTTCCCCGATAGTCAAAATGCTTTAGATCCCTGGAATCCGACTCTATAAGAGTCGACAATCTTTTATGAAGATGGCAGCCGTTCCATATTGGTCTTTGCTTGAGGCCGTTTAAATATAGGTATTTCTATCGCTTCATGTAAACCTAAGTTGAAACATGTCCCCATAAAAGAATAATCTTAGTTTAGATTAAATAAATCTTTCAAATTACAAATGGTGTTTCATTTTTTTCTATAAAGTGAAATAGAGACAGAAAGTTTATCTCGTGACAAACGAAGCAAACAAAACTCAAATACGCATTGAATGCGTTCAGCTCAATATGGGTAAAGGCAAGTTCGATTCCCAAAACTGTTGGCTCTATAAATTTTGTCAAAGATACATTTTCATTCTAATATATTTACAATTTAATTTTGTTTGGTAAATTTTCGAAAGTTCTCCAAGATTGAGGGTAAATCTTATTAGATCTCTCACGCGACATACGCTGGATTATATTGCACATTTGCTTCGTAAAAAGTTTCATAACTGGACAATGTGTAATAGACAATTCTGTATTACTGGCTCTGAACCATTTTAGAAACATAATTGAGCACTCAACTGTCATTGTACGAGGGCGGTCCGATAAGTACTTAGCCTATAAAAGAAAAACAAACCTTTTAGCTCGATGCATTTGATCCAGCGATGCTAAAACTTTTTAACCCATCCGAAAAATAGGTTTTCTCGCGGTCTGCAAAGTAGGCTTTCGTGGACTCATTCGACTCAAATTTCTGCCCGGCGAGTGATTTTTTCAAGTTTGCAAACAAAATAAAATGCACGACTGGGTCGCACGAACTTGCTCCTGTGTAATAGACTAGGAATTTTAAAAACGAATGTTATTAGAGAAAACTGTTCATAAGGATCAAATTCATTTTTTAAATTCTTTTAATATTAAGAGACGAAAACAGAATGCTATGCAAATATGAATGTATGCAAGAACAAAAATTATAAGTTGGTTTAGTGGTTTCTTAAAAATAGCTTTTATATACAAAATTTTTAAAAGATTTTTAAGAAAAAATTTTGGTACGCCAATTTAAAGTTTTTATTATTGTTCGAATAAAAATTAAATTTAAAAAAAACATATTGAGCCGCTTCTGAGATATCGAATTTTCAAAAAAAGAAAAAAATAGATTTTTTTTTCAAAAATTCAAAAAATATTTATTTTAAAGTTTTGAAATGCAATGTGTTTTAGACTTTTTAGAAGCTTCTCTACAAAAAATGTCATTAAGATCCGTTATGTGGATAATGAGAAATTCAAAATTCAAAAAAAAAATGTTCTATGGTAGGTACAAGCTGTAATATCTTAATTTCAAAATTTATTTTATTAAATTAAAGATCATAAAAATTAATTGAAAGAAAAAAAATTTTATCAAAATTCTAGGTGCCGTTTTCGAGAAAAATACGATTTTTGAAAACCATTTTTTTAAATTTTTTAACATTTGTATGGTGGGTACCTTTATTTTAAAGTAAAATGAAATTTTTTTCTTACATCTTGTAGATTATATGAAGAAACTTTTATTTATCAAGTTTAAAAAAAATTTAGCATGGGATTTTCGAAATATTGAGTTTTGAAAAAAAATTTTGAAGTTTTTTTTTAAAAATCCAAAAAATTTTCTTTTTGAAAATTTGAATAAACGATTCTATTTAAATTTTTGAAGAGCCTTCGCAAAAAAAAATGATCAAAATTGGTGGTACCGTTTTTGAGAAAATCAAAAACAAAAAAATGGTTTTTTTGGGTTTTTAGTTTTTAAATCTGTCCAGCAGTTTTTGAGAAAAAAAAATATTTATAAAATTTCGAAAAAATTCGTATGGCAGGTACCGTTATTTTTGGTCTTAAAAAAAAAGAAAAAAACGTGTGGGGGTAAAAAATCAAAACCCATATCTACCAAGTTTAAAGAAAATCGGCCGAGCCGTTTAGGCTGTAGTCGAAGCGATAGACAGACAGACAGACAGACAGACAGACAGAATTGCCAGACCCACTTTTTTAGTCTTCGCTATCATCGTAATGTCAACTTTGATCAAAATCTCGAGTTCAATTTTTTTTACGAATCCATAACTTGCCTTATAGTACCTATAAGTCGCAAGTAAAAAGTCGCACGGGGGCAAATCTGGAGAAAACGGTGGATGAGACAGCAGTTCGTAGTGCAATTCGACCAATTTGGCCTTGGTCTCACGGTTGCGCTTGCTGTCCAGAGTGAGCAAACGCGGCACCCATCGCGCCGACAGCTTTCTCATGCCCAAAATTTCATCGAGGATTTGACCAACGCGGTCTTTTGAGATGCCTACTGTTTCAGCTATCTCGCGCACCTTCAATCGGCGTCTGCCAATACGAGATCGTGGATTTTTAACACGTTATCCTCCGTGGTAGACATTTTCGGGGCACCTGGGCGGGGCTCATCAAAAACTGATGTGCGACCACGTTGAAACTCGTTCTTGATGGTCGCCATCGAAGGAGAAGAGTCACCGTACACAGCATGCAAGCACTCTTTGATTTCGCTGCGCGATTTCACTTACAAAAACATGAATCGAATTATCGGCCGATATTGCTCTTTTTCCATTTTTTTGTAAAATTCGCGGACAAACTGGCTTCAACACGTGGTCAAAACAAAACTACGAGTCCGACTCGGCTGGAAAATGTCCAAATTGTCTACTTCGTTTGCGAAAACATCAAGAGCGCTCCGAGTCAAAAAAGGATCATAGTTTTTTTTTTGACAGCTCAGTGTCTCGATCGGTGCTGAAAAAGATACATACACTCAAATTGAATAACACGCAAAAGCAGACTTTAGCGTGCACCACTTTTGGCGTTTAAAAATCCAACTATTCAAACCACAGGTTCACATAAGGTTGAAATAAGCTTCAGGCTCTCTTCAATTTCTCATATAATGACTTTGTTTGATAAATTTGAAAAAGATTTCAACTGACCTAAACAATCAAATGTTAGAAATCTGTACAGCATCATTGTGTTGAGGAAAAAATATCACGGAAGAGACTTTTTTAAATCTATTTCAACTACAACTCCAGTTGGAGTACTCCATTGTGTTCAGCCATTAACAAGAAGTCAAGAATGATGGACGAAAGGTCTCAAGACACATTCAGGAGATCCTCCTTGCTTTTTGGGTGAATCAGTTTAGCAACCTTTTTTTAGTACATTATCGCATGTCTTCAGGTAACCTTGTTAAAAGAACCAAATAGTAAATAAGTAATCGTTTCACAAATCTTCATGCTGGGGGCAATGAGTCCATTTAATATGTGTTGTTAATCAGAACTTCTACTATCGCCTCCTATTTTGTACCTTCGTAGAAGAGAACTTTCCTTCCACATGATTTTAATCAGTATGTGATATCAGAACTATGAGTCATGCGAGTCCGAAACACTACTAGTCCGATTTTGTTTCGCTTTGGATCTTTATACATACATAGATTCAAAAAAAAAACAAGTTCTTCATTTTTTCACGATACCCTAGCTCGCCCTTAAAGTGTATATCGCAAGTAAAACAAAAATATAATGTTGGTATAAAGATATTTATTTCAAAAACTGCATGCAACAATGCATAAATGATCAAAGACGAGGTTTTTTTTCTTTTTGTGTATCTTTCTCTTGTCAGCTGGGAGCTGCGAGCGATGGTTTATTTACACAGTTTTTATTCAAACATCATGTAGGTATACATGTCTGTCTACCCGGGGAAACACAACAAGCTAGCAAGTCAATAGAAAACTCCAAAGTGTATCGAGGTGAGCGAAGAAGTTTGAGGCACGACAGTGACGATGTTGATGACGATGACTTTGATGACAAGACATCTCTAAGCATCTCCTCAAGGCGCTATGTTTCATTGAGCAATTATTAAACTTTCGATAATTTTCTTTCATTTAAAAGTCCTCATCCGTTTCGAAGTGAAACGAACTACAAACATACATACATCCATAGATAAATAATGTAGCACCTGCTTGCTGCACCTTTCTTAACGGTTACGCATATCGAGTGCACTAAAATAGGTATAGATATTTTTCAGATTTTGCCTCTAACTATAGTCTTTAGACGAGATGACATGACACATGAGTTAACAGTTTAGAAGAACCTAGCAAATATTTGATCAAATCTCTGCGGAGACAGCAGGGATGTTATTGTATACTTTTGTTGTAGGCTTGTCAACATATTTACAATATTCCATTGAAATAATAATCAAATATCTCGAGGCACAATGTGCGAAGGGGGACGGAAAAGACTTTCATTTAGGTTACGGAAAGAGGGAAATGTCATGTCCTCTTAACTCAAGTTGTTAATGACATGAAAATAAGCTTCTGCAGAGACTTGAATATTTTAAAGATTCAAAAGAAAGTTGTGGTATAAGAAATTATAATTTGTGTAGGAAAATAATAAGTTTGTTATTTTGATCATAGAAGATGTTTTGTTTTTTGCCGCCGGCGAACATTGGCTTTTACAAACATGTTTTTCCCATTGGTCTTGAGAATGGGGTTTTTCTATTGGTCATTTACATAGAAACCTTATGAACAGTACAAAATGACAGTTGTTCTTCTGAAAAGAGGGGAAATCCTCCTGGATTTCAATTAAGAAAGAAAACAAAAAGGCTCCTGGGGGTCAATTCTCTATCTGTGAAACTGTGAAGTGATAAACAAGTTATCATTTCAGTTTTCACAGCCATTTTTCATTTTTACATTTCATGAACTCACATAATGCGATTCTGGAACTTATTCTGATAAGTTTGTCAAAACATGTACTAAAAAGTACTAAAATGAGAAACGCTCTCATTTTTATATACGATACTCATTTTTGAATATAATTTTGTTTTTGTAATTTTCATATTTTGTCAGGGCTTTTCACAAAATCGTTTGAGTGTGAAAACAAATTTAATATTTGAAAATATTTTGACATTTTATTAATTTTTTTCATAAATTGCGAATCGGATAGGGTGTGAAGTTGTGAAAAAACTTATCACTTCACAGTTTCACAGATACAGAATTGACCCCCTGGACGACTAATGGACTACATAATGAAGGTACAAGACGAGATATAACCAATAAACTGAATAAATTCATTCAATCAAAATCATACAAAATTGAAAGGGTCGAAAATACAGCTTTTTCGTATACATCTTTCGAGCACTCGAGTATTCATTTGGTATAATTGTAAGCTTTACGGTAACATCAAAAAATATGGTCATTGAGATTTTTCTAAGTGGTAACATGGTTTGTATTAGACTGAAATCGGATCAGAGGAGTTGGAAGCAGTTGATTCATATGAGCCAACACACACAAACAAAACACAGTGTTTCATACGCTTTTTGTCTTATGAATCGCAAACGTTTTGACTGATTTGGTGTGTTTTCGGCCTTAAGCTGGATTTAAACGACACGATATGATACAGATCTGCGCCTTCACGAAAACCCACAAGAAAAAGTCTAAAGGGGTCAAATCGCATGACCTTGGTAGCTAATTCACGTCACCTCAAATGATTCATGCCGAATGTCAATCGTGGCGTCGCTGTATGACACGCAGTGCCGTACACCTGGAACAACATGACGTCTAGGTACATATGGCTCAATTTGAGCCATAAGAATTTGGTTATCACCGTTCTGCACCCGCAGTTGAGGGTGACCGCCTCCTAACGTCGTTTTCCAAAAAGGACGAATCAAAGACCGCGTCGTCGGTCCAAAATACACATTTAACGGTAACTTTTTGAGGATGTATTGTTACTTGGTGAATCTCGTGTGAGTTGCTGTTGTCCCATACAACAATTTCGCTTGCTTACGCAGCCATTCGCATAAGACGATTTTTCGTGAAAAATGGGGGTCCTCTTTAAAACGCACCGAAACCTAGCCAGCGAATAAACGGCGTTGTCTTTGGGCATGAAATTTGAGCTCTTGGGTCAGTTCGATCTTTTACGGATGTAAGCCCAGGTCCCGACGAATAATTCGCCATGTTGAAGTTTGCGAAAGGCTGAGTTCTTGTGCACGTCGAGGAATCGACTGCCTCGGGTCCGATTGTATACTTTCACGAACCGCGGCCATTTTATTGGCTGATCTTGCGTTCCTTTGAGATAAGAAATGCTCGTTGAATGATTACCGAACCAGTCGTCTCAAATTTGGCCACCAGAGGCACCGCGTAAAATGGGCACAACGCACGCAACTTTTGCACTAACGAGCATACATTTTGATAATAAAGCCACCACAGGCTGCCAAAATCTTCTCGGGCCAATTGAAAAATTCTTTATTCCGAAATTATCGTTTTATTTTTGCATAATTCCTATATTTGTCGGTAAAATCAGTTAATGATCTGTAGGTAGCTATAAGGGGCACCATCAGTCCCTACAGACGGCTTCTTTTCGAGAAATATAACCATGGTCTGAAATCTATCGTAAAAATTGTCTATTGTAGACTACAGAAAAGCAAACCGTGCGCGGGCATGAATATATACATGATAAATTGTTACGTCCAACTTATCTAAAAAAAAAAACAAGAACTGTCAAATTCCCTGTCACTGAAAACAGAGTGCTGCCAATTCGAAGTTCTGCGCCTCTAAAAAAGGCCCTTTTTTTTAGAAAAAAAAACGAACAATGATATTTTAACAATTACAAACAATCAATATTTATTCATGATTAAATACAAATTTTAACATATGTACAGTTGCGTTCAAAATAAAATGCACGACTGGGTCGCACGAACTTGCTCCTATGTAATAGACTAAGAATTTCAAAAATGAATGTTATTAGAGAAAAACTGTTCATAAGCATAAAATTAATTTTTTAAATGACTAAAACAACTTCTTTAGTAGTTGGAGGTAAAAATAGGATGGCATTTGTATCAAGCAAATATGGGTTTATGCAAGAACAAAAATTATAAGTCTTTGTAGTGGTTTCTTAAAAAAATACGCTTTTATATACAAAATTTTTAAAACATTTTTAAGAAAAAATTTCGGTACGCCAATTTAAAGTTTTTATTATTGTTCGAATGAAAATTAAATTTACAAAAAAAATATTGAGCCAAGATATTGAATTTACCAAAGAAAAATGATTTTTTTTTCCAAAATTACAAACAAAATATTTTTTTTTAAAGTTTTGATATGCAATGTTTTTTAAACTTCTAAGAAGCTTCTCTATAAAAAAATTAATTAAAATCCGTTATGCCGATAGTAAGAAATTCAAAATTTAAAAAAAAAATCGTTTTATAACTTGTTTTCAAATTTCTTTTTATTAAATTATAGATCTTAAAAATTAATCGAAAGAAAAAAATTTAAGCCAAATTCTCGGAACCGTTTTCGAGAAAAATACGATTTTCGAAAACCATTTTTTAACATTTGTATGGAGGGTACCGTTATTTTTAGGTAAAATAGAATTTTTTTCTCATATCTTGTAGATTATATTAAGAAACTTTTATTTATCAAGTTTTAAAAAAATCGAGCATGGGGTTTTCGAAATATTGAGTTTTCAAAAAAAAAAAATAAATTTGAATTTTTTTTTTTTAAATCAAAAAAAAAGTTTTTGAAAATTTGACACAATATTGAAACTTCTGGGAAGCCTTAACATAAAAAATGATCAAAATTGGTTGTACCGTTTTTGAGAAAATCAAAAACAAAAAATATGGTTCCAAGGGGGGTATAAGAAATAATATTTTTTTGGAATTTTTTTTCAAAGGTTTAACTACTTAAATGAAATTTTATGATTTTTTTTTTGTAATCTGTGGAACAGTTTTTGAGAAAAAAAATATTTATTAAATTTCGAAAAAAAATCGTATGGCAATTATTTTTGGTCTTAAAAAAAAAAGAAAAAAAACGTGTGGAGGGAAAAAATTCATAATGCTATCTACAATGTTATACGAAAATCGGCCGAGCCATTTAGGCTGTAGTCGAACAGACAGAATTGAGAGGCCTATTTTTTTCGTCTTCGCTATCATCGTAATGTCTACTTTGATCAAAATCTCAAATTTGATTTTGTATACGAATGCATAACTTTCTTTATAAATAGTATGATGATCTGGGGCAGTTTTTCATATTATGGTGTAGGGCTACTGTATACTGTATCAAGAGTATTACGGAATTGTTGCCTTTTGCGTCTGAGGAGATGCCGTTGAAGTGGGTCTATCAACAGAGCAACGACACGAAATATGCCAGCAAACTGGCCAAGAAATGGTTTTTGGATAACAAAGTAGATGTCATGGAATGACCTGCACAGTCACCAGACTTAAACCCGATTGAAAATCTTTGAGCTGACGTAAAGACGGAAGTGTCTCGGTGCAGGCCAAGTAACGATAAAGAACCCTGGTCTACCGTTAAAAGCTGCTGGGGATCGATTCCTGTTGAAAGATGACAGCGGCTTGTAAACTCTATGCAAAGACGCTGTATAGCTGTTATAGATAAAAAAAGGACATGCTACTTAATATTTATTTGAGCTACAAATTTAACAAACTATAAAATAAATACCAAGTATTAATTGAAAAATGTGCAGTTTTTATTTTGTTAGATGTGATTTGAATACGGTGCTATTTTTTTGACTGGTAAAATTTTGAAAATACCTTTGAAATTTACTGAATTTGAAATTTATTTTTTGTATTATTATTTAAGGACTTAGAAGCTAATTGATTTAACAGGAGACAACTATATTTGAAGTACGAATTCAGTTTTTTTTCATAAAGTTGATGATGTTCTGCGGTGCTATTTTTTTTTACCGCAGCTGTGAGTACATTTTAGATGACTCTTGAGCATATTCCTGAGTGCACCTATGACTTTTTTCGGCATTCATAAATGGTATTTTCATTGAGGAAGCTGAAAAACTCCTATTCATACAAATGTACGAGCACATTATATAAATACTCAGTAATAATTTTTTATTTTGAAACACAAATCAAATAGCCTTTTTTGCTTCGCAATGAATAAACATTTACAGAAAACAAACTACTTTTTTTTGTTGTTAACTGTCATCAACAAATTAAACAACATTTCACAGTAATTTGAATTGTAAACAATTCGACGCAAGCAACATTTTTACCTGCAGGCCTAGTTTATAAGAAACTATTAAATCGGTTAAAGTAACAATCCAATGGAACTTTAATCACCACCCAATTAGGCCGGGACATTCCATTGAAATTGAAATAGATGAAAAACAATTTTCAGTTAGCACTCTTTTGCCACTTACTTACCGCCAGTACCAGTAGTTTTCCCATTTGAATTTTCATACAAAAGTTAGTAGACTCCTGTTGAAATGAGTCTTTTCAAAAAAAAAAAAAACTAATAAAATGTCAATTACGTTGTGAAGCATATTATATATATCTATATTCAAATTATACAAACAGAAGTAAAACAAAAACTAACAACAAACAAGAAGTAAAAAAAAAAATATAGTAAGCACGCAAATGAGCCACTGGTGGACCATATCATTATCCTTTCCTCTAGAGAAATAATAATAATGGCAGCACCAGACTCCAGAGCAAGCTCGAATACGAATAGCTTAACTCGTTGCCACCTTTTGTGTCAGCTGTCCGCAGCAGCACCATTAACGGCTATCCCTTGCTTTGGTTGGTATAATACACCAGTCGTATGCGCCATATGATTATGTACTTATTTTTACATTTCAACAATTTATGCTGTTCTATCGCGTATAAAATAAATCTAATTTTTATTGCACATTTGCCATTTGCATATAAACAAGCTATATTCTTTATTAAAAAAAAATGAATAGCTAAAACAAGGCTAAGAGGAGTACAACCTGCTCTGCAACTGCCACTGATTTCAACAAAATCAGCAAGCGTTTTTAGTTTAATTTTTGTCTATGATATTTTTGTTTTGAATTGCGATGACGTTCGCAGAAATGGATTATAGTCTGTATGGAAAGTATGGAATCTTTGCTTAACCGCATTTTAAATCTCCAAGAAACATTTGGTACAGGTGTAATTTGAAGTTTAGTGTGAACAAAAATTAAAGGAATAATTTTGGTAGTACGGCAGCTCGGAAAAACCAGGGCCCAGTGACTTATACTCTCAATTATTAACGTTTGCGACTTTTAACGTGGTTAGTTGTTTGGTACGGAATTGGAGTCTAAAATACCGTTTTCTGTTTATTTGATCAGAATTTGCCTACAAAATTGGCGATCCTGCAGGAACTATAGAAGCATAACTAGCCTAACATCGCATATAAAATCATACCAAACGTATTGTGTGAGCGTCTTATGCCATTCTACAACACTAAAGTCGGCAAGTATCATTGTGGTTTAACCCCCGGCATATCGAACATAGACAACATTTTAACTCTGAGGTAAATCCTGGTAAAGACCCAAGAGTTTCAAGCCGAGACTGACCATATTTTCATCAAATTCAATCTCTCATTCATCGTCAGTAGCTCTATGTAACGATGGCCGAACTCGGAATCCCTGAAAACTGATCCCGCAGTGTTGACTAACATTGGGAAATACGCAGTGCAATTAGGGAATAGTTCCTCCGAAGTATTCAAAACATGCACAGGTTTTGTGCAAGGAGGTACGCTATTTTGTTACTTCATCAGGTGGTGTGAAGGCGAGGCTTTAACACCGAGGGCAATATTTTCAACAAATCTATCTGGAGTATGCAAATGATATCAACTTTAACATCAGTGGCCGTGCCAAACGTTCCGTAATATAGCCGTTCACTGCGGTTAAGGATCAAGCCAAATTGATTTTGAATTAAACGAGGACAAGACGAAGTAACAGATACCAAGAAATACACAAATATCTGCCCTGCAACTACGACGAAACGGCAATATTGATAGCAACAACTTCGAAGTTGTTAAAGAGCTCATCTACCTCGAAGTACATATATATATGTACATATGTATATTAACTCAACGAAGATCCGACGAAGAATTATCCAATGAAACCGCTGCTACTTCAATTTTGGCAATATAAATGTGTTCGAAGCTCCTCATACGTTAAACGAAATGCACGCTTTAGCAAACTAAAACACTGTCAGCCCCGTAGCCAGCGTAGCGAGTGTTGGACGATAAGCAGAAAGGGATAACTGACATTGGATGATTTCGAAAGAAACATTTTTTAACAAATATTTGATAATATGTGTATTGTATAATATGAAATCTTCCCTAGAAGATGGAAAACAGCCCAGCCTATTCCTAAAAAAAGGCGACCCTTCCTCTCCCTCTTCCTATCGACCAACTGCACTTACGTCCTATCTTTCCAAGGTCATAGAGTCACTGATACACAAGAAATATCTCGAATATGTAAAGCTTCTTAATGACCAGCAATACGGCTTTCGCAGCAATCTTTTTACTGGTGATCTGATGGCATATCTCACCGAAGAGTGGAACAGATCTTTACAGTATTTTGGAAAAAGTACGATTATTGCTCTTGATATTTTTAAGGCATTTGATAGAGTTTGGCGCCAGGAGCTCTTATGGAAAATGCGTGCGTTTGGTATGAACGAAACACTTATTCTTTGGATTAGAAATTACCTTCTAGATCGTTCAATACATGTTATATTAGACGGTTTTAAGTCTGATCTTCTCAAAATAAATGCTGGTGTTCGCCAGGGCTCCGTGTTGTCTCCGACTCTCTTTTTCATTTTTATAAATGATCTCTTGTCTGAAACTATTAATCATTTTCATTGTTTTGCTGACGACTCTATTCTCAGCTTTTTAAACACGTTCCCAAAGCCACTTCCGTCTCCTTCAGAAGTGGAATTGCAACGGTATCGTATGATAGATACATTAAACTCCAATCTTTACAGCATCGTTAAATGGGGTATGAAAAACCGCGTGGAGTTTAATGCTTCGAAAACTCAAAGCTGTCTATTCTCGTTGAAGCAAAATGTGCTCCCTATGCCATTGTCCTTGAATGGCACTTGCATCGAAGAAACCGAAAAGTTCTAAGTGTGTCAACGAGCGACGATCTTCGTTCGAATGATCACATTCTCGAAACCGCCAAAAATGCTACTAAATGCTTAGGATTTCTACATTGATGTCTGGCTATAATTTATAGGGCGTTTATATGTCCAAAACTCGAGTATAACTCACACCTTTGAGCGAGTGTAGCACAACTTCTCTCCACTTATTGGATAGAATTCAGAACAGAGCGTTAAAACATGTACGAAACAGAGCTATCATGGATTAATTCCCATCTCATGAACACCGTCATACTTTTTCATGCATTACAAGCAATGCTCACTCGAATTAGCCAGTTGCATTCCTTCCCTTTATCAGTTTAACCGTGATACCCGCTTTATTTGGAATACTCATCAGTTCACCCTCGAGTCTAACTTTGGTCGTACCGTAAAATAAAGAGATTCGGTTTTTAGTCGCACAACACGATTATGGAATAACGAACCCTGCACGATTTTCCCTTGCCATTTCCAAGGGAACTCCGAAGTATATGACCTAGTGACGACGACTAATTCTTCGTGGGATATCTATTAACCCATTACTACTTGGCATAATGGTTAGAGCACTGGACTTTCATGCAGAAGGTCTTGGGTTCGATTCTCAGCAGCTGAAAAAAAAGTTCTTCAGGGGTGTACTGCCTCTGAATTGACAAATGCTCTAAGAACATCTCTTCTCATGAAAAGTGCTGGTTATTAGCCGTTCGGAATCGGCCTCTATTCATGGTATCAAGCACAAAGGAAAGGTTGTGGGTTGTAAGTCATTAGGTTTAGACTCTTTACAAGCCGTTACGGCCTCTAATTCTTTTTTAGATGAACTCCTTACATTTGTTTGCCATATATATGTTAGTCTATCTCTTCTTTAATTTTGAGTAGAACTAGGTTTTTATGAATTGAAACTGAGTTCTTTCACTCGCTCTATTTGACGGCCATTTATCAGCAGCTGGGATTGGTTTTTGAATAGATCTGCTATTCACTGTGCTTCGGTGACTAAGTTGCTTTCGGTGTTTTGAAGAGGTTGTATATCGGCCTTAAGACCAGCAGCGTGTTGTTTGGTGTTACCTCCGGAAACAACGATCATGAGTCTTTTCGATCTCTTCCAAGATGGAGGCTACGTACAGCATCTTCTTTCTGCGTAAGGTCTACTTCTCCTCCATTCTTCCTGCCTCAATGCTTTACCCTCACTGCTCAGGTTTTACGCTGTAGCATTATGAGCATGCACATCTTTTATGACATATTTCTCGAGTACCATATTAACAAAAGTACCACGGGTTGTTTATCTCGTTATGTTTATAGCAGGACTCTTTTTCAAAAGCGCAATTCTGGGATCACTGATTGTTGACGTCTGTTTAGGTAAACGTACAATGAAAAGCTTCTCGTTTAGGTGTTCTCTCTTGATTCAAACAACTCTAGGTCAACAAAGAATTGTTTCTTCTCGGTGGTTAGCAATTTACTTGGTCTGCCTTTCAACTGTCTGGAGAGCGCCCGCCAGGTTGCTGTGCCAATCATTTGCCTTGGATACCTGGTACCACTTTTCAACATAAATAAAAACTGTGGCAAAGTCGATAAGTCGGAAGACGTCTTTTCGTTGTTTTGTTTCGTGGAAACAATAGATCCGCGGAAAATAAATTTGTTTTCCTCCAGAGCTCCTGACAGACTTTGTACACTCCGTCAAGTTCGTACTAATTCTTCGTAATAGGACCTTCAGCTTTATCGGTAAGTGCATATTCACATATAAGCATTATTCTTTAGAATGTGGTTTTGAACGAGATCACAATCAGAGGAGCAGTTATCGGCTTAAAGGTATTATCTTTGTTTCATGGTCGATTCGCCAAGATCAATGGACAATCTTCTATCGTAGTTGTAATAAAAGATGCAATTTGTTTTTCATCACTTTTTGATACTATTCATTATATTTCTGGGTTCGGTTTTTGAATTTTCAAGCTTGTGAAAACAGCCTAAGGTTTAAAGTGTTCTTACGTTTCAGGTATATACTCTCACGTAAACGAGTCTTGTTGCAACCCTCAAACTCAGAGGGCCTCATTGATGTATACATACCTTTATTTCATAGACGATTCGCCCTATAATTCACTGATATTCGAGTAAGTATTAAAAATGGCGATGATAAAATAAAGGAACTCACAGTTATCAGGCATTTTAAATTATACTTCACCGTGTGTCATTTCAATTTCTACCCTCTATCATGAATATATGCAATGAATGACTTCAAAATGCGCTCTCCAACTTTCAATACATACTGTAGTGTGTTAACTGGAGCCTCATATATAGGCTTATATTGTTTTTTTTTTTATTATAATTGTGTTTATGTGCTAAATCAAAAAAATGTTTAAAATAGATTTATGCATTTTTTCCACTATCCTGAGCACCGCTGTTGTGTTTGTTAAATGTTTTTATTATAAATTTAAATTTTATCTATTTTGCGCTAAAATTAAATCGCAGGTTTATTAGTGTTATTCATTTTTATCGTTAAGCGCATATTGCCGATTTTAAGCTATACCATTATTTATAAGCGCAAAAATTACATACATACGTACTCACAAAATAAAAGAGTCCTTATTTCGATTCAGGTTGTTATGGTTTTTTGCACATAACCAGGTCTATAACGATAATCGAAACAGAAAAAGAAAAAAATATTACATATCTGTACTCGGAAAGGTGTTTGAACAATGAGGAGTGAATAATCGAAATCGTTCAGTGTAAACCCATTGCAGTAAATTCTCCGGGGGAACAATGATACCGTGAAATTGTAGTTTATTTATTTTATTTTCGTTATGGGAATTTATATAAATGCTTTTGATGAAATTTTGTTGGGCTTGTTATCGGTCGCCAACGAGTCTACCTATAGCTATGGGATGACAAGTTGGCAAGGAAATTGAAAAAAATTTTATTTATTTATTTTTATATTTAAGTCAACATGAAATAAATATCAACTGCACATTTATAGAAAATTGTTGATTAACCATACAATGATGGAAGTAAGTGATTTAGTACATACATATATGAAATCTTTTGGTTAAATTTAAAATTTCTATATTACTTTAGAAAAAATTAATCCACTAAGAAGAAAATTATTATCATCGAATTTTTCTTTAGGAATAAAAAAAAGCTGCGCTAATACCGATACCTAGCACTTGCTATACATACATATGTCTTGTAGAACTAAGACAAATTGTATAAAGTATGTACATACACAAGAACTAATAATTTTAGGGCACGAAACCACCATTTTATTATTGTATGTCAACCACTCATCACTTTGTTATTTCTGACATGATTTTCAAGTTTTTTTTTCTACTTTCGAAGATTGGAAATAGATCTGCATGAATTTGTGCTATTCTTGTATCAAAACGATAAATGAAGAAGAACCACTAGGAGAAAATATTTATAATGTTTATATTTTTATTTTAAATTTTTCCAACATTGACAAAAATTTTATGTTCAATGTTTTGTCTTGTTACACTTTCGAAGCTATGTTCATTTCTTAATTCAACGAGCTTTTTAAGAATTTTCCAAATGAGAATAGGATAAAATCTATAAATCCGAAAAAGAATTCATAGTTTGACAGAGGCTTTAAGAAAGTTATGAAGGTCAGAGAAATAAGTTTCTGGTGTTATAAAGCCAACCCTGTTGAAGAAAACGATTAAGGCAAAAAGTACTACAATGTCATAGAGATAACATATAGTTTTAGTTTTTTGTAAAAAATATACGAAATACTAGTAAATTATTGTAGCACAGTTTGCTGTTAATTCGAAAGTACCAAAAATTGCCATGAATCTCCCAGAAGTTGTAAGGGAAAATGAACGATTTTATGGGACAAATCTGTTATCGCACTCGTACAGTGGCAAAACCACTGCATAAGCTTTTCCATCTTTCCTTTTCTTCTAGTTTCTTTCCGAGTGGTTGGAAAAAAATATATTTGTTCAGGATGTCCCTAAAAGAGGCTAATCTTCTTCCTTCTCTAATTATTGTCCAATCGCACTTACGTCCCTTCTTTCCAAGGAAAGCGCTGATAAATTATCAGCTCAAAAAAGTATGTAGAAGAACAAAAACTTCTTAATGACTGGGAGTATGGCTGTAGTAGCAAATGACTCACTGGTGATCTGGGGCCTGTTTCAGCGCTACTACATCAAGTACAATGTATCATTTTGACTGTTGTATTACATCAATCCTGTTTCATAGGTACTTTCGATTTTCAATTATAGTACATCATCGTAGATATGGACAATTTACTGGAATTATTGGAAAAATGTATGATTCTGTTTCACAGCTTTTCGAGCTACATTGTTGTAATACAACTTACAGTAAATTCTTGCTACATTGATACAATATAAATTTTGGATGTAGAATCTGCTGAAAAGGGGTTTAGTAAACTAACGACAAAGAATATTACATTATTAGAAAACCAAATATTTAAAAACAATGTACATGATATTGGCTTCTATTTCCAAGCTAATGAAGAGTTAAAAAGAATTTGTTGCAGCGATGAAATCGTATTGGTTACATTTAATTGGGTGAGCAATTAATGCTCCCAAGCGTTTAACCAACAATTCAACACAATTTCTTGGCATTCGAGAAATATGGATGTTCCAAATTAAAATTCTTTGTAAAAATATATATTACTTCTTCTTTTTACGAGTATATCGAATTCAAAGTTATCATAAAAAATATTTATACGAGTATCAAAATCCATTATTTTTGTTAAATTAAGTTTTTTTTTCATGAGATTTGAATTAAATACTAAAATATGGAAACTAAGTCCAAATAAAAATATGCAGAAGAAATGTCAAATATACTACATCAACTACATTTTCCAGCTACATCATACAATACTTTCAGATGGATGGATGTGTGAAACAGAAAAATGTAACTGATGTAGTTGTAGGATGTAGTTGTAAGATTTAGTTGATGTAATAGCTCTGAAACAGGCCCCTGACGGAATATACTCGTATATCTCAACGGACAGTGGCATAAATTCTTACATCGTTTTGTGGATCTTAAAATTATTGCACTAAGGCAGTTGATAGTTTTGCATCAATCTCTCGTATCGTGCATTTGGTATCAATGAATCTCTTTTTCGATGAATTAGAAAATAAATTTTGGAACGCACATACCAGTCATAGATGGTTTCAAATGTAATATTCATTTCCAGATTCACATCCTTGTCCTTTGGATGGGGAACTAGAAAAGCAGCGTATAATAAGTTCATTAGATTCTTATTTTGACAGCATTGTCAATATCTAATATTTATAACTACAACTACGTGTTTGCTAATTTAATTCATTGTTAACGAGAAAGAGAGAATCAATTTTTGATTTTTATCTGTCAAAATGCCGATTTTGGGAATTTTTGCATTCTATTGGAAGAATAAGGTTTCTTTTTTTGACCAAAAACGTGGGTCTAACGTATACGTTCCTCTTTAACCCGTTACGGTTACAGAGCACATTACCTTACGGAAGATTGCATGTAAAACCATGTTGACATTGGAAATGTTGGGTACTACTACATCGGGTTTAAATTGATATCTTTGAGGTGCCTCAAAAATAGTTCGCTTATGATGTCGATGGAATAAAATCTCAATTTTAGTACTTTCCGTTGATAGTTAGAACTAAATCATTCCCCTAACGTCAAAAAGACGAAACAACTGGTGTCAGATTTCATTGCAGATTTATTCAATGTTCTAAACAAATTCCCTTCTCACTAGTGATGGACGATTGAATTTTATTTTATGCTCCGGAAAAATGTATTTTCAGGGTTGACAAACCACACAATGTCAATTTTCGAATTTAATATTTTTGATACATCCAAATATAGATCATCCTTTTCCACCTATCAAGCCATGATGACTACGATACCAATGGAATGAATTTTTAGTTTTTTTTCCCTACTTATATTTATTTTGACAATTTCTAATTCTATCACAAGGTGTGAAATAATTTCAATCAGTTTATAAATATCTGACAATGGGAGTGAGATAAAGTACAAAAAACGTCAAAAAAAGATGGAAGATTTAGTTTAGTGTGAAAACTGATTACACGATTTTGTTTTTAAATTTTTTCGTCTTTAGTCTTTTTGGTATATTTGGTGTGAGGTGAAGAATTATAGCAGAATTAAGCTACGTTTCTACACCCCTCCACAAACTGTCAAAAAGACCAAAGACGAAACGAACGAACAAAGCAAATTGTGTAATCAGGCTCAAATAGGCCAAGAGTCGAACTGATTCACATTCTCAAATATGTTTGACAATCACGGCATAATTGGCTTGGTTTTGATAGTTTGAACGTTCTATCCAGAATCTTTTCAAGCATGATGGATGGATTTCAAAATGATTTGGCTGTGAATGCATGCTTGTCAAGCCTGAACAGCAAATTTCATTTTTCATGAAGTTCTCGGGCTATGCACATCGTAAGAGAATTTATCTAAATGAGTTTTATAAGCAATAGCAGTAAATCAGGTGGATTTTATTAGGGGAAGATGGCCTGAAATGGCCCACCAAGGTAAAATGGCCGCCTTGCTAGAAATTGTAGAATCGAACAGAACTAAAAGGTTTTGATAACACAATTCTTTAGTTTAACTGGCATCACTTACATAAACGAAATATTAGCAGCTTCAAACTATTGTTTGAAATTTTACAAGTAAAACTGTCTCTAGCCATCTACAAAAGTAGAACCAATAAGATAGATCTATCTATCTAGAACCAATAAAATGTTTTAAAAAAGTTTGTTGACATAAAAAATATAAAAAACATTCGATTTTGGAGAAAACGGTAAATACATGTACGTATTAAGTATTTCTTATTAATTTACTAAAATCCGTTAGCCTATAACTATTTCAGTGTGTTCGGAATTGAAACTTAAATAAAAGAACCCTAAATGGGCAAATGGCCTACTAAGCACTCGCCTAAAATGGCATAGTGTGCCATTTCATACTTACCCTTAAATTTTCATTTTCTTTATAGTGAAAATGGTTGGAAAATATAAACGATGTACAGAGAGGCAGTCCTAGACTGATAATGCATTAACAAAAGCCCGAAATGACGTCAAAAAAAAGTACATTTGTGATATTTGCAATAATTGAGTATTATTATAATTTCTACTTTTCCTTATTTTGTTTTAAATGAATTGTTGTTTTTATTTTTTTTTTGTTGAGTATTGTTTATGTTTATTTTACTTTGAACTATGATTAGTTCAAAATAAAGTTTAAATTAAATTGAAAATGGTTTATGGTCTACTTGCCTAATTGGTTTACTTGCAAGGGTAAAATAACATACCAATATGCCATTTCACCCGAACAATTTTGATCTTTTGGAATTTGAAGAGTTTTTGAAAATAAAATACTTTAAATACATTTTGAAAATTTTTAAACTCGTAAAGCAAAAAAATGTAAGCTAAATCAAGCTTTGAAAAGAGTATAACATTTAAATTTAAATGTCACATTTTTGCGAGATATGACACATTTTCCTTAGGGGGTGCCATTTTAGGCCACCTTCCCCTAGATTAATATAAGTTTTCTGCAAACTCGGAATATAAAAATAAGGAAAATTTTCCCATCTAAAATTTGATCTATACTTTGAGTTGTTCCGCCATTGTCAAAATTGTATTGAGAAGTGATGTTTTTTGATCCATCAAGTATTCATCATGCCTGTCAAACAAACGCCTTTATTAATGCTCCGAGCAAATAGTTGTAATATTTGGATAACATCTCTGTTTGAATATGGAAGGAACAATTTAATGTTGTATAAAACAACATTCCTGTTTAAATATAAGTCTAAAAAACGTTACTTAGCGGAGTGCCTTGGTGCGTTCTTTTTCTAACAATATTTAGCTTTTGAAATAAAAATACGTTCGTTTCTCTACTTTGATAGCTTGATAGTTATGTACATCTACATTAGAGCTAAATTCATCTGTTTTAACTTCATATTTTTTAAGTATAAGTAAAAGGATTAAATTGTTGGAAAAATAGATTCGCGGCTTGATTTGAATATATCCCAAGTCACAAAGTAAAACAATAGAGAACAAAAATTCGACGAACGTTGGTGTTTACACATCTTGTAATCGTGAGTTCCGGCTCACTCACTCTTTTTTTTTTAATTTAAAATCAATTTTGCAAATCTAAAATTTTCGCCACATATATATTTCAGTTGTGAGTTTGCAAATGTGGTTGCTTAATTTATTTCAATTGTGAAAATTATATCCCAAAAATACAGGGGAAATTTTTTTAAGTAAAAAATGGAAGCAGTTGAAAATGATTCGTTGAATTCGTCAAGTTCATATTTCTTTATTGGAATCAAATTATGGACGGAGATAAGTTTTAAAGTAATGAAACCGATACAAAATTACACCAACGCAACGAAAAAAAGTCAAGAAATAGCATCCATTCGTCGCAAAAAATTCAATTTTTGATTGAAATCTGAATTAGCCAATGGAAAACCCCATTAGTATGATTCACAAGAAATTAATGTATTAGTGGAATGTATTCGATTGGAGAGCGGCCATTTCTTTGCTTCTGTGTGCGAAATCTATGGAACTAAAACATCTGTGGTACTAGGCAAAGTCAAATCAGGGATGTCCCCGAGGAAATTAGGAGTTAAATTATTTTGTTAAGCAATCGTATTCATTTAACATTATTTTTTAATTTTTTATTTTATTTTGTTCAGTTTTGCTTGCATGTAAACATTAGTTTTATTTTAATTTTCATCATATTGGATTTTTTTCCTTTTAATGCCTTAATTGTTTTTATATTATTTTAATAACTTTATATAAGTACAAAATAATCAAAACATTTTTTTTTTAAGAATCTAATATAGGGGATCTTAAAAACGCCCCCTTAGACGTACGAGTATATGTATGTATTCACCTATGTATGTACCTAAATTTTCTAAAAAAATCCAGTACATAATTGAATTAAATGAGTGTAGAGTGTAGACCGTTTGTTATCAAATGCTTCTTCAAACTATAATACTTTCTTCATGATGGGACTCTAAAGTGTTTTTAACTTAGAATTTGCATTTACAACGACAAAGTCCTTAAACTCAAAGTCTCCAGCTTTGAACGACAAAATTGAGGGTTTCGCTTAATACCAAAACAATTATTTTTAATGCATAAATTCTCGTCACACTATATATTATATTTTATATTTCTTCCTGTTTGGTTCTCACCTATTTTACTTTATACCCATAGTTATGTCTGACTAGTCGCTTTCCATAAAACATTTGCCTATGGCTAAAATGACATTCGTTTTGTTTGCTTTTCCGTACGCTAAAGAGCACTTTTGAAAATGCAGCTCCCTCTGCAACTAAATATTTATGAGAAAAAACTTCAATAACCGCGAATGACATAGTATACGCCCCAACACCTATCATTTTATTTCATAGAAGCTTGAAACAAAAAGAAAAGCAAACACCTCTAGAACACAGCTTAGGGCCGCATCGAGTCTCCATTTCTATATCCCAGACAACAGACACGCTTATGGAGTTTCGCTGATGAAATCCATTATTACACTGTCAGTTGGTAATGTTCTGCCATACATCACATCACACGTGGTAGCTGCACCAGTAGGAACAACCAGAGCCCCAACAGCTCCCGGGGGTCAGATTGAATTAAGGACATGTATGTTTATGGGGCTCTTCCAACTTCGACGACTATTTTCCAGTTTCCACTTAAATCCACTCCACTCCATGCCTTCTTCAATCCATCCCACCCACCAATCTACATCATGCTCGTCGTATAGGTAACTGCCAACCCATTCCCCAGTCATTAATCCCCGTTTATGGATCCTTTGGCCTCCATCGCCTGTTTTTCGGTTCTCACTCCCAACTTCTTTGGGTTCAAACAGCTATTGAATGTTTTTGAACAACGATAGTCTTCTTGCATCTCATATATATGTATATAGCCATAAGGGGTAAAAAGTAGTTAACCCGGAGATTATACATCTCGTCATGCAGGAGACATTCCTGCAAATTGCAGGGCTCATGTGCTAGAGCAATCGTGGTTGGTGTTACTAACAACCGTCCAATTAAATTGAAAAAAAAAACAAGAAAACAGCATTCAAAAAAGGCTGCCGCGAAATAGTAAACAGTAAAAGAAACATGTTGGGGGAATAATTAATGCGGAATTCGTATTCGTATTTCCACATGTACTAAATGTTTACCTGGAGCGCTTTATTGTCCCTACACGCCTGCACTGTTTTGCGGTCCTTCGACTTCATTGCTCGATTCATGCTGAAATTAAATGAAAAACAATTTCGAAATTAAATCAATGGTTGTGTTATTTAAAAAAATTGTAATTTAAAGAGAAGCTTGTTTTGAAAACAGCTTTGTGGTATCATTCCTTTGCTTATAATTTATAAATGCTGGAATGGCATGAACATAATATTGAAATTAAGTTAGGAGGAGAATATGAGGAAGGAGGACATAAAAAAGTTAAGGAAAATCTAAACATAAGAGAGAGCTTTTGAAATAAACCGGATTCGAAAATGGACTTAACTTTAAATCACATAACAATAAACAGAGTTTAGCAAACATAAATTTCTATAAATCTAAAGAACGTTTAATACGCAGGAACATAACCCTCCAGGACATACAAAACTTGTATTCGCATCAGGAAGAATCTATTGCAAATTAAAATATGTTAAACAAGAAATAATCCTTACGATCTCCATCCCTCAAATATAAGAAGTTCCCGCGTGATATTTTTGCTTTATGATATTTTCCTGGCATGATAGTTTTCTTGTATGATAAATGTCTCGAAAGATAGTATTCCCTCATAATAGTTGTTTTGCTTGTTATTTTTCTTGCTTGATAGTTTTATCTCATGATAGTTTTCCCACATACAAAATTTCTCCCACGATAGTTTTTTCACATCGTAGTTTTCTCGCTCGATACTTTCCTTACGTGATATTTTCTTAAATGATATTTTTCGCATTACGAGTATATATATTTCTTGCATGATATATTTTTTTATGATAAATTTTTGCATGACAGTTTTCTGGCATAAGAGTTTTTTCGTACAATACGTTTCTCGCAAAGTAGTTTTCCCGTATGATAGTTTTCTCACTTGAAATATATCTTGCATTTTTGTATTCTCGCATAGTAAGTTTTCTAATATTATAGTTTTCTTCCATGATAGTTTTTTCGCAGGGTAGTTCTCTTGCATAATAGTTTAGTAGAGGATGGTTTTCTCGAAGAATCGCTTTCTTCATTATATTTTAGTCTTCTCGTACGATAGTTTTTTCACATAATAGATTTCTCGTATGATAGTTTTCTTGCTGGATGGTTTTTCGCAGGATGGTTTTCTTGCATATAATAGTTTCCCTGTATGACAGTTTTCTTGGAGGATGGTTTTCTTGCAGAATCGCTTTCTTTATTATATTTTTCTCGCACGATAGTCTTCTCCCATACTCACTCGCATTAAGGATTTTTCACATGATATATTTTTCGCAGGGTAGTTTTCTCGTACGATAGTTTTCTCACATGATATATTTCTCGCATTTTAGTATTCTCGCATAATAGTTTTCTCACATAATAGATTTTTCGTTTCTCGCAGGATAGTTTTCTCGCATAAATGTTTCCCCGTATGACAGTTTTCTTGCAGGATGATTTTTTCGCAGGATCACTTTTTTGCATTACAGTTTTCTCACACGATAGTTTTCTCACTTAATAGATTTCTCGTATAATAGTTTTCTTGCAGGATGGTTTCTCGCAGGATAGTTTTCTCGCATGATAGATTTATTTCAGGTAAATTTTCTTGTCTGATAGTTTTCTAGTACTATACTTTTCGTGGAGAATAGCTTCCTCGCATGATAGTTTTCTCACATGATACTTTTCCGCATGAAAGTCTTCTAGGTTGATAATTTTCTCACTTGGAAACTTTCTAACATGATAGATTTCTCTCATGATATATTTCTAGCATCGCAGTTTTTGTTTGTATTATTTCCACTACTTTCCACTACTTGTAACTAAATTCTATTTTCTACTTCTTTTTCACGTACAAGCACCTTAACCTGTTCCATGACACTATGATCGTATAATGCCCATGTGGCTTTGAGTTCGGCAGATTCACAATAGATTCAGTCTTGACCCTGACGAAAGTTTTAGATAAGACCAACGAAATTTAAAGTCAAAGCTAAGCATTCATCGTCCGGATATTTATACGACGATGGCCGATTCAGCTGTTTCGCCTTATAAACAAAAATACGCGGTGCAATGTGCAACTAAGCAATTTACGTAACTCCTCTGAACTATTCTAAATATGCAAGGGGTTTCGACAAGAAAACGTGGTATCATGTGATTTCTACAATTTTCTGGAGCAGAGAGTACGCAGAAGAAACTGTTTGATACGAATCTGTCCCACGATTCGAGAATGGCAATAATTGGCCTTTTTCAACGTTCGTAAATATAGTCATTCGAGTCGATTAAAGAACAAGTAAGACCTGTTGATATTGAAGTAAATGTGGACTAAGGACGAGTAGATGATTTCAATAAACAAATAAATATCCGTCCACTGTGAAGAACTACGCGTTAGCGTTGATCAAAATCGCATACGCGTTAGATGAAGTACACACTCTATAAAGCCTTTATACTGTCATTTCTGGCTTACTGTTCGAATGTTGGACAGTATCAAGAAAGGCTGAGGTGATACTGGGCTTTTTCGACTGATATTTAGTTTTGTGTACTGGATATTTGGAAGACTCAGATGTAGAAGTAGTTTAATAAATCAAAACACGTCGACTTGAATAGATTGGTCATATTTACTATTTACTATTTATTGGTTTAAAGCAGGATTTAATATTAAAATAAACATCTTTTAGATAATTAAGGATTGTTGTGGAATTACGTTAATGGATAGAACTGCGACAAGGAAAAACTGTCCCTCAGAAGACTGACAAGTAAGGCGTATAAAAGAGATTTGTTTGGTTCTGTCAGAGGGTAGAAAATTTATTTGGCTATAGAAGTCCGGTGGTTGCTTCGTATGAACAGAGCTAAATCCATACAAACTTTTTGTGTAGTTCGAAATGTGGTCAAATCTTTGAAGTCCGAAAACATAATGAGCTGCATTGTTTAAAACAATATTTAATTTTCTCAGCGACGCAGCATCTAAGCTACAAAAAATTGCACACCCGCACTTTACGTACGTACTTTTGAGATATTGTACATCATCAGCAAACATTCTCGTAAGTTATTCATATAAGAAGGAAATAATAGTGGAACCAGAATAGATTCTTGTGGTACACCTCGCGATAAAGAAATGAAATAAGATGTTTTCGTTCCAGAGACCACAGCTAGACTCCTTCCAGTGATATATATGAAAATATGAGGTTAACTGCTCGAGTTGAAAATCCAAAGTCAGTTGACAGTTTTTGGCATAAAATGTTGTCATCAATAGTATCAAAGGCTTTAGAGCAGTCAAGAAGAACCAAGACTAAGACTTTGTCTTTATCCAAGGCCTTCCTTACTTGCTCAATGACTGCTGATACGAGTATATGTTGATACCGAAAACCAGATTGTTTTGATGAGAGGAGGTTATTCACAGTAAAATTTCGAACAATCTGCTAATGAACAAACTATTTAAAAACAAAAAAAAATGGAAAAATTGATATAGGGCGATATTCAGTTTCTTGAGTAATAAATGGTAACACGAATGTAGGGTGCACTTTATCAAAGCCAATTACATTCGACTTTGATGAAATCAAGCTTTTTACATCACATCTTCGGCTATTCTAAAACGTTTCCATTAAGTGGATATGCGATTTCTTTGACTTATGCAGTTTCGTATATGCAGTGTAAACTAATGGTTATCACCATGCTTATTGTTTGCAATGGAACGTGGATGTCGAATAACCTATTCACATTGTATTGAATAAATTCAATAAATAGAGGGAATGAAAGAAAGACTGAATTTCCGATTTGATATCTAAGACATCAAGGCTACCAGTATGGGTCTGGGTTACCGAAAGCAGAGTGATTGTAGATGATGGAAATGTGCTTTATCAGCTACCCTTCATAAATCCGTTCAAAATTAACTTTGCGTTATATTTCAATGCTTTTCTTTGTTTTTGGGTGATGCTTCCTAATCGATTGGGAAGTTTTTCTTTTTCCATCATCGCCAAGCCCAATCTTCAAATAATTTCTGTCAGGTATCTACCACAGATAAATTCAAGTCCCCAATGACACTTTGAAATGTCACTTTCACGTGTAAATCCGCCATTTTTTTTTAGTTTTTTTTTTTTTGTTGTTAACAAAAAGCAATTTAAAATAAGGAAGAAAAAAACAAGTCTGCAACTATTTGGAAGACATTTTCTAAACGGCTTCTATCTTGTCATCTGTGAAAAAGATTACAAAGCTCACGCAACATTTATCTCTACAAACGTTACTAAGCTTACCATAATTATTATCCACCCGGCACTGATTAATGATAATGACAATTATTTTGAATTTTATGGCCAAATATAAAGTCACAATCACAATCACCAAACAACTTCCTTTGAGTTGCATTTATATTTGCATTTTCAGCAAACTTTACAAAACTTCTGCCAGAACACCTAGGAAAAGCATTTCTAAATTCAAGGCAACTTGCCAAACAATTCTAGAAACCGTTTACCAAAACTACATCTTCTTCCTCACAAAACATTACTTGTTTCCGTCGTCGTCGTAGCTCTGAACACATCCCAAACAGCACAGTACACCTAATAAGGCACATGCCGAACAGTACGATGTAGAAACCCCTTCACATCAATCACATGGTGTCTGTAGTGTAATTGCCATAATTGTTAAATCCTCCGGTTCTCGCCATTTTCCATCCCTAATTGCCCAACCCGAAACTCGACCCAACATGTAGGAGTAGGTGTTGTGCTATTGCCAATCCAATGCAATGCAAAACTTCTTTGGGGCTAAATCCAATTGCAACTTATTCACAGAGAATTCGTCCTACAGACGTAGTCGTTGTTCGTCTTCTTCGAGGCAGCTTTAACCAAAACCATGCCCTAACCGACCTAAAAAAAAGGTGCCTTAAACAGTCAGAGGCACCACCGTCGCCGCCGCTGCTCCATGCTATATTTGTTTGCTTCGAAGTATTCAATGAGCCACTTAAAAATTTCCAGCTTCAGGCTGAAGCAGCACTGGATGGTAAATAAAACACACAAACGTTCCGAAAAGGAGTGAGAGAGTTTTGGTGTTGATGTCGATTTTGGCCGAAGAACTTATGTTCTTCTTTCCCTTGGTCGTGACTAGAAAAGTTCTGCTTGCTCGTGGTAATTTTTTCGGCCTTTATTCTAGACATTTGTTTTTTCACTAGAAACTTAGAATCCTAAGGGCTAGGTTTGGGATACGCAAAAATAAAATGGGCTTTTGGATTCTTTATCAGAGGGAGGACACATTATCTTCTTAGATATTATGTAGTCAAAGTGAGGGTCGGGCTTTCAGAAAAAAGGCCGCACTCTTAGAGCCAATTTTTCGGATATCATATATTAATGATTAGAGATGGCTTAAACCTTTGTCTGCTAATTTTACCGTCGCAGCAACTCTTACACAGATGTTAATGTTTGCATCAAAAATTTAAATTTCGATTCGAAAATAGACCTTAAACAACTTCAAGGTTGATAGCATCTCTTGGAGACATGACTATAATAATCAGTTAAGAAGTTAGACATGGTAGAAGAGCACCTACTTGCGACCAGTACATTTGATTTTCATTAACATTACTGCCAATTCAGTCGACGATATACCACATCGATTTACTTTTGTCAAATAACTTTTACAACTGCACAGTGCACAGTGGGTGCTGGGGCTAGTGAGTTGATGTGGTCGAGGTGGCTCAGCAGTAGCACCAGCAGCAGGAAGTATGTATAGTGTGGAATCCATTTACGATCTGGATTACAACTTGGTCGGATGATGGTATTATGGTTTGGCTTGGGCTGCATTGCATTGTACCATCAGAAGCAGGGTTCCAGCTGTTTTGTGGTGATGATGCAGTTTGGCCATAAGTAAAACACAGCCCGCTCTCAATTATTCGACTGAATTTCAGTGCATTACAATTACTTTTAGAATACCAAAATGTATTTTTCCAGGATTTCCCACTGCTGAATGGAGAAAATCCATTCCAAAAAGGGTAATTGAAAGTTGGATAGGTCAGGGGAAAAAAAAATTCACGGCTGTATGGGTTTTCGCAGCTAATTTTCGAGTTCATCGCTTTTGAACTGGTAGGTCATATTATAAGGGATAAAGGTGAGGCAAACACAGAAATTGGCTTAATTAAACGGAGTTCAATGCTCGTTAGGGACAAAGGTTAATGATGCTTATGTTCATGGAAGTAGCCAAGAAATGGTATTGGTTTGCATTTGATTGACTAGAAATTTAAACCGAAAGTCGGTAAGGTATTTCATATACTATTGACGATTTATAAGCACGTTAAAGCTGATGACTTGCTTTGAAATTAATAAGAAGATTCTGTCCTTTTGAATGTTACTATATAGTGGGACAGGCTTTTTTTGAAAAATGTAATTTCTGATTTAAGACCAGTGAACGAAAAGTGCAAAAAAATGAGTTAGAAGTAATAGGAAAAAGTAATCCTAAGCCTAGAGAACAAACTGGAACGAATTCAGAGATAAGCTTGAAAGTTTTATAAACCTCAGATTCATCATGGAAACAATTGAAGAACTTGATCATGAAGTAGAATAATTTACTGCTGAAGTGCAAACTGCAGAAGGAAGCACTCGAAATATTTCAATATGCAGAGAAACTCAAACAAAATATCATGTGGAAATAATGATTTGATATTGGACAAAAGAAGAGCTATAGTACCTATATCGTAAGTAAAAAAAAATTGGCAAACTAAGAGATTCCCAGGCGATAATTCAGTATTGAACTTTTTTTACAATAAACATAAAAAAGAATCAGTGAATTCTATAATGATTCTCTTAATACTTTCCTGAAAAGTTTGACGACGGATACTTCTACCGAATACTCATTATGGAAAGCCATCAAGCGTATAAATAGACCGCAGACACAAAACCCGCCAATAAAGTCTCAAGATGAAAATTGGATCGGAAATCCGAAACAGAAGGGTGACATCTTGGCTGAACATAGCGAATGTATTTAAGCCATTCTTAGCAAATGCAGTTAAAGGTGACTTACTCTCTGTTTGATAGAATGTGAGATTCCCATTGTCAGTCTCATAAACAAGGTATCTAACAAAAATTCAACAGGGTAAGATCTAGTAATTGCTGAAGGTTTTGCCCCAGTAGTCTTTGAGAAACTTCAATTCATGCCTTAAGCTAAGATATGTGACACATCATTGGAAAATTGCAGAAGTAATTGTGATAGATAAGAAAGGTAAGCCAGACACAGGCGTTGTTATTACAGACCTATATTGCTTACACCAATCATGGCAAACGTTTTCGGGAAACTATTACTGAAAAGGCTTAGCAAATTAATAGAAGAATTAAGATAAATCCCTAACTATCAGTTTGGATTTAGAAATAAACATTGAAAGACCAAGTGCATCGAATTGCGGATGTTGTAGAAAAGCCACTTGAACAAAAACAGGTGTGTTCAGTTCTATTCTTAGATGTTGCTAAAGCCTTTGACAATGTAAGTCACTCACTTGGGACTTGAGTGCAGAGTGTGCTACGAGCACACCAAAATTACTCGAAAATTAAGAAAACTTTAAGATTGAGTACCCCAAGGAAGTGTGCTAAGACCGACCTTGTATTTGTTATTTACTAGGGATATTGCAGTGAATATCAACGGCCGCCTTTGCTGATTATACTGCATTATTGGTGCATTTAAATACTTTAAGAAGGTTACAGAAAAATTGCAAAATGCAGTCAATATGGTCAGAGATTGCACGTAACAATTTACAATTTAAAAAAAATAAAATGCACGACTGGATCGCACGAACTTGCTCTTATAAAAAAGTACTTTGGAATTTAAGATACATTTTATAAATATAAAACATGGATTTAATGAGATAATAATGTTCAACTGCATAAAATTGCCGTCTGGTTTCCGGAAAAGTATGAATTTATGCAAATAAACCTTAAAAAATCGTTTTATTATTAAATAAATTTTTTATATAAGAAATTTCTCTAAAATTTTTCAAGAAAACAATGTGGGATGCGGATTTTATTTATTTATTTATTTATTTTTATTTATTTTTAATTACATATTTAATATTTAATAATATTGGTTTTAGGAAATAATTTCAAAAAATAATCGTTCATAGGTTTTGAAGATATTGATTTAAAATTTTTTTTTTTTTTTAAAAAACCCAATATATATTTTTTCGAATATTTTTATATACAATATTATTTTAAACTTAAGGGGACTCCTGCTAAAAATTTTGGGATAAAATCCTTAGAGCCGTTAATGAGAAAGTCGAAAATTAAAAAAACGGGTCTATGGCAGGTACCCCTAATAACATTTTGCCCCAAAATTTTTTTTGACCAAAATGCAGTCCATGTCCATAATATCACACTTAATTTTTTTTATCAAAATCGTTAGAGCCGTTTTCGAGATAAATAAGATTTTGCATTACGGGTGTATGGGGGGTACCGTTAGTTTTGGAGCTAAAAAAAAATTTCAATTTCTCCTCTAGGGAATCACCGAAAACCCTTAACTGCTGAGATTGAAAGAAATAGGTCTAGGGGTTTAGGCTGTAGTGAGAGGTACAGACATACAGACACACTGAAACATGTTTTTTGTGTACTAAATTTTACTTAAAATTTTTATAAAAAAAATTGATATGCAAATTATTAGTATTTAATAAAATACATTTTAAAACGTAATTTAAAAATTTAATCGTGTATCGGTTTTCTAGATATTGAATTTTCAAAAAAAAATTTATATTATTTTTTTAAAAATCCAAAAACTATTTTCTCGAAAAAAATTTTAGTTCATATTTTTTCAAATGCAAAGCAGCTCCTGCATAAAATTTTTTTGTTAAAATCGTTAGAGCCGTTGGTGAGAAATTCAAAAATCAAAAAAACCGTTCTATGACAAGTACCCCTAATAACATTTCCCCCCAAATTTTTTTTTTCACCAAAATATAGTCCATGTCCATAATATCACACTTAATTTTTTTTTATCAAAATCGTTAGAGCCGTTTTCGAGATAAATAAGATTTTGCATTACGGGTGTATGGGGGGTACCCTTAGTTTTGGAGCTAAAAAAGAAATTTCAATTTTTCCTCTAGGGAATCACCGAAGACTCTTAACTACCGAGTTTGAAGAAAATACCTCCGTTAGTTTAGGCTGTAGTTCGAGGTACAGACATACAGACAGACAGACGGAATTGTCAGACCCACTTTTTTCGTCTTCGCTATCATCGTAATGTCAACTTTGATCAAAATCTCGAGTTCGATTTTTTTTCCAAATGCAGAACTTGCCCTATAGTACCTATATCGCAAGTAAAAAGAAGATAAATAATATTTCAATGTTGTTCAACTGTAAATTTATATGTGGTACTGACAAAGACCTTGGAATGACTGGATACAAAACTGAAATGGAAACAGCAAATATTAAAAATGGAAGCACTAAATTTGAGGTACAGAAAAATGTACTGGTTACAAGGAAAGAGCTGTGGTCTATTTATCCAGAACAAAATAATGTTATGCTATGCAAGCAAGAGTTGAAACCCATTTGGACTAATGGCATTCAGCTATGGGACTGTGCAAAGAAAACAAATTCCGAACCCATCCGAACAAAGTCCTTCGTGGAATGATAAATTCTTTTGGGAACATAAGAAACAGCGATCTACATTCAAAAATGGTCACAGAAGTGTTTAAGAACACGCTGTATCACACAATCAGAGGCTGCGATGAAGTCATACCAACTTCAAATGGAAATATTTTTAAGTGTACGAGACAATGTTCGAAGACTTAGAAGAAACAAGCTTAAAGTCTAAAAGTATTGAAAGTTTAAACTTCGCCCAATGTGATTTAAATTTAAGAAAGAAAAATCATTTGTCGATTTTTCATAAATTTGTTCCTGATCCGAGTATTTTTTTTATAAAACAACATGTTGTTGTACGCTCTTGCTCTCCATTTCAATTTGGCAATATGGCGACAATCTCTATTGGAAATAGCCTTTATTTCTTCGTATCTTTCCATCAACCCATTTTTATATCAAATAAATTCCAAGTGCGCTAGGAAATTAACTTTTTTATTTTTTAGCTAAGCTTCTACTTGCATTCTGTAATGTGTGATCACTTAAAACCGTTTGTCCACGGTCAGATTGGTCCCTACCAGTATCGTTTTAGGACCTGAAAATCAACCGTCAGCCAAATGCTTTCACACTCCGACAAACTTTGGAAAAACCCAGGAGTTTCAAATCGATACACACCACCTTTTTATCGATTTTAAAGTCACATATGGTAGCTTAGACAGAGACGAATTACACAGATCCTGCATCCCTGTCAAACTCATCAACACGTGTAGGATGAGGATGGAGAAATTTTGCTGCTCTTTCAAAGTCGGTAAGAACACCAGCGAAACCTTTGATGTCGATGATGAATGGTTTCAGGCAAGACAAAGCATTATCATGCAACCTCTTTAACAACCTCTTTACCGTATGTTATCATTGAAAAAGCAATCTCAACAAGGACTTTGTCGACCTGGGGCTCCACCAATACCTCGCTAAAAAACATCAGTGCAGAGATCAAACGCAGTATTACTCTCGCCAACGCTGTTTCTTCGGGCTAAGAAGGCATTTGAGTAGCAAATCCCTATCTCAAAGAACCAGGAGACCTTATATAAGACTCTTTTCATCCCGATGCATTCTGTATGTGGCAGAAGCATAGACCTTGTCAAAAACGGACAAGAATCAATTTAGGTGCTTTGAAAGGAAGATTCTTTGGGTGATTTTCGGTCCAGTATGTATTGATGGAGTATGGAGGAGAAGATTCAAAAAAGAGCTTTACGGACTACAGGTTAAAAAGCTGAAAATACGTACATATATCGGCTGAGTTGGTTGTGACACGTGGAGCGTATGGACACCGACGAACCAGACCGTCTAGTCTTCGAATCTACTACTGATGGTCGGGGCAGCAGAGAAAGACCTCACCTTAGGTGGCGCAAATGGCCTTAACCAACTTGATGTGCTGGCTAGAAACCGAACTGGCTGGAGGGGCTTGTTAGTTGAGGCTACAGTCCATTCTGGACTGTAAGTGACATCTAAAGTTAACAATGTTCCACTAAGTCCCTAAAATATTAATCTAATAACATTCGCAGAACAATTCGTTCATCAATGAATTTTCTTTGAGTCAAAGAATTAATTAGTTCGATCAATGAACTCATTTCATTATTCTACATAAAATATAAAATCCCTACTTCCCTACTTCCCTATCCCTACTAATATTATAAATGTGAATGTAAGTTTGTTTGTTACGCTTTCACGCAAAAACTACTAAACCAATCATCATGAAACTTTGTACACATATTCTTGGAGGTATTAGAAGTAACATAGGCTACTTTTTATTTAAAAAAATTTATTTTTTACGAAAAATAAAAAAAATGTTTGTCAAAAAATCTCAAAATCTAGCTACTTCAGCGCCATCTATCATTCCAATAATGAAGTTCCAACCCCGAGTACTGTCATACAGTCGCACTGTATTACCGACGGTCATGTCCGATTGACTATAGTTTCAACTGTTTGAAATTTTTCTATAAGTATTTATTGTTTTTTTCTTCTGTCATTATTATATGAAGTATAAAACTATTTGAATATTTGAGGTTAGGTGTAATTTTTGTGATTTCAATTCGTTCTCCGTTCTTCTTTAAAAATGCCTCGGAAGCGGAAATCTGATCTATCCAAAAATTCGTCGCGGGCCCGTGCAGCAAAAGTTGCACGAAATGCCTCTTCAGGCACGAGTTCGTTCAGAAAGACAAGCTGCGCTGCAGGCAGCTAGAAGAGCGATAGAAACGCCAGCCGTCACATAAACTTCAATTGAAACGAAATGTACCAGTAATGCTTATAAGAAATCTAAATACCCCTCTGCTATGTAATGGAACAAGGCTTCGGATAACGAAATTGGGGCAGAATATACTAGGTGCTACTATTTTAACAGGTATCGGCAAGGGAAAAAGTGTTATCATAACTCAGATTCCAATTATTCCCACTGACTTTCCATTCCAATTCAAAAGGGTTCAGTTTCCCGTTAAGCTTAGCTTTGCTGTTACTATAAACAAAGCACAAGGGCAGACATTACAGGTAGGGGGAGTGCATTTAGAAAAGCCATGCTTCTCTCATGGCCAACTATATGTAGGCTGTTCGCGAGTTTCTAATGCCCGGAATTTACACATATTTGCACCAGCCGGAAAAACTTATAATATACTCTACAAAAATATCCTAGAGTAATACGTTTCATTTTATCTTTTTAAATTTTTAGACTTCGAAATTATTTATTTTTGTTACAGTGAAATATATTTTAACATTGTTGTTGCAATTCAATAAAGCATATTTTAAGTTTTTTAAACTCCATTGTATGTATAGTAATTTTTAAAAACTGATATTCCCATCTAAGCAATAAAATATAAGTAAGTATCATGTCTGATATTTGTTCAATGACTTAAATGCGGGCGAAACCGCGGGTAAAAGCTAGTATTTTGAACAAGAAAATTTGAGCATTAGGGGAATTTTTAAGAATTTTCTTTCAAAATGCATGCGCTAAATAGGTTCACTCAGCCCTTAAGATGATTAAAAAAAAGCTTTTAACTGGAGGTATCGGTGTACATTAAATGTGAAGTTCTGAATAATGAAAGTGGAGGAAAAAATTGGGCCTGGAAAGGCATCTCATATTCGTGTGGTATTACTAAGGAATAAATCTCTGTACTTAACAGTACGCCCCAAGTTGGGCTCAAAGGTATATTGATAAGGATTCCTATAGGTGCGGGTATCAAAGTAGAATTAATGATAGACATTGTTTGACGGTTGGTTTTACCACATCCGAAACAAAAACAAACATATTTAAAAAAAAATGAGTTTAAAAACTAACGGAATATGTATATTTGTGTTCGAAAAGGCTTTTTTAAAGATTATTTTGTAAAGTAAGTAACTTGCTTTTATTAAGAGAGTTCTAGGGATGTGAACTTTAATAACTCAAAGAAGTAAACGAAATTGGGGGAAATCACTTTTGTGGGTTTCAGTTTCTGAATTCTGATAAAGCCAAATTTAAATTTGTTAAACGAAAATTCTTACCAAAGTACTAGTCCACGAAATATTTCCGTCCGATTAACCTAACTTCTTTTGTGTTTAAGTCTTTGAAAATATATTTTCTACACCCATATAAGAGACTTCCTATAGATTAAAGTCTTCTTGCAAGTTCTCAACACTAATGGCTTTGGAAATGATTGGCCACGAGTTGCAAAGTTACGAAAAGAGTTAACCGAAGTAAAACGGAACAATTGGTACTAAGTAACCCCATCTTGCATTCTACAGCAACACAATATGTTATGATCTTCCAATCAGCACATAAAGTTTAACCCAGCTTCTTAAACTTTTAAAATCAAGTCTCCTTGGAAGTACCTATAGTTATCTCGTTAATTGGCTAATGGTTTTCGATTAAGCCCGAACCGTTTTGACTTCGTTAATTCCTCGTGTTGGGGATTTACAGAATATTTAAAATGTTTCAATTCAAAACTTTGACTTTTGTCTACTTAAATAAACATTCATATACTTACTTTTCTAGTTGCTCCCTGAGATCCCTCTCGAATGTCGGTGACCCGCATTGACTCTGCAAAGAAAAAGAAAACAAATCACCCAATAAAGTAATGAACTCCAATTAAAAGGCAACAAAGAATGTGAATTGCGTGCATCTAATGGCATCTTAATAGGCTTTGGATGCATGTTCTATCACTTAACATTGATCCCAAGAATCATTATAAGAGACACAGGGTAGGTACATTTATAATGGCGACATCAATTCCCTATTCTTCCCGACTCGACTCAGCGCTACCGCAGCAAGTGAGACTAATTCAATGGGGTTTTGTGAGAAGTAAAGGCTGACTATACACAGAATATGGCGAAAGACATGGACAGGATTCTGTCTGCTGTTTGCTGTTTCTAATGTGAACGTATTTTTCACTCAAGCTAAATGGGAATGTTCGTACCACTAAAGTGGTTTTGTAATCGAATCCGCCCTTATCCTCCTTTTATTACTTTTTCATTTTTGTTTCTGGAGACGAGTAGGAGAATTTGGGGCGGATGCGCCCCTATAATATGTTTTGTCGACACTGAATGACACCACGAACGGTTATTTTTTTTGTAACTGTGTATACCGTTTGAAGTAATAAATGATACAATTTTGTATAGAGCACATCAACTATAAATCACATGTCATCAGACGAATAAAATGTTTTTCTTTTTGCTTTTTTTTCGAACCGAGTTAAGGTAAAGGTAAGATAATACATCTGTGAAAGGGGACGAACTAAGAAGATTCCAAGCTATTGTTTGATGCAATGAATGGTTGGAAAGATGGTACGGAATTGTGGGATTTCAGCTAGCTAAGCAGTTAACATATTATGACGATGGGAGGAAATACCTATACAATAGAGATTTGAACTAAACAAAAGGTGAGGAAAATAATATAGTTGACACAATCTTGATTTAAGGTAAATTGTTATTAAAAATGCGAAAAGTCAAGAGGAATTTTCAAAGGAATTTTGACTCAATTGCAAATTTGAGCTAAAATATGATTAAGAAATTTTAATAAGAAAAAAATTATTGGTTATTTGTATATGTAACAGGGTAAAGGGTACATTTTGATCAACATTTTCCGAACTCAAAAACCCTACAACTGATTTTGATAAAATTTTTTAAGCAAAATCAATTTAAGACGAAACAGTTTATTGAAAAACATGTCCTGATGACTTACAACTCTTAATCATTTCTGTGGGCATTTTTTCGGAGTAGGATTTTTTTGATTTTTGAACAGCTTCTGACATGGTTTAGCAAAATAAAACAATAAGAAATAAATCCTAGTAGCCCTGATACTAGTACCCTTACCATAATGGTTAGTGAGGTGGGCTATCATGCAGAGGGTCAATTCCCGATCTATGAAGCAGTGAAGTGATGAATTTTATCACAGCTTCGTTCAGAATTGGATTCTCGATGAGTGAAAAAGAAATGTCAACTGTCAAACTTTGTTCATATGATAAATTTTGTATAACTCTCAAATCATTTGGTGAAGAACTCTAATAATAAATTGTGGCAGAATCGTTGAGCACTTGACACTTTCACTCTCACACGACAAGGAAGCTTCGTTGAGTATTAAGTAGGATATTTTTTAATTCGTTTATTAAATCCATGCTTATATTGAAGAGGACGCTACAATATCCTGAGCTTATTTCTAGGGAAAACATAAATTATAAGTACTACTTAAACTTACGGCATTTTTTATTAGAATTATTGTTCCAGACATTTTTCGCAAAGCAAGAAAAACTAATAAAATAGAAATATCTATGTATGTATGTAGGTATTTTTTTTTTTCAGAAAAATAAAAAAAAAACTCAAAAATGATAGACAGCTGTCAGGATTTATCGGCTTGTAGATCTAAAAAAATAAAATGCACTACTGGGTCGCCCACATTTTCTCCTATGTAATAGACTAGGAATTTTAATAACGAATGTTAGAGAAAACTGTTCATATGGATAAAATTAATTTTTTAAAATTCTTTTAGTAGTAAGAAATAAAACAGCATGCTATGCAAATTCTGCTACTTAGTGTAGTCTTTTCATTAATCAAAGAATTTAATTTCAATATACTTTATTTTATTAATAATTACTAAAAAATGACTACAGCTAATTTAATATTTAATTTTCTTAGGAAGCTGAAATAAGCCTCAGCACAGCACTGGTCGAGATCACGAAAAGGACTGATATATTAGAATGGAAGTACAGAAAGGAAGTAGACCAGCATAAAAGATTTCTTACTAGATAGCTTAGTTTTCTCATTAGGCACCTTAGTAATATGTTGACATTTCAGTTTTGAAAAATTATAAGTCGTTGTAGTAGTTTTTTTTTTTAATTATATACAAAATTTTTAAGAAAATAATTTGGTACGCCAACTTTAAGTTTTTTTTATTGTACAAATGAAAATTAAATTTAAAAAAAAAAATATTGAGCCGTTTTTGAGATGTCGAATTTTTGAAAAAAAAAATACTTTTTTTTCCAAAAATTCAAAAAAAAATTTTTTTAAGTTTTGAAATGCAATGTTTTTCAAACTTTTTAGAAGCATCTCTAGAAAAAATTTTATTAAAATCCGTTATGTTGATAGTAAGAAATTCAAAATTAGACAAACTGGGTCTATGGTAGGTACAAGCTGTAATATCTTAATTTTTTTTATTCAATTAAAGATCATAAAAATTAATTAAAAAAAAAAAAAATTATCGAAATTCTAGGCGCCTGCCGTTTTCGAAAAATATACAAGTTTTGAAATCCATTTTTTTAACATTTTTTTAACATTTGTATGGTGGGTACCTTTAGTTTTAGGTAAAATACATTTTTTTTCTCACATCTTGTAGATAATATTGAAAAACTTTTATTTATCAAGTTTAAAAAAAAAAATTCTAGCACGAGGTTCTCGAAATATTGAGTTTTGAAAAATAATTTTCAAAGTTTTCTTAAAAATAAAAAAAAATAATTTTTGAAAATTTTAATACACAAATATGTTCAAATTGATGGGAAGCTTTAGCATAAAAATTATTAAAATCGGTGGTACCATTTTGAAGAAAATCAAAACCAATAAAATGCACGACTGGGTCGAACGAACTTGCTCCTATGTAATAGACTAGGAATTTTATAAACGAATGTTTTTAGAGAAAACTGTTTATAAGGATAAAATTATCATCATTTTTTAAATTCTTTTAGTAGTAAGAACAAAAACAGAATGCTATGCAAATATGAATTTGTACAAGAACAAAAATTATTATAAGTCGTTATAGTGTGGTTTCTTAATAAAATAAGGTTTTACATATAAAATTTTTAAAATATTAAAAAAAAAAATTGGTACGTCAAATTTAGGTTTTTATTATTGTACGAATGAAAATTAAATTTACAAAAAAAATATTGACCCATTTTTGAGATATCGAATTTAAAAAAAAAAAAAATGATTTTTTTTTTCAAAAATTCAAAAAATATTTTTTTTTAAAGTTTTGAAATGCAATGTTTCGTAAAGTTTTTAGAAGCATTTCTATAAAAAAATTTCATTAAAATCCGTTATGTCGATAATGAGAAATTCAAAATTTTAAAAAATCGTTCTATGGTAGGTACAGTCAGTAATGAGTTGTTTTCAAAATTTTTTGTATTAAAATATTAATTTTGAAAATTAATCGAAAGACTAAAAATTTAAGCAAAATTCTCGGAACCGTTTTCGAGAAAAATACGATTTTCGAAAACCATTTTCTAACATTTGTATGGAGGGTACCGTTATTTTAGGTAAAATAAATTTTTTTCTCATATCTTGTACAGTATTTTAACAAACTTTTATTTATCCAGTTTTAAAAAAATCAAGCATGGGGTTTTCGAAATATTGAGTTTTCGAAAAAAAAATTTGAAATTTTTTTTAAAAATCCACAAAAATTTTTTTTGAAAATTTGAATACACAATAACATTGACACTGCTGGGGAGCCTTAACATAAAAAAAAATGATCAAAATCGGTTGTAGATACTGTTTTTGAGAAAATCAAAAACAAAAAAAAAAGGTTCCAAGGCGGCTACCAAAAATAATAATTTTTTGGATTTTTTTTTTTATTCATTACCTAGGTTTAACTAAATGACATTTTATGATTTTTTTTTTAAATCAAAATCTGCGGGACAGTTTTTGAGAGAAAAAAAATATTTATAAAATTTCAAAAAAAAAAATCGTATGGGAGGTACCGTTATTTTTGGTCTTAAAAAATCAAATCAAAAAAACATCAATTTTTCAGGGGGGAAAAAATTAAAACCCATATCTACCAAGTTTGAAGAAGCGATCCGATTTTTTCTTGTTTCAGCCTAAATTTTATCAAAATAACCGTACATAAAATACGTCTCGTCTCACCCAGTTGTTCCCCATGTTTCCTTTTTCCTAAAACAATTTAAATAATTAAAAAAATGGGTTTAAAAAATATAAAATAACACAACGTGCACCCCGAATATTCATTAAAATGCCTTCGATTTTTGATGGTGATAACTGATAACATTGGCATAATATCATGCAGAAGGTCTTGGGTTCGATTCTCAGCCGCTCCAAAAAAGTTTTTCATAGATGTACTTGCCTCTTGCGAGGAATTGACAAATCCTTTAAGAGTAGGTATGTCTTGTCATGAAAAGTTCTGCTCGTTAGCAGTTCGGAATCGACAGAAAAATTGTAGGTCCCATCCATTCCTGTTAACACGGACACATAAGAATGGCTAAGAGTTGTAAATCACTAAATTCTGGTTCTCTTCTTGAAATCTAATTTTTTAACATTGCAAAATATCACTTAAAAAATAGTTGTCATCGAAATAATTTTGAAACCTGAAAGGATATTCTTCTTCAAAATAAATTTGTAACCTTTTTTTCGATAAATTTTTTGAACATATACTGTCTTTGCTTTAATGAAAACTAAACCCATATTTTGCCAAACTAATATATTTCAACTCAGGACTTCTTCGATAGGAATATACAAATAGAGTTTTTCAATTACCGCGACTCTTCAACGTTTGGTGTCCAAATTTGAGACGATCAGTTCGATAATCAATCAGCCAACATTCGTACGTCAGAGAACGGAAGAAAGACTGAAAAACATCACTGCGGTCCGTAAAACTGTACAGCAGAACCCGAAACAGTTGATTCCTTGCTGGGCCTATCACAGACAACAACTTGGAGAGTTCTGTATTGGGATTTTGGCCTACACCTGTACAAGATCCATCGCCGTTTGTTTGCTGACTTGGTTTGGGGCCGTTTGGGTGAGGACCCTTTTCATAGCCGAAAAATCAGCTTTAACAAGCAAAATTGGCATGTATGAGATGACACCAACCCAAACGATGTTCACCAGGTGAAAATGCATACCCAAAAAGTTATTGTTTGGTGTGGATTTTGGGACGGCGCACTATGGGACCAAATGATGAAATCCATTTCAAAAATGGTTTTGGTGAATTTCGTAATTTGAAAAATCTAATGATGGGATTATATACTAGAAATAGGGTTCTTCCTAACACAGTAAATTTTTTGTATCTTACTTCTGTTCTAGGTACATAAAATTACCGTTAAAAATGACATTTCGATATATTTATTTTTTTAGAATTATTAGAAGTGAGAGTTTGAAGTCAATTATTTCGTATTTGTCTGGACAGAATGTATAAGTATTATACCTTTATGAAAAGCCCTCTTCTTTACAAAACAGTTATATTTTTTTTATTTAAGTTCACCAGTAAATTAATAAAAAAAAATGAGTAAGGTGCAGTATATTTTTCAGTTTTTTGTTTTCAATTGAAGTTTTCTCTGTTAGCTCCGGCTGCCTCCGTTTAGTTAATGGCTGTTTAGTATTCTAAAAATATTCTAAATTTGGAGGGAAAAATAAAAGCTTTCGCATTTTCATGCATTTTTGTTTAAGAAGAAAAAACGTATGATGAGAAAGAACATAAGTTTTTAGAATACAAATTCGTATTCTTATATTTTTATTGTTAAGTGATGAAAAAAATTAAAATTTGGCAAAAATGTGGAACCTTTATTGATGCACATAAATGTGTATTCCAAAAAGTTTTAGACCATTATTTTATTACTTTTAGCTCAAAATTTAAAAAAAAAAATGTTATTTTTTGTCAAAAGTTGAAAAATATAACTGTTAAAACATGTGCAACACATTTTCATAAACATTATATAAGTGACTATGTTTCCACAAAATTTATAAGTTTTTATCATTTATTTCCAATATTATTAAAATTCTAAATTTTATTTTTAGAATAAAATATTTTTTGTTTTCCAATTTTAAACTTCCTTACTCATATTTATATTAAAAAAAATCATAATTAAATAAAAATAAATGCCAAGCACTTGAGGGTGGGAGGGGGTATGTGGTTTATGGTTGCATATAATACAAAAATGTAGGTACATAGGTATAAATACTCGTAACACAAGCATTGATTGACGAGGCTTAAGAACTTTTAGACATTAATTAATATACCTAGTAATAAGGTGTACTTTTGAATTCCTTTTTTTTGTCTTAAGGGCAAAACACTTTCATATATTAAAAAGGGGGCGTGGCAGTACACGGGTTTTACTAAAAATAAATAACACTTTTCATAAACTCACTTCTTCATATAAAACTTAATTTAAAAAATGCCTGCTCTTATTGAACTTTAAGCTGAAAGAAAAGGGGCGTGAAAGTAGGCGGGAAAGTGGGCAGAAAAAATATACATGCGATGTCTTAAGTTTAAAAAACCTCAAATAAAAATTTTCGGCTTCCTGTTCACTAAAAATAAGAAATAACAAAAATCTGAAAAATATGGGCGTGGTAGTGGGCGGATTTTACAAAAACTACTTTCAAATGTTTTCACCGGTAAAAGAAGAAAACTGTACAAATTTCATCCAAATTGTTGCAATAATTCTTGCTCCAACAAATTTTTCCCATATAAATTAAACAAAATCTACAAATTTGTTATTTTATTTTATTAAAAATAATTTATTTCTATCTGAAACGTTTTAATATTTTAGATTCTTGGTTATACAAGTATAAGTGTGCAAAATTTCAAAAAAATATATTGAGAAACGAAAAAGTTATGGGTTTTTGAGATGGTTTGCACCATTTGGTCCCATAGTGCGGCGGCGACGGCGTCATTGGTCCTTACTTTTTATAAAACGAAGTTGGTAAAGCGGTCACCGTTGATGGCCAGTTGCTACATGAACGATTTGAGGGTAAAGTTTTCTTCGAAGAAGTGACGTGAATTGGCCACCAAGGCTATGCAAGTTGGCCCCATTAGACTTTTTTTTGTGGGGTTTCATGAAGTCACAGGCATATGCGAATAAACCACAATCGATTCATATCCTTAAGATGAACATAGCACACCGTGCCACTGCAAGAAGCCAAGGTGGGCATTTGAACTATGTCATATTCCTCTTTACCCTTGACATATACTTAAAACATTCAAAAAGATCTCAAGTCCACTTTAAAAATAAAAAACACTATCAAAGATCTACAAGTTAAGAGAATGCACACTGAGTACCAACAACAATTGATAAAGGAAATTTTATTCAAACTTCATCTCATGATATATCGATATTGATTTCTTCGCAACGTTTAATCAAAACTGTCCAGATGAATATTACAAAACTAACACCAGATTTTTCATTTCAATAGATAAACAAAAAGAGAAAATAAGAACATCTTTCTTTGTTATTTGAAAGAGAAAAAAAAAAACTTTTCATAAATCATAAAATGATTAAAGTCCTCCCGTCCTGCTTGATACTCATTTTTTTGCAAAATGTATTTACACAACTATTTCCAATTATTAGATTTACCCAAACAGAAAGCAAACACTTATCTCCTTATTTCCACTTCAGCAAAAAAGAATTCAACTTAATCAAAGTCTTCTTGCATCCGCAATTTGGGATGAGAGTTCAGGACTCGAGAGACTAGATAGAGCATTGCAGAATAGCATAGAGCATAGATACGGCAGGAGCAACATAGACAAAAAAAAGTCTGCAGACAGCTAGAAAAATAACATTTTCATCCCTGCATGTTATTCCTTGTGGTTTTTTCTTTGCTGTCCTATATCCTTGGCTGTTGGGGCAAAATTGAATAAAACGGCCAAACCCATCATCCAGAATGTACAGCTCAACTTCGGGGTGGAGAAAAATGAAAATGAGTCGCCTTCAAGTGGAAACGATGTAAGGATATAGTTTTTTTCTTTCTCAAATGCTGCAAGCAATAACCACTTGAGAATAATGCATCATTCAAGGATCTATCTGTAACAAACACACCTCCCCTAGCTCTTATACATTATTTTCCAAGGGTAGTAGCAAAAGTATAATGCGGGGTGTTGTTTATTTTGTTTTCTGTGCTTTTTTTTTTGTAGTTAGAATTTTTATTCCACTCCGGCGACATCCTGTCATTTTTCAAATGTCAAACAGGCACAACAATTTAACACGCGTCATTCAGCATCATCGGGATGACGTGCCTCTAACCTCACCAGGCAGCTCGGCATTGAGCCGGAAGCAGAAATTAATGAATAATAATTCCATGTTAATTCCAAGGAGCAAAATGCCCCACAATGGTTTTGGTGATTTGTTGTGTGTTTTATTTTTGGGCATTGTTGTCGCATGTTTAGCCATGCGATTTAATTGTCCTTGCGACAAAAGGCCTACGCGATTAATGAGAATTTTAAATGGACATATAAAGCTCACGCAAATGATGTCCTGTTCCCGCTTACATATTTTTTCTCATGCTGAGTGATTTATTTTCTAGTCGTTGTGGTGTGTGGCGTTATCTTTACCGTTTCCACTTCATCAGGCTCGGATACAGAATTTGTCTCTTGAAAATGAGGGGGGAATTCACTTTATTTATGAGTGTGTTGGGATACCTCGTCACGGGAGGTCTGGGTTTGAATCCAGCCAGTTCAACATAAATTTTTTTTCCATCTTACAAAGAATTGACAAATCTTCAAAGATATATAAAAATTGCCTCTCATTTCAGGTTAAGTATTTAGTATTGACTTCATTTTGAGACCGCGACTTAAAATTTGCAAAATCACCATTTATTTGAGATTGCAACACTTTTTTTTCATAGCTGTATAAAATCATTTGATTGCAATCTTCTGAGAATTCATTCATTCCTTCATTCTTTTGCATTCTTTGAATTCTTTTGCGTATTTTGTATCCATTTGCAGTCTTTACATTTATTTGCATTCAAAGAAAAGGATTCAAATGAATGCAAAAGATTTCAAAGACGGGAAATGAATGAAAATACTGCTTATGAAGGCAGTAAACGCAAGAGAATGCAAAAAAGAATGCAAGGAATTCAAAAAAATGTATAAATTCTCTGAAGATTTCAATCAATTGGTTGCTATGTAATGAATGATGAAAAAAGTGATTGCAATTTTTTTAATGCCAAAATTAATCGTGGCTGTAAATTTGAAGTTGCAGTCTGAAAGTGAATGCAATCTTTTGATTGAATTCAATGAATGATTTTTAAAGATTGCACTCATAAAAGATTTTCGTCACAAAAGATTGCATTTTTGTACAACCCTGGTATTCGGCACAATACAATTTAACACCCATTTTAATAAAGGGTTTCAATAAAGTCCTGGACTAAATTCCAAATTTCATTAATAAAACAAATTTTCCGCTAAGTGACATTTACTAACTATGATTAAGAGTTAAATCATCGAAGGCGGTGGTTTAGCGAAGGAATAAGAAATAGAATTCTCCAACTTGTATTGTTTTATTAAAAAATTAAACAAAAGTGAGAAGTTCCCATATTAATTGTGGAAAGAAATAATAATAATAATTATAATGCCTCATAAACCATCTGGATTTGCTGTATAATCCGAATTTTTGATAAGAACAAAAATCTATAAACCTTGATATGATCCAATGAAAGAGCAATTAAAGAGGAATTTCGAGAGAAATATAGGTTTTCCTAGAAAAACATAGAAAAACTTGTAGATTTTGTTTAGGCAGACCTAAATATAGATAGAAGAGATGGACATATTCCTGAGGATGTACAATTTATGGTTTCTATTAGATATACCGGGGTCGTAATGAGGTATGATCATTGACTGATTTATGGTGATATCCACGGCTTTATTCAGAATACATTGAACATAGTGTCTTCACGAGTTGCCAAAGCATTTGCGCCGAAAGCATGGCAGTTTGTTAAAATGGCCAAAACAGAAAGACAGCTTACTAAAAATTACATATAAGAACTATACCACTGCAGTATACGTTCCCTCCCAGCATTTCCCTCCGTTCGGCAATAATACAAATTTTACTAGTATTTCTCAAGAACAACAAAATAATGACGAAGTGATCATATTTTCAATCAATTTATTGAGGTATATAACCTTTAGCCTTAACAACCGGCTAACCACCGACAGATTATGCAGCACCTCAATCGGGCCATATTGATCATCATCATCATCGACTCGACAACCGGGTTCCGGTCCTGGCCTCTTTCAACAAGTCTCTCCACCTATCCCGGTCTCTAGCCGACACGCCATCCAGTTGCGCACCCCAAGCCTTCGGGCGTCCTGGTCTACGCCATCTCTCCAGCGCAAGCATGGTCTACCACGCTGTCGTCTACCATAGAATGTACCACAAAGAACTTTCCGAGCAGGTTCCTCTTCGCTCATGCGAGCTAGGTGCCCTGCCCACCGGAGTCTACCGAGCTTAATTTTTGTCACGATATCTGCTTCTAGGTAGATTGCGTACAATTCATGATTGTACCGTCTCCGGAATCGTCCTTCCTCACATATGGGGCCAACAATTCTCCTTAAGACTTTTCTCTCGAACGCAGCTAAGAGGTCGGAGTGCCTTTTGCTAAGCACCCAAGTCTCGGATCCATATGTGAGTACTGGCAGGACCATGGTCCTGTACAGCAGCAGTTTTGAAGTTATGGTGAGATTTCTGGATTTGAAGAGCTTTGACAGACTATAGTAGGCTCTGTTGGATTTGAGAAGCCGCCCGCGTATTTCTTCTTCTATGTTGTTATCGGCTGCTACTATTGACCCAAGGTATTTAAAGGATTGCACCACTTCAAATTCGTGCTCCGCTACCTTGATTGTTTGACCAACTGTTCCTCTCGCATTCGACGCCACCATGTACTTTGTTTTACCTTCACTAATGTGCAGCCCCAGATTTTGTGCCGCCTGCTCGATCTGGATGAAGGAATCGTGTACAGCTTGTTCGGTTCTTCCGATGATGTCAATGTCGTCTGCGTAAGCCAGTAACTGGCTGGACCTGTTGACGATGGTCCCTCTTGTTGCCGTGCCAGAGTCACGGATTGCTTTCTCCAACGCCAGGTTGAAGAGGAGGCAGGCCAAACCGTCCCCTTGTCGGAGTCCATTAAAGATGTTGATTGGTCTGGATAGCAATCCGGCTATTTTTACTTGGCTTGTTACGTTGGTCATGGTCAACCTACATAGTCGTGTCAATTTATTTGGGATGCCGAATTCTCTCATGGCTTTGTAAAGTTCTACCCTGGCTATGCTATCATAGGCGGCCTTAAAGTCTATAAACAGATGGTATGTTGGGATGTTAAATTCTAGACATTTTTCCATCGCCTGCCTAAGGGTAAAGATCTGATCAGTTGTTGATTTGCCTGGAATGAAACCACACTGATATTGCCCGATGACGGTTTTAGCGTATGGGGTTATCCGGTCTTGTAGGATAGAGGAGAGTATCTTATAGGCGGTACTCAACAACGTGATACCTCTATAATTGCTGCACGTTGTGACATCTCCCTTCTTATGTATGGGGCATATTAAACCTTTTCGCCAGTCTTCTGGCATTTCTTCCTGCTCCCATACCTGTACTATAATATCATGAAATGCTTGACGTAAGGCTGGCCCGCCGTGATGGAATAATTCGGCTAGTATGCCATCGACTCCCGGGGCTTTGTTCTGTTTAAGCCGGCCTATAGCCTTCTCAACCTCTTCTATGCTTGGTGGCGGCAACATAGGGTATTCTTCTTGAAGTAGTGGAGCCTCCACTTCTGCAGTGAGCTGACCATTTAGCAATTCATTAAAGTACACTTCCCATCGCTCCAGTATGCTTTCAGGATCGGTGATCAGATTTCCCTCTCCGTCCTTGCAGTATGTGCAGCGTGGTGTGTACTGCGTCATGTTTCGGACGGATTGGTAGAACTTCCGCGCCTGGTGCGGACCTCGCTCTCGGCTGTTTTCTATTTCACAGATTAGGTTCTTCTCCCAGGCTGATTTCTTTTGTCTGTGAAGCCGTTTTTCTGTTCTTCTGAGCTCTTTATATTCCTCTTCGCGTGCCCGCGTTCTATGAGATTGTTGCATTGCTCGGTACGCAACATTCTTACGTTCAGTCGCTAGCTTGCATTCATCATCAAACCAGTCGTTCCGATTTTTACGACTGCTGCCTAAGATGGAGTTGGCAGTACTAATGACAGTATTTTTAAGACGTGTCCACTTCTCTCGTGTCCATATTGATCGCCTGACTTAATTTTAAAAATGTCAGATTACTGTATGGTTTACTACAGACCATGAGCTTCAATCTGGACCATGCGTCTTGGTCCAACGGATTTAAACCATTCCCATACCATGCATGTGTGGCATGTGTATTTGTGAGCTGTTGAAACGCGTAATGTCAAACAATAAAAGACCGGTCATTTAAGAACTTCTAATTAGAATAATCTTTTGATAATGCCATGTTTTTGTGTTGATATCTTCTTTGTAAAAATAGAGGTTTGTGGCACATTCATGACTGATATCCGACCAAACTTTAAAATTATCTTTCTGAACTCTGCTTATCTTTTTGTTAGGTTCTTGACAGCTCTTTCCGTATACCTATTATTTTGTTCCGTTTTGTTATCGTTGTGAAATTTGTCTTCATCGGAAAATAACATGTTTCTCCCCAGGAAGTAACAATTGCTCTAAATTAAAATTCATTTTGTTTTTTTGCGGATATCAAACACTTAGAGCTTTTCAAATCAAGCATTGGCCAGATCTGTTTCGTCATCAGACATGTAGTCAAATTATTCTATTTTTGGTCTATCCCTACTGCATATTGTATCAGCATAAGTTAACATGTAGCTACGTACATAATATATTACCCTTATCATCAGGTAATATACGGGTAGGTAATGTTGTTTCAGTTTTGGCGAGTTCGTCAGCCTAAAGTAGGCTACACACTGTCATTTTTTTACATCATTTCTGCTGAAATGATGGAAAAAATGATAGTGTGTAGATGTAAATGATAAATGATGAATAAATGATGATGGAAATGATGAAGATCAAAATTTTTCGTGGGTATGACTGGAATGATGAAATGAAATGACAGTGCGTGGGAAACATATCAGCGTGCGTCATTTTTGAATGAATAAAATTTCAAAAATGATTGAAAAAATGACTTCATTGAAATGACAGTGTGTAGCATCAAATGAAATGTTCAGAAATGACAGTTTTGGAATGTCATTTAAGAAATGATAGTGTGTAGCCTACTTAACAGTTCCTTGATGGAATGTCCATATGTTCAAGCAAGTTCAAGTTAAGGGCTGTTATAGAGTTAGTAGGCGCCAAATTTCGTTGCTACCGGCGATTTCAATGTACACAATTCTTCGTGGCTGCGCTATTCTGGTCAGACAACACCCGAAGTAAGGTATGTCGAGATTTTTGCTTAATTAAATAACCTGACTCAGCTTTTTGACAAGCCAACTCGGATTCCTGACATTGCAGGTCAATCCACCAATACCCTAGACTTGTTCCTCACCTCTAACCCTGATAAATACACCATAAGTGTATTTCCACCTCTTGGCCCATCAGACATTGTGTCATATCTGCAAATTTCAAGTGTCAATAACCCCCAGTTAAAAAAAAAAACAATGAGAGCCGTTTGGCTGTACGAGAAAGCCAACTGGGACGATCTCAAATCTTTTTTCGGGCAATTTAACTGGTCATTATGTTCTCTCGATAGTGACGTAGACGGGAGAGTAACGAAATCCCGCCGCACAAAATCCCTAATCACGAAATCCCGCCGAAAATAAAAATAAAAATCCCGCCGACAGATATTTTTGGAAATATTTGGCGGGATTTTCAATACTACGAGTATTTTAGTACTATTAATAAAATATTTTATTTTGATTTTTGATTTATTTTTAAACAGATGAAAAGTATTTAAGGAACTGTTGGTTCGGGAAAAATTAATTTTTTTAACAAACTTTTTTTTCAACAAATTTTTTTTTTTAAGAATTTTATTTTCAATATTTTTTTTTTGAAGAAATTTTGATTTTTCATAAATTTTTTTCTGGACATTTTTTTTTTTAAATATTTTAGGACAAAAATTTGCCACCCAAGGTACTTTTAATAAAAAAAAAAAAAAAACTGTTTACATTGGCGCCTGCCAGGCGACTTAACATACCCTAAGCGGATCGACGGAGTCGCGTAAGCGGTTGTGTCCCCGAAAAAGGGAGTTAAAATCCTTAAATCCCGCAGAGCGTGCCACCCAAAGTACTGTTTGTTTACTAAACATAAACTGCAAGCACACCAATCATTGATATACTCGTACATTATATTAAAAGAAAAACAAATTTTTACATCTCTAAAGTCGATTTTCTGGCAAACTAAGTGCCGTAGACCTATCAAAGTTGACACTTTTTTTTAATGTGATTTGTGGGTAAACCAAGCATCTTAGAGAATTAAAAAAACACATATTCGTGCTCTAGGGAGTGCCACCTTTCAATCGACGTATCGCATGAAACGAAAAACAAATTTTTATCTTTAAACGCGATTTGCGGCTAAACGGAGCTTCATAGACCCGCAAAGTTGACATCTTCTAACGTGATTTCTGGCTAAACTAGGCATCTTAGCGAGTTAAATATTGCATATTTGTGATGAAGGGAGTGATGTTTCACATGATTTTTTTTTTAAACTTTTTTGTATTTTTTTTTGTAATTTTTTATTTTTTTGACACAAGATACTTTCAAGACTTATACTTTTTTTGGACTTGTCTTTAGCTTTAAGCCAATCAGAGCTCGTTAAAAATTAACGAAATCAGAGCGGTCTTCTTCGTATTGAATATTCCAGTACAATAGTAGGAAACTTCGTTCTCGTTGCTTCTCATTGATTCGAGTCACCATTACTTTGGAAATAAAAATCCATACTGTGCTGTCAATTTAGTAATGAAACGGCGGGATTTCGTGATTCGGAATTTCGTGATTCGGGATTTTGTGATGGGGGATTTTGTGAATCGCGATTTTGTGATGCGGGATTTCGCACCCAACCCAATGTTGGCTCCAGTGCGGATATGGTCTCAAATCTGATTAATTACGATATGAGGGTTAAAGAAGTAAGTTTCCGTAGTTTTAAAGCCAATCCTATTAAGGAAAACCCTAATAAGTTTTAAATTAGAATGACCTGTAACGTTCATATCCGACGAATTTAATTACGACAAAAAATAGATACTATTATGTCCTAAAAAAAACTCATATCCTCCCAGGAAGATCTTGAAGGAATGGTGACTTGGAAGATTTTGTAGATCTGTAATTTTGGAATAGTTTAATTAATGTGATTTCCAAGTGATCTGATTGAGTTCGGAATGATGAACTTGCCAATTTGGTTATTGATCCATTGTGAAAAGTTTTAGGACGTCGATTGTGCTCGCCGCCTTCTAACGGGTGATTTTTTAAGAGCTTGAGAACTTTTTTTTAAAAAAAAACGCATAAAATTTGCAAAATCTCATCGATTCTTTATTTGAAACGTTAGATTGGTCCATGACATTTACTTTTTGAAGATAATTTCATTTAAATGTTGACCGCGGCTGCGTCTTAGGTGGTCCATTCGGAAAGTCCAATTTTGGGTAACTTTTTCGAGCATTTCGGCCGGAATAGCCCGAATTTTTTCGGAAATGTTGTCTTCCAAAGCTGGAATAGTTGCTGGCTTATTTGTGTAGACTTTAGACTTGACGTAGCCCCACAAAAAATAGTCTAAAGGCGTCAAATCGCATGATCTTGGTGGCCAACTTACCGGTCCATTCCTTGAGATGAATTGTTCTCCGAAGTTTTCCCTCAAAATGGCCATAGAATCGCGAGCTGTGTGGCATGTAGCGCCATCTTGTTGAAACCACATGTCAACCAAGTTCAGTTCTTCCATTTTTGGCAACAAAAAGTTTGTTAGCATTGAACGATAGCGATCGCCATTCACCGTAACGTTGCGTCCAACAGCATCTTTGAAAAAATACGGTCCAATGATTCCACCAGCGTACAAACCACACCAAACAGTGCATTTTTCGGGATGCATGGGCAGTTCTTGAACGGCTTCTGGTTGCTCTTCACTCCAAATGCGGCAATTTTGCTTATTTACGTAGCCATTCAACCAGAAATGAGCCTCATCGCTGAACAAAATTTGTCGATAAAAAAGCGGATTTTCTGCCAACTTTTCTAGGGCCCATTCACTGAAAATTCGACGTTGTGGCAGATCGTTCGGCTTCAGTTCTTGCACGAGCTGTATTTTATACGGTTTTACACCAAGATCTTTGCGTAAAATCTTCCATGTGGTCGAATAACACAAACCCAATTGCTGCGAACGGCGACGAATCGACATTTCACGGTCTTCAGCAACACTCTCAGAAACAGACGCAATATTCTCTTCTGTACGCACTGTACGCATTCGTGTGGTTGGTTTAATGTCCAATAAAGTAAACTGAGTGCGAAACTTGGTCACAATCGCATTAATTGTTTGCTCACTTGGTCGATTATGTAGACCATAAATCGGACGTAAAGCGCGAAACACATTTCGAACCGAACACTGATTTTGGTAATAAAATTCAATGATTTGCAAGCGTTGCTCGTTAGTAAGTCTATTCATGATGAAATGTCAAAGCATACTGAGCATCTTTCTCTTTGACACCATGTCTGAAATCCCGCGTGATCTGTCAAATACTAATGCATGAAAATCCTAACCTCAAAAAAATAACCCTTTATTTGCTGAAAAAATATCGAGAGGTGGCAGATGGAGCAGAAGGGGTCTTTCGTAAGGTTCAGCTTATGCACAGGCAAGATGACGAGTTGTTGAGCTTAAGTAAGAGTGTATTCACATTTTTGTTTTAATTCCACAAACAAGATTCTATGACTGATATATCTATTTATGAAACTTTTGACATTTCATGACAATTTGCAGGCCATTTTCGGACCTTTGAAACTAATGCTTGTATTTTTTTTTGTTTGTTTGTGAATGCCACAAAAAAGTCCTTACATTGTTTGATAAACTTGAAAGACTTCAATAAATGGTAAGAAACTTTGTATGGACCTTTTATATGAGGTGCAAAGATTGAGAACCAATTATCTAGGTTTTTTCCAGAATTTTATTCTATATTCCAAAATAAACACTCTTGCCGGCTTAAAACGACTCTAAAAAAAGTTTAAAATGTTTGGTTTAATTTGATCGCGCTTCAGGAATGGCCCATTAGTTTACCCTTGAAACCATCTTCTGAGGTATTGTTAAATTTAGAGATTCTTGCTTGAGCCGCACTTTGCGAATGTGGAATGCCTTACTCGAATCAATATTTACCTTATTCCATTATGATATTCAGACATTCAAAAACAATGTGCTTCGGTATTTCCTTCTAAATCTTCTTTAACTTTGCTAAGGGCTCACACTGTTCTCAAGACAGACAAAAAGTTCATCCATTGTTTCCTGTTGATTAATATTCTAAGAGGGAACAAATTTTTGAAAGTCTACATATGTATGTAAGTATACGGTGTCTGAGAATATCTGACTTAAGTAGACGTCTTACTAATTTTGCAGTCTAGAAAAATATACTTAACCTTTACAGAAAAAGTGTTGAGAACTTTTATAATTTTAAAATTTCTCCAAAAGTTGGTTCTTTTAAACAATCTGGATTTAAGTATTTGCTAAAAATTAATTAAAGTATTAAATAAATAGACCTACATACATAAAATTATACATATACAAAATATTCCTGCCAAAAATATTTTTTTTTTAAAAGTATAAATTAAAAAAAAATTGTTTTCAAAATCGATTTATTGAAATAATTTGATTAAATAGGGAAAGAAAAGTATTTCGACTTTACCCATATCTATTGTAGGTGTTGCCGTTGTTTTTTGTATAGCTCATTTTAAATAAATTTATTTAGAAAAATACCCATCCGGCATAAGCGGGGGGCATTGAGCCCTTCCCATACGATTTCTTTAGACAAACCGAGGAATAATTTAATTTGGTTTTGCTGTCTAGCTTCTAAACATGCTGTATAATCTGCATATCCATCGGCTCAAAAAGACACAATAGTACGTTAATAACGTCCCTTGTTTCTATTAAATAGTCAATCTTAAACAAAGGCAGGCCCGGATACAAACTGACTATGGATAACAGTTTGTATCCGGGCCTGCCTCCCACGCACTAAATTTAATTTAAAGGATTACATTCAATTCGCTTTGAATTATATTTTTGGCAAAAAATAACAACAGAACACACAGCAGGAGTAGAAGCTGGAGGGTTGTTAGAGCCTTTTACAGATGTTCCTTCTGCCAGTAACACAACGACTTAGAAAAGGATTTCCATTCAAAAATGCCAAAAATAATTCCCATGTGGATTCTAATCTATCTTCTTCCCTCGCTATGTTTGTGTCCGTTCAGTCGGTACGCTGAATGAATACATAATTAAATAACATAGCAACAATAATAATAATCATCTTCATAATCCTTATGAAAAGATTTTTTCATTCATTCATGCCGCAGCAGCATCGACAGCGGCAGCATCATATCGAGGGTTAATCGCTCAAAAATCCGCGTACCCTTTCTCGTTACATCCCCCATATCCTTTTTCTATATGGACGCACATTGCAATCCAGGATGGCTAATTTATTAATGCACAAATGCCTTTTGAAATACGAGTGCATAATGGATTTTCATTTTCACTTTGAATCGTCCTTGCGTCACTCCTTATAACGTAAACATTTTATTCGTACACATACTCTTATAATTTTGAATCCTTTTTTATGTTGAGAACGGGGGTTGCTTAGTAAAGTGAGTGAGGGTGGTTTAATATTCTTTTTTCTGTTAATTATTTTTGTTTGTATTTTTTTTTTCATTCTGAACACACACTCAGTTTCGTTTTTGTGTCCTCGTTTTAATGTTATGTATTGTCGTCTTTTAAATGAATTGAATTTAAGGATTCATTGAGTTCTCGAAACATCAAAGAGTTGGTTCTGTTCGAATCGTTTAACTATTCGAATTTCAAAGTTGATTACGAGTCCTGTGTGCGGGGGAGTGTAAGTGATTGAACATTTTGAGTTGGACATTGAAGAGGAATAAATAGATGTATGTGCGCATTTGAGCGGCGTTAGTCAAAAGGATTTTATTTTCATTATTGAGAAGGAGTGGTTTATTTGATTAAATTTTGTTTTATTTGAATTGTTTTAAAAGGTTGAATGCTTATTTTCGATTTTGATATTTAAATGAAGGGTTTCATTTACATTTACTTACTCTTAATCATTTAGGAAATGTTGTTTACTTAAAGTGATGTTTAATTCGAAATAAGATGTAGAGAGCTTAAAATACCATCCTCACTGATAGCAAAAGGAGCCTTTAAATCACATGGGTGTTGCAATTTCAATATATCTTAAGATGGGCAAGTAACACTAACAGGACTTGTAGAAGGGGCTTAGTTTTATGAATGTAAGAGGCGGCGCAAAAGTTGTGACCCGATGTTCTTTTGGTGTTATTTTTTTGGAAGCAATTTTTCAGAGCGCTTTAGAAGTTAAGTGGATTTTGGACCTTCTTAATTCACAAATTTCAAAGTATAGTTGACATTTGAGTCATTTGTAAAAATTATAGCATCTCCCGATATGGTGAGAACTTTTGCGCCACCTTGTGTGTGAATAATAAGTCTTGGGGCGCTGCTGTCAACAAGTATAATAGTTACAGTAAGAATTTAAATAAAAAACACAAACATTATGCACAGCAAATAAATAAATACACTAGGTACATCATCAGACTTACTGGCAAGCAATTCCCGGGCAGAAATATTATACTCTTAATGTAAATATTCGACTCCTTCGAAAAAAATTCAGCCAAAAAATGTTGATCTTGAATTAATATTTTATTGTTTGCCTTGAAAATAAAAAAAAAACATAAACAAATTAGAGACCATGACGGCTTATAGACAGCCTAAGCCTTGTGACTTACAACTTTCAAGCATGCGTGTGTCCATGTTACCAGAGATGGGAGGACCAACACTTCTCACGACAAAAGATATATTCTTCGAGGATTTGTCAACTCCTCGCAAGAGGTGGTATAGATTTTCTCAAAAACGGTAAGACTAATTTTTATAAATTTGTTCATGTCAAAGCATCATAAAAGTTTGAAAAGTATTTTGTATTTAAGTTAATTTTTTTTATTTTAGATATTTACAAGTATTTTCAATTTTATATTTTTGAAAACTCAATATTTCGGAAACCACATGCTCTGCTTTTTTAATACAAAATTGAAAATTAACGGTTTTGTAATAATAATTTTTAGTTCTTTTATTAAAAAATTACGGTAAATTAGAAGTACGAAGATCCGAGGAAGCCTTCATGTTAAGAATACCATTTCCCAAAAAATTGAACACGACCGACTCAGTTGGTATTGCCATGTTCAAAGGAGAGATCCTGAGAACCCCGTCAAAAAGGCAATATCATACAACGTTCCAATTCGGAATAAAAAGAAAGGTAGGCCTAAACACTCCTGGTACAAACAAATGCAAAAACACCAGCATTCAGTTGGCCTCAGAAATGGAACAATACAAAACCGGGAGGCTTGCCGCCGATTTCTGAGGTCAACCCGGCGAACCCCACAGGCGGATCACTAGTGTGAAGCAGATACGTGGGAGAGTTATGATCCCCTCGACATCGAGATCATAACAGCGCCGAAACAAAGGAAGAAGAAGAAGATTAAAAAATTACGGTACCCACCATACCAATGTTAAAAAATGATTTTTGAAAATCGTATTATTCTCGAAAACGGCTCCTAGAATTTTGATAATTTTTGTTTTGCTCCCGCCTAACTTATACTACCTATAATTCATTAAAAATAAAATGAAAATTAAGACGTTCCCAACAGTACCTACCATAAACATTTTTTTTAACTTTCTCATTATCGGCATAACGGATTTTAGTGAAATTTTCTTTGGATTAAAAAAAAACAATTCAATTTTTTATTTGAAAATTCGATATCTTAAGAATGAGTGAATTCTTTTTTTTTTTTCAATTTAATTTTACTTGCCCAATAATAAAAACTTAAAATTGACGAGCCAAATTTTTTTTTAATCCGACACAGCATTAATTCATATTTATTTAAGCAAGCGTATGCCATTTTGTTTTTAATGGGTGATTTTTTTGCTATTTTCTTTTTGGCAACACTGGTTTTGATAGCTCACACACATTACTCTGTTACTCCACTACGTCGAAAATTTTGCGGAAGGAAGGATTTAGGTGTGAAGCCTTTCAAAATACAGCTGGTGCATGAATTGAAGCCGAACGACCTACCACAAGCCACAACGCTGAATTTTTGGTGTATGGGCTCTTGAAAATTTGGCAGAAGATCCACTTTTTTTATCAAAAAATTGTGCTCATCGACGAAGCCCATTTCTGGTTGAATGGATACGTAAACAAGCAAAACTGCCAGGAGCATTGCAAGAACTACCAATGCATTCAGAAAAGTCACTGTTCGGTGCGGATTATGGGCTGGCGGAATCATTGGGCCGTGTTTCTGCAAAAATGATGTGAATCGCAACGTTACTGTGAATAGTGGTTTCAACAAGACCGATAGTACTTTCGATTCAAATAAAAATTTCATGCCTTTTTCTGAATTTTGTGTTTTTTTTTTATTTCCAGTAGCTCTTAAAAAATCACTTGTTAGCTCCAACTACGAGTATAAAGGAGTTGTTTAGCCTTATACATATACTTCTGAACATTTTTGTCTGTCATTTTTAAAGTCTCTTGAAGATAAGAGCAGGTTTGTAAATATTCTATGGAAGAAATCTGAGGGTGTAGCATGTCAAAAAATCATGTTATTGTGGTACTCATATCCAGTTTGCTAAAAATTCACTGTTATATTTTTGGCATCCATGTTTCATTCACATACTAACGTCAAACTGAACTGTCAATCGAGAGTGTATTATGCTTAATTTATGCTTATTTTAAGATTTGTTAATAAATCGTTGAATGTGTAAAAATTTTGAACATTTGTTGTAAAAATAATAATTCTGTTGAAGCTACGTTTTTCGCAATATGAGCAGATCATGGTCGACATAAAGCGTTTTCAAAATACAGCTCCGAAGTCTTAACAGAGGCCGAGCATGTTCTGAACATCCTCTGTACCAAGCGTGCTCTGAGCGCTATTAGTTGTTTTTGAAACACACCTGAGCACAAGCTGGCACCATTTTCTTTTTATTTTCCGACCGTCGAATACTTGGGTGAAGCATTTTACTCAGTTTTTTTTTATTTTGAGTTCATAGAGCGCACTATGAACAAGCTCAGAACGAAAAATGAAACACATATTCGAAGCTCTGAATACTCTTCAACTAAAAAAGAAACACAATTTATTTTTTCAAAACTTAAAAAAGAAAAACGCCTATAATCATCTTTTCGAGCATGATATATACATATGTAGGTAGAGCTGTACAAAAAACCGAAAAAACTGGATCTGTTACAGATGTCTTAAGGGCTATCCATCATCGAAATGGACGCTCTACAGAGAATATGGCTTCCATTAGTGCAAAGTTTTGAAGAACACTTTTTTGCGGCTAGTCTAGGGGCAAATTACGGCGTAGTTTGTATTTTTATGTCTTTCTAGACTCTTGTAAAGTTAAACCCCGTCTAGGATTGAAGCTAGCTAACCACGGATTTGCAAAAAATGCGAGGGCGATTGGCTGCGTGAACACCAGGGTTTCGATGAACAATTTTCACACATACCTTTCTTAAGCAATGAGGTTCATTTTCCAGTCGACACATAAAAACAATTTTAGACTCGCAACACCAGGAGGGTGTTACCACCATCGTCAATATTTAATTCTGTACCGAAATTGTAATCGATAAAATCGGACATATGGATGGTTGTGATTTTAGCAAGAACTTACCACTACTCACACAACACGACTTTTTTTGCAAGACAAATTTTCTGCACGAATTATTTCGCGTTTTCATATCATGAACTTGTGACCGCTAGAATTGTCGCCGTTTTTGTGCGGTTATGCAGAAGATAGCGCATTTGATGTGTGGGGGGCAACACTTCCAGGAGAAAGAATAAAGAAAAACAAATGAATAAATGAATGTTCAGAAAGAAAATAAAATGAAAGAAAGGTATAATGATTGTATTTAATAGGAAGAGACTGTAGGTTAGGTAGAAACATATACGGAGAGAATAAAGATATGATCAGTTGTTGTGGATCTGTTAACGAGGGAGGACCTTTCATTTATTTATCCGAATATTGTTTTAGCAAAGTTTAACTGCTTACAGATGCAAACTTATAACGCTTTGTAACCGCCTATTCGTAAATTTATATGACCGAGTTGTTGCCCGATATATGTCGAAAAGTCAGCGAAAAATGTCTTATCACATCAGAGTCTTGCTAGTATTATCGCGTAGATGATTTGAATAATGCTGTATTCCATTCTAAATGGCCTTTACTGAAAATCGATTCCGTTTTAAAATTTTGTTTTAGGTCAAAAGTTACAAGGAAAACAAAGTTTCTCCGATTTTCAAAAACGCAGAATATGTTTTTGATATTTCGCTTTTGAGGGATGAGGGAGAAAGAGAAGTTGAAGAAAAGATTTTGGAAAAAATGACATAAATGCGCACTGTTTAAATAACGTTACATGACGTAGTAACTATAGGCGTGGGTCAATAAAATCCTAAAAAGTGAAATAAGAAACACCTTTTTTAGCATACAAATTTTTTACTGGACAACATAATCTTTTTTAGCTCGATATACATACACCATCCAACATTTCTGCAATTTTTAATATCCTCAAAATATGCATCTGTTTCAACGATGACCTTTTTGTTCGACCCAAATTTCTTACCTCCGGGCCATTTCTTCATGTTTGGAAACAAGAAATAGTCATAGGGGCTAAATATGGAGGATGAGGAAGAAGTTCGTAATCTAACTCATTCGATTTTGCCAATACGACTACGACTGATTCAAAACTAAACCCCTTCCAAGGATCATCGATATGAATAACAAAAGGCGATTTCCGAAAAACTTGTTCGATGGATAAACCCACCTTGGCCTTCTTCGGCTTCGATTCATCAGGAGAAGTCCCTTGTTTCGACCACTCCTAGATCATTGGTGTTTTGTGCTGTATCTATGTTACGAAATGGCGCGGCGCAAAAACTCGGTCGAATTTTTCTTGAACATCCCCAAACACTCCAATGAAGTTGTCAAACAATTGCTTTTGACGTCGATTGAAAGCTTTTTCATGTCAAAAAATTTATGTTAAATCGAAAAATCGAAATTACTGATCCCTGTGATAAGTCTGGGGCCTTTTTAAGCTCGCACACCTTAACTCGCCGATCGTCCATTATCAATCCTTAAATTTCATCGCCCATTGTTTGTATGGTAACCTCAATTGGAAGACCAGAAGGATCAATTTCAGTTGTGCTGGAACGACCGCACTGAAATTAAGTTAACTAGTGGTGAATGGTTCAAATCGATGTCGAAGAGTCACCATAATATATGTCAAGGTTTTCTTTTGGTTGTAGTGATAGTTTTTTCTCGTAAAAAAATTGTGTTTAATGAACATTCGAAATTCAATTTTTAACATTTTGACGGAAATACATACAAAATGGCTGCCACAAGAAAACTGTATATTTGACATATCTGTCTGAAAATTTGGGTGCATTCTTTTGAAAGATTCTTCTTGACAAAAAAAAAATGATGGATTTGAAGTGGCGACACCATTTGTTTCAATATTTAGGGACTTATTGAGCCAACCTTAAGTACAATGCTGTCACTTTTTATTTATAGAATAAAAAAAACACGTTTAGTTGAACTGAAGTTCAGATTACAACATTGTGAAACCGGACGAGTTGAACTACAGAATTTGAACCCACATTCAGCTGAACTTAAGCTTAAACATTCACTGTGAACCTTAGGATAAGAGATTTAAAAGTCAAAATACACTGTTTTTTTAACTGTTTCACAAAAGACTATACATCGCGAAATGAGAATAGTAAATAGGGTATTAAGGCACTAGGGAAACATTTTATATAAATATTTATAAAGTTTAAATGATTACACTACTTTAAAACCCAACATTTTTTTTGCAAAGTATAAATACCCGTTTGTTATGTTCATAATTAAATCCCCTTATGATATATGTATTTGTTTTGAAGTACCTATTAAACTGTTTATATAATTAAAAAAAAAATACTTCAATTAAGTTTTTAAGTCCAAACAATTTTACCAATTCATTGAACTTGCTAGCCCCCATTTTAATCCCATTAACCCATCAAACGTGGTTGCCATTTTTATACAAACAAAAAAATAAACAGAATTTAACTTTTAATTGAAAACCACAAAACGATACAATTAACATAAAAAGACTTAAAATCCATCGAATTTTAAGCTCTTTACACATTCCCCATAATCCCGAGAGCGGAAATTCGAACATTTATTTCACAACAAAGCCAAAATAACCAATTAAATTAAATTAATTTTTAATTAATAAAAAGATACATCAGTTGTTGAGTTGGTAAACCCATAAGCACCTGTGACATCCATAAAATTAAATTTTCCTATAATTATGTACATACATAGGTAGGTTTGGGGCAACCACAAATTGATATGAATTTACCATAATTTCCCAGTGGAATGGCGTTCTTTTTGCTGGCTCCAATCCAAAAACTCTCTCTCATCCCATTTTGTGAGAGGTGAAGAATAAAATATGAAATTGACACCGAAGACAACAAAAGTTTAATTTAACACTCTTATCGCCTTAGGTGTTGTCACTTGAAGGAGGACGACCGACACGACGCACGGCGGCTGAAGAAATCCTTTTGAAGTTATGGGTTTTGTTTTTTCAAGATCAATGTCATTTTAACCCTTGGGCTGAAATAATTCTTCCACATTCACCAAACCACACAGATAAAATCACCACCACCTTCTAAGTGAAGGCGAGCTAAGAAAAAAATACCCAAAAACCTTCAGTTTTTATTGGGGGCCAAAGAATATTGTGTGCCGAAAAAAAAACCTAAATGAATCGACGAAAAAACTGTAGCCCCAGATGAATGATAAAAAAGTGAAAGCTCAACACGGAGCACCACGATGTGCCATAAAAAACCGCCGCCGGAAAACTGAATCACAAAAAGTCAAAAACAACCCTTGGCGGTTAAAGAGCTGCAAATACCACAGAAGTTCTTCTTCCCTAGTTCTTCCTGTTCTCCAGTTCCATCCACATTCACCACTGCCGTTTTGTGGAAACCATGTTTTATTATGCCGGTGCCAGGAAGTTTTTGTGCTCTATGTAGAGTCCTGTAGGTATGTTCCACTAGCGTTAGTTCAACATCCAACACGTGGTGCCTTCGATTCGAACAGAGACGACACAAAAAGGTATTTTTCAAAGCGGATCGGGTTGTTATTTTGCCCATGGACTCTGTTGGCGTAGGCGGGCTACAGGCAAGACGACTTTCAGAGATGAGGGTAGTTTTATGGGGTAGGTAGTTATATTTATCGCTACCAGGTTCGTACTTGTACGTATACCTCCACTCGCTGGCCAAGAATGCTTTACAGTTCGCTATTTTGAAAAAATGAAAAAATCTCAAAACCCATGGAAAATAGGAAAATAATAATAATCAACCCTCTTGATGGTGGTGTGAAAAACTCGGATGTCATGCTAAATCATAATGAACGACGACGACGACGACGACGACGACGACGTCAAGAACGACTACAAGGGGACATCATGGGTGGGCATATTCGAGGGCCCTTTGCGTTTCGTGAAATTATTAAAAATGAAAATAGAAAAAAATCTTATTTTTTGAGGGTCATTTCGCATTCGGTTTAGTATTGTGTTGGGATGTTCGTTTCAAGGGTTTAACATATATAGGAGCGGACGTACTACTTCGCATACGAATAACTGTTCTGGTTAAATTTGCATGATTTTATGCAATTTTCTAAAGTCAGAAAATACCATACCATAGGCAGTAACACAGAAAAAAAAAACATAGCTAGAGGTGGGTCTGACACATGTGAGAATTGTGTTGTTTGGTTTGGGAAGATTCGAAGAAGGCTCAGGTGGTTTTTGAAGACTTTTTTGCCACTGCTAGTCAGCGTTGATGTTGAGGGTCCTTGAAATAAATACTTAAATCTTCAAAAAATGTTTCAAATGTTGCAAATTTGAAGAATGTTTTTTTTTTCCTTAAAAAGCATTAAAGGGTTTTTTTTTAAAAGATATACGTTTGACTGGTTAAAAACAAAAAACTGACTGACTACGCTTCGCCACAAGTGTCAAAGATGAAATGATTTTTGCATGGCTAACATTTTTGATTGTGTTCACGTGTCAAACAATGATACAGACTGAATTCTTATGCGCGGCAGACCATCAGGGAATACAAAACCGATAATTACTCAAGACATCAAACTTAAGCTTTGAAATGCGGTATTCTTTGTGATAAGCGGTTTTTCAGAATTTGAACTCTTCAGAAGAAAGAAGTACGGATGAATTCGCTAGAGTAATTCAACGGTGTAATAAAGAGTCCCTACCTTAGGTGGGCTACTTTTTCATATTAAGAGCTGGGTCAATAGTCATTAGTGCTGAAAAAAAGATGATGTCGGATGAATCCTCTATACTTCAATGGCAGATCAGAAGTTACCTCCCTACTACTGTAGATTACCTCCCTATACTGAACTACAGTTCAAAAGTTAAGTAGCCGTCCAGGTCTAAGGACTATTTCTTACTTCCCTTCCCAGTTAAAACTCGGTTTAAGGAAGATATTACCCGAATCCAGGATACGATGGATAAGATTAGATGTAATCACATCTGCGATAAAAGATTATGCATGTTGTGATGAGGTTGAGTCGTTGCAAATCAGCTTAGAAGCAAACTCATTGATCGATAATGATCTTCTTGGATAAGCTCCACCATAATGCCATTTCCTAAAAATAAGCCTTAGATGCATACCCGCTCCTATCGATAAAGGCGAAGAACCTATCAAGGAAGTGTTTCATGAACTCCTGTCAGGAGTACGATATGAAATTTGTGCTCGAGGACTTCAAGACTAAAGTTGGATTAGTTGGTAAACTTAGCATCCCCGAAACGACAACATATATGTAACTGCTTCCGACTAATAGACTTGACAGCAGTTCAAAATATTAATAATATTAAATTTGTTGCCAACGGCTCGTAGATAGCCTTAACCTAGTAACTTATAAATCTCAACTATTCCTGTGAGAGTGTAGGCAGGAATAGAATTAACCTACAATTTTCTGCTATAATTCCGAACGATATAGATAAGAAGACATTTTCATGGCAAGATATACTTTTGAAGGATTTGTTACTTCCTAGATGATATTCAGACATGCAAAACCATTGTGAACCGGTATCTCCTTTAAAACTATCTCCAGATTTCCTAAAACGCTGGCACTGTACTCAAACATTTTAAGGGTAAAAAAGCAAAAAAATATAAAAAAAGAGGCTGTAAGCCCCTTAACATTTTTTGCATCGGCTGGGAATAAAATCCTGACTTTCGGCATGGCAGTGCAACACACTATAATGACCATAATGACAAGGTTTACAGTTCATAATGGGGTAATAAAAATTCTTAGCTTTCCAAGACTTAGCATCCACAAAGCAAAGCAACTTTGCGCTCTCCAAACGGTCGAACCATCAACTAAATCAACTTTATGCTGGTTGATTTCAACACTGACTATTTACTAGTAGCGGCAAAATTCAGAACTCAACTGTCAGCAGAAAAAAATAGCGAACTATCAAGAAGAGGAAATTTGGCATTGGACCTGGACGTATTAGTACAACAGGAGTAGCTGGTATCTACAGAGATCCGCTGAACAAGGGGCTCTCCATTGCACCGAAGGAACTCGGGGTTTGATGATAAAACTTTCAACCAAAAAAAGTGACAGAAGTTGGACATGCGATTGTGCTGCAGCACAAAGGAACAGAAGCGAGTGAAAAGTATCGAGAAGAGAGAAAAAATAGCATCCCAGCTACAAGGAATGGGAAAGTCTCACGATTAAAGCAACATTAAGAGGACTGCAAGCATTTCGAAAAATCGAAGTCAACTTATTTATCAAGCTGTATTTTCAAAAATTGCTAAATGGTATCATGTAGAATGGGATACAGGTCGAGAAGACAACCCACTTTAAATCAATAAATACCCGGTTCAACTACTGGGTAAAGAAGTAGACGGCTTAGATAGAAAGAAGTTCAAGACGAAAAGGTCTTCAAATATGCAGGTGACGTTTTGGTAAAGTTCCATTCATCAAATCATCAACCAAGTACGGATGGAAGGAAACTTGAAACTTGCCCGATCACTGGATTATCAGCTCCATATGCCCCATCTACAAAAAAGACTATCATTTGTTCTGAAAGAGCTATTCCTACTAAATGCCGTATATAACATTATGTAGGTACTATTTAACGTTCTGTGTGAAATCTTAAGTTACCCTAAAGGGTTTTTCAATAAGAGTGGGTAAATGTTGAAATGGAATATAACAAGCTGTGTGTAAGGTATTAACAAAATTCAAATATCCGTCTCGGCTTCTTACTGTGGCACGGACCCGAGTGGTCAAATTCACAATGACTCTTCCGCATGTATCAGGCCAAATTTGAACGAAAGACTCTGGTATTGGTATAGACCTGTGACAAAACCAAGAGATAACCTTACCTTCAAATCATTCATGCAGAATGTCAATCGTGGGATCCGCTGGGTGGTACTTAGTTCAGAACCGTCCTGTTGGAACCACATGTGGTCTTGATCCAATTTGCACCCCAAGAAATTGGTTATCATCGTTCTGTACCGCTCGCCATTGATGGTGACCTTCTCACTTACGTAGTTTTCTGAAAAGTACGGATCAACAACGCCACCGCGCCGGCAAAAAATTCATACCAAAAGTTAACTTTTTGAGTACGTATTGTCACATGGTGAACGTCGTGCTGGTTGGCGTAGTCCCATGTACGGCAATTTTGCTTGTTACACCAGCCATTCCTCTTCCAAATGCTCCGAAGCCCAGTCAGCAAACAACCGCCCGTCGTTGTCTATGGTCATGAACTTTGAGCTCCTGGGTCAGTTGGATCTTGTACGGGCGTAGGCCCAAGTCTCGACGCAAAATTCACCAAGTCAAAGTCCGCCAAAGGCCCTTGTGTAAGGCGATGAATCAACTGCCTCGGGTTTTACTGTGTACTTTCACAGACCGCACTGATGTTCCTGGCCGGCGGCGGCGTTACATTGCTAGCTGATTGACTATAGAATTCATCGCGCAGGAACTCTAAATGGCGATGACCGAACTTCCAATCTAGAGAGAACTGATCCAGCTATTTCGTGCATAGGCGTTGCAATGTTCTCTTAACTTTTACAGGATTTTGTCAATGACACGACCTCTCATGTTCGTTATTCAAACTCGTTCTGAAGTAGATAATACACAGCCGTTACCACTGATGGCCTATTTTTAACAAATCTGTATACGTAACATATTGGTATCAATAGGTGTTGCCAACATTTCAAAATAGAGCCCTTCACTGTGATTGAAGATCGGGCGAAACTCGTACAAGCTTACAACAGACACACAATCATCTGTCAACGGATGATTCTACCTCGGAGTAAACATTACTCCTAGAGCTTCATCTTAGCGGAGATCAGATGAAAAATTAAAGGCGCTGCCACTTTCCTTTGGTGAAACCAATCGGTTGAAAATTCTTTAAGCTTAAGACCAAGTGCTCACTCAGTATACAATACTACCAGTCCTTGGTTTAGGGTACCGGATTTTCGAAGATAATAAGTTCTATAAACTATAAGATATATAAACTGTTCTGAGATGTGAATGTAGTTCAGAAAGTCAAAACTACCAAAATAAAATACCATTCCCAAAGTTCGGAGGCGACAAGGACAATTGAACCTACAGTTTACATGAATGTGATCGAGCTCAAAATCGAGCTTAGGATTGAAGAGGATGGAAAGTTGTAGTGTTTAAGGTTATATTGATGTGCCTGTCAGCAGAAGAACCGACACACTTAGACCATGAGTTGATCCATTCTGATACCACATTGGATCTCTCTAAACCAACTGGAACTCCTTATGACCCGAGCGAGATTGCCTATATCTCTGCTTCTGCAGAAATTGTTAGAATTAACTCCAACCCTCTTTGCGTGCTTGCTATATCAAACAGTGTCCTATTGTAATACTTTTCACGTAGCCTTTGTTTAATCTGCTTAAAGACATTAAACCTTTGGTCGGTGATGTATGATAGCATTTTACCTTAGCGGAAGTTTACACGTAGCGATACTTATATTTGCCTTATCTGACAATTTCCTGAAATGTCCCTGTGGCTCAGCACCCAGCAGAGGTGATTGTAAAACAGTTGCGCCATCAATATCCGAGACGATCCGCAGTAATGGGCTGTTTTTTTTGGAGCTGATAGAGAGACAATTAAGAGATTTAATGGTTGATCAATTACTCGCTCTAAAATACTACCGGTCCTTGGTTAAGAGTGCCGTGTTTTGGGCGATTTTAAGCTTTATAAGATCTATAAACTGTACTCTGATGTGGATGTAGTTCAGAGAGTCAAAACACGTCGACTAAATCGAGTCGGCCACATCGAGCGAATGGACAACAATATTCCAGCTAACAAATTCTTGGAATCCCAGTCCCAACGTTATAAGGTTTTCCCCTTAAATCTTTGTTCTATTTACATTGTTCCTTTTTCATTAAAAAACATTATCCTCATATTGATTTTTTGTTGAAATACTTCATCCAGCTGTTTCTAAATTTCTAAATATGTATAAGGCAATTTTTATTCAATTAAACAAAATGCTTCAGACCCAATTTCCTTTAAAAGTTAAAATTGTCCCATAGCAATGACTTCTTTCCGGTTTAAATTTCTTCTTTCAACCGTCGTATATCCAACAACATCTTGTTAAAGCCGATTTAATCACAAAATTGCCATCCGTTTCAATTTTCTATTTTCTTCCATGGAGAAAAATAAATTGAACTCTTTTTTTTGTTTGGGAGATTATAACCCGTGTGTTGCTCTGCTTCCGTTGCCATCTTCAACTTAGCTACTTCCCATTAAGGTATCACTCTTCAAAATAGCAAAAAAAAAAACTCTCACTTTCTTTTCTGTCACCTCTTTTGCATAACAATTAACTTGTAAGCCTTTCTCTTCCCAGGTTTGTTTCAATAATCGCAAGTGATATTCCCTCCCATGAGTCGGGTTGACGTTTTCATTTTGTAAAGCTTTTGTGTCTCTCTAGGAAATAGGTCTTCTTCCTTAAAAAAAAAATCAAAAACCAAAAGCGTATTCCATTACATCAGTTGACTCTGATCCTTCTTTTGTTTTCCGCTTTTTCTTTTAATCTTTGGACAGGAAGCTGCCATTGCAACTCTATAGGATCTAGGAAAAGGGAACACGGCATTGTGTGTGTGTTTGCATAAGGATACCTTATAATATATATATTAGCCATTCATGACTCCTTCCTGAATTATTGTATAGCAACATCTCTCATGGGGAAATAACCCTTTCTTTTGCTTTTGCTTCTCTGCATCCTTGCACTCTGTAAAGCTAACACTTCCTCCTGTGGAAATTTCTTCTCGCTTTTCAACTTTCCGCCAAAGAAACACTTTTCAGTGGGGTTGGAGCTACCTACATTTAATTACCAATACCACAGGGAAAAATTGTGGAAGAAATTCTGAAACTCTTTGCAGGAAGACATGCAAACTTTATCATCTCCCACACAATTTTGTACCTGGGAGGGGGGCAGAGGCAGTGCGGTGGCAACACATGAATTAGGTTCGTTTTTTGCAACATAAAAATGAAGGAAAAAAAAGTGAACATTGCACACAAGCACCTTTCATTGACTTGCTTCGCGGCACTCATCTTATGCAAAATTTATTTGTTATTATCCTTTGCGATTCATTTCTAGGCACGTTGCACGGTGCAGAGACTGATTCCTTTTCGCAGATCACACCCTGACTAGACACTCGACACGCCAAGTCCGCTAAAATGAGCACGTGCCCATTTCATTAGGGGAACATGGCTGCAATTGGATGTATGCGAAACAGGGTTGCCGCTGCTGATTAATGACCATTTTATTAAAATTTCAATATTCAATCCGAGTTTAAGCAGCGAACGTCAAAAATTTCGAAACATTAGTCGGCATATAAGCCAACTTTAATCCGGGTAAAAGTTTTCTTAAAAACCAACCAGATCCATGAGTGAACAGACAAACGAAATACACCAGGACCAAATGTATTCTGAAAATGTCACTGTTTAAGACGAACTTTAGCCTGGCGGAATAATCGGTCTGTAGTTCTTTCAAAACCGAACTGGCATAATGTTCAAAGGCGAGTGCTACGGAAGGATGATAAGGAACTTCTTGTGGTTCTAATCGAATTATATAAATGCCGACGACATGTGCTTCTACCAAGGTGGGCGGTCGCTTAATTGATGAAATATGAGATATTGATGATGATGAGATATTGTTTGCACGTAGCGATTTTCTCTAAGGTGTTTAGACAAACAAGATTTTGATCAGACTTGACATTACTAGATAGGGAAGACTAAAAAATTGGGTTTCGAAATCTGCCTGTCAATATGTCTTTAAACTTCGTAGATAGTATTTATAAATGTTTTCCACAACACATTTTTACTTACGACCTAGGTTCTACAGGGCAAGTTCTGCATTTGGAGAAAAAATTGAATTCGAGGTTTTGATCAAAGTTGACATTACGATGATAGAGAACACGAAAAAGTAGGTCCCGCAATTCAGTCGGTCTGTATGTGTATGTTTGTACCTCGACATACAGCCGAGACCACTGGAGCTATTTTCTTCAAACTCGGTACTTAAGGGTCTTCGGTGATTCCTTGAGAAGAAATCGAAATTTTTTTTTGTAGCTCCAAAACTAACGGTACCTCCCATACAACCGTAATGCAAATCTTCTCGAAAAAGGCTCTAACATTCATTTTTAAAATTCTTAGTCTTTTACTTAGGAGCAAGTTCGTGCGACCCAGTCGTGCATTTTATTTTAGTATCGTGCTAGCTTCATATGACTCTTTGACATTTGCAAACATAAAAAAAGGTTCGTGTTCGCAAAAAAAAAAAATTCTTTTAGAATGATACTAGTTAGAAAATGTTTAAAATTAAGAATGAGTTAGTAAACTACTATAAAGTGAGAAAATTGCTAAGTAGTATCATACTAATACCTTAATAATAGGCTGTTTAAAATTTTGCACCTATATTACTTAAAAACTTAAAATTGGCGTCCTTAATTTTTTCTTTAAAAATTTAAAAGAAAATTTGTTATGAAAAAAATCAATTTAATAATAAAACGAGTTTTAAACTTTGTTTGCATTAATTCATACTTTTCTTAAAATCAGATGGCAATTTTATGCATTTGAACATTTTGATCTTATTAAATCCATGTTTTATATTTATGTATTTTTAAATTCCAAAGTACTTTTACATAAGAGCAAGTATGTGCGATTCATTCGTGCATTTTATTTTATTTTTTAAGACCAAAAATAACGTTACCCGCCAGACAATTTTTTTCCACGGCAGAGTCCTCTTAAAAACTTAATACTGGCTCCTGTCGTTAAAGCGGAACCTATTCCCTATGTCCCTACCTATTAGTTGTACTTGCTTTTAAAAAACCAGGTAAGACTTTTCTTTATTGGATGATCAATAATATGTCACACCAAATGGTTGTGAACTGTTAGGTTTCTGACTTTCTAATACAGTCCAGATCCGTGGATCTCCTCCGAATAAGAATTAAATTAAAAAAAAAATGTTGATCTGTTTTCGAGATATCGAATTTTCAAAAAAAAAAAATATTTTTTTTTGTTAAAAAATTCAAAAAATATTTTCTGTTAAGTTTTGAAATGCAATGTTTAGCGAACGTTTTAGAAGCTTCTCAATGAAAATTTTCATTAAAATCCGTTATGTCTATAATGAGAAATTGCATGCAAAAATGATCAAAGTCGATTGTACCGTTTTTGAGAGAATCAGAAAATAAAAAAAAAATGGTTCTATGGAGGGTACCATTAAAAACAATTTTTTGGAAAAAAAATTAAAGCATTGCCTAGCTTAAAGTAAATTAAAATTTTTGAGCAAAACAATTATGTATTTATAAAGTTTCGAAAAAAAATTCGTATGGCAAGAAAAAACCCTCAGACAGACACTTTTTGGTCTCCGCTATTATCTTAATGTCAACTTTAATCAAAATCTTGAGTTCGATTCTTTTACGAATCCCTAACTTGTCTTATCGTACCGATAAGTCGCAAGTTAAAATACTATCATGATGAACAGATGCGAAATTAGTATTAGGAAAGTAATAAATACTTTTGGGATTTTAAGTTAATCTATTAACACGATCGTTATATCGGATGGCAAGACGTGATCAGCATTCGCTAAACAAAGATACTAATGTTAATCTGAAAAGCGTTCGTTATATCGTAAATTGGTCATATCGTGTATTCGTTATATTGGGATATATTACCGCAGATGATCTCACTACCTGTTCAAGGTTTCAAGTTTTACCTTTGGCACTTATGTTCTGATGGAACAAAGTACAGTATGCACCGGGGTCTAAGTATAATCGACAAAATTTAAGTCATCTAAAAGGTCAGTTGTTTTATTTTGTTTAAACTTTTTTTTCAAATGTTTTAGAATTTTCAGACATAAGGTCCACAACGCTTAATAACCGAATGTCCAAATCGCAAAATAACATGAAGCACAAAAAACATACGTTGAAGTTGTTGTAGTGCATTTTTTTTACATTTGGGTGTTTATTATTAATTTTGAACGTTATGTCTTTCTATTTTGAGCGATCCACCAAATCATTTATCATATCATTCAAAGGCACACGAGCGCCACTTTTTGGAATTTATCAGTCAGGTACCAAAAATCCAGTGAAATCGAAATGAAAAAGAATTTCCCAATCGAGGGAATTTGTTTTCAATGTCCTACATTTCAATAGTTCTTATAATTTCGAAATCATTTTAAGTGAAATTCAAAACGCCTGTCATCTGTCACTGCTCAGTTGGTAAATACAAAACTATTTTCTTTGGGAATTTTTTTTGGCTGCTTCTAAAATGTTGTGTATACATTTTGAAAAAGTATTTCTATAAAATATTGAAATGAGTTTTTTATTGCTTGCAGTGGCATAACAACGAACCAGAACCAGTGGTGAATATGCAGAAAAAAAAATAGAAGAATGTTGAGAGATCATTTAAACCCATTAGGAATTGCTGACGTTGCGTATATGTCAGGTTTTCCAATAGGGACTTGACAAATTTGAATTTAATTTGTGAACGCATCCTTTCACAAATCATCGAACTGTCATAATCAATTTATTCAGTAAACTCAATATTTTCATCACGGTAAACACGAACGAGCAACGACTGCAAATTTTAAAAATTTTCTACCGAAATTCGGAGTCGGTGACTTTAAAAAGCGTTAACTCCAATTTTCCGTCGCAATTCTCGCCCTAGTAGACAGGCAATAAAAAGTTAAGTGCAAAGCTTTGAGTCTACATATTCGTTCTGTTATGTTGCCCTATCATTGAGACAACGGGTTGGTCCAAGTGTCGAAAATATCGCTGCCGTTCAGGCGTTCGTAGCAAACGATGCAAATCAGTCAATTCCACGGCGGCCGGCGTTCTCAAAAATTGGGCATCGCTCAGACCACATACAAGATCAAGCTGACTCAAGTATTGAAGCCGATGGACCATTTGAAGCGACGTACGTTCTCCGATTGGAAAGGATGCACCAAGATGATGAATTTCATCGCAAAATCATCTTCAGTAACGAAGCTCATTTTTGGCTCAATGGGTTCGACAATAAGCAAAATATGCGTTATTGGTCGGGTGAAAATTCTCATTTTTGCTTCATGAATCACCACTTTATCCACCAAAAATAACTGTTTGGTGCGGTTTGCATGCCGGCGGCGTTATTGGGCCATATTTTTTTGTCGGCGATAACGATCGTCACGTTACTGCGAATTGCCAGCGTTATCGCGCAACGAATACGGATTATTTCTGGCCCGAATTGGAAGATATGGACTTGGACGACATGTGGTTTCAACAGGATGGTGCCACAAGCCGCACAGCACACCTTACAATCGACTTATTGAAGAGTAAATTTGATAAGGGTGTTATCTCAAGAAATGGGCCAGTCGATTGGCCGACTCGTCCGTGCGATTTAACGCCTCTAGACTGACGACGTTGGAAGAGCTCAGAGCCAACATTGAACGCGAAATAGCGGCCGTTTCTGTGTGGCCGAGTCATCGAACATTGGGTCCAAAGAATCAACCGCTGCAAACGTGCCCGCGGTGGCCATATTTCCTAAGTCGGGTTCCATTCATAAATGTTTTAATTGTAATTCAAGCCGATAATAAAATTTTTGAAATGTCTCAAATGGTTTGCGTTTTATTTAAAAAAAAGTTATCAAGTTCTTATTGGAAAACCCTTTAGTTAAAGGATTCGTATCATACCACTGACTTGAGAAATGTGCCTTTCTCCAAATCAGTAAGACTCCAACGTTTCTCCAAAGTTGCATCTAGCCGCGTTCTTACGTTTTCTTGTTGATAATTCTGAATCTTGACTAAATAGCGAATTAAGTGATGACTTTTATTGTTTAAATGGTTTACATAAGCCATTTCGGTCTGATAGAGTTGCCATCCGTTGATGAACAATTATCATACGAGTATATTGAAGATAACATTCTTTTCAACATCCATTTACAACTTAAAACTTATTCAGAATTAAAAAGTGATCCGGCGTGGTTTGGTAATAAAGCAAAGTTTTTAATTATGAAACGTGACCAGGCCTATGAGCGTTGGAAACTTTTCGGTTTAGATATTTTTCATGACGATTATCGAGCATTGTGAAATAGAGTTACTTTTGAAATACGCGAAGTAAAACATCTTTTCTATGCTCCAAGACTTGATCCTTCTCAGGACAAACATAAGTTCTGAGAAAACTTATAAAGTATTGGTATGGGTAAAAATAAAAATATTCATCTCAATAAAATTGATTCGAATGAACTCAATAGAACCTTTACCTCTCTTTCTCCTATCATCCCAAATAAACCGAAAATTTCCACACAGTTTTCTGATAGTCTTCATACTGGTTCTACTAATAGTTTAGGGTTTTATGCTGTTGATGAAGCGAATGTCTTTCAAAGGTGTATCTCAATAAGATCCAACTCAATTGGGCTCGATGAAATTCATCCAGTTTTTGCCAAAGCTATCCTTCTCTGCATCCTTAAATCAATAACTTACCTTTTCAATACTATTATCATGACTGGAGTCTTTCCTTCTTCTTGGAAATGTGCGAAAATTGTGCCTGTTCCTAAGAATCAGAACGAGTTTCGGCCGATTGCTATCTTCCATTCTTTACCATGGTGCTTGAGATCTTGAGAAATTTTTAAATTTCCAGATGCAAGAAGATGTGAAGGGTAACAGTCTAGTTTCTCGAAAGCATTTGTAACAGTGAGCCATCATGTTTTATGTATGAAGCTTAGATTTAAAATTAAATTGATAATTTTTCACAGTCTTCCTGAACAAGAGGTGTCAAATAACTCTGTATCTTCCAGTAAACAGAGGTGTCCCGCAGGGCTCAATATTGGGTCCACTTTTCTTTACAATGTACTCCCCTTGAGTACTCTGAATTTTTCTGTTGACATGCATGTCGATGATGTTCAAGTTTGGAAAAGCTTTCCATTAGATTTCATGGAAAATGGAACACGGAAATTCGCATCAATTAAACTTCGAAAAAAATGAAATCGATGTCGGTGAAAGTAAAAATGAATTGTAGAGCACCAAATTTTATTTTGTATTGATTTCAATTCCATTTCGAGTGAAAGTAGAACATGGCTGTATGTAATACTTTCGGCCGCTATTACCCCTCATTTTGGAGCTTGTGTGTCACTATGATATAGCATACACTACAAATATTGTGGCGTTATGTCATTGTTCTCTTTAGTGCATTGAATTCTGGATTTACAAAGTTTTGGAATGTAGAATTACGATCGTTTCCGTTGAAGAAATACCGATAAAAAGATTCAGTTCCTTATCTCTTAGGAAATGTTATTCTCAAAAAGGTCTACCCTATCTATTTTCCTAAAATTTCTATCGCAAAAATAAATCACATGGAAGTCATCATGAACTTTCTAGAAGTCTTAAATATTAAATCTAAGATTTTGTTTTTCTTTCAAACAAACTTTGTTTATTATTTCAAAAAAAAAAAAAAAAAAATTGAAAAAATGACGTTAACAAAATATCGTAAAAGTTTCCTCTGGTTTTTCCTTCAAACTTTAAAGCTATAAAAAAAAACATTTGATCCCCCAATTTGCTTTTGAATTCGTTTTTGATTTGAGTTATTTATTGCAAAAGGGGTGAAAAAGACATAGAGCACCCTAAAAGAATCAAATCACAAGTTTTATAAGCCCCTTAATCTTAAGAAGAGTCGTAGGTACATAAAGTCAAGCAATGGCAACCTTGATCGACACTAAGTCTTGTCAGATGCACGGTTGGTATATTGGTTCAGCCATCAGCACCAGGAGCACTTGAGAACGAATCAATTTGCATTATTAAGGTGCCGCACAGCAGGGAAACGCGCGTAGATTCGTGCTAATCGCGGGATTTCATTTGGAAATCTCAAATTAGCAAGCGACAACATATTTCTTTTTTTGTATGTTGTCGAGTATATGCTTGGAGGAGTGCGGCGGGTAAGGTGGACTGGGTATCCTTTGAACCCCATCAATTGCAGTTTACTTATTTCCCTTTTGATTATTATTTTTTATACGTGCTACCGGTTGTGAGGTACTAATTTGCATAACCACCATTTGCAATGTATGGACGGGTGTGTTGTGTGTTCCTTTCAGCACCCCCTCTCACATACAACATACATTTATATCCTAATCACTGAATGTTCCCAAAACTAACTGACTAATCCTCAGCACACGGTCGGTTTTTCTGTTTTGTATGAAGAGAGACGAAAATGAATATTGTTCGTCCTCAAGGCAACACGCGTGCATATGCGATAATGATGAATTGTTTACAAAACGTCCTTTGGTGGAGTTACAATTTGGCAAGAGGGTAGATTTTCTGAGTTAAGCTAAAGCCGCTGTATTCAAACTCCTCGCTGCCAAGGACAACGACCATGTGGCAACAGAATGGACAAAAAATTGTTAAAAACTGGAAGGAGCGCAACAATTTGTGTGCGCTCGTCCTTAAATCAGTTTTCATGTTGTTTGATTCATAAGAAATGTTTTCAAATTTTGTGTGTTTGTTCTTTTTTTTTATTTTGTTTTTTGTTTTTGAAAAAAAAAAAACCTCTAGGGTTGGAAAATTTATTTGCAGACAAACGTGGCAGGATGATCAAAATAACTCCGTGGGGGAGTTAACGTAGATATATAAGTCAATGGAAATACCCAGAGTGTGTTAAGTCTGTCGGAGTGGTGGTTTTGTCCGACAAGTCATCAGCAATGTGGGTTTGAAATGCTCGACTGAATATGGGGGACTTTTAGCTTTCTCGGAATCAATACATGCGTGTAAATGGTCGTTAGCTAGCAAACAGAATGGGTTTTTTCGAGTCATTATTTTTGTTGAAAAGTTGGTTGCTTATTTTTTATGCCGATAAAATAAAACATCAGCTGGGATTGAAGACATAAATTATGAACATTAAAAAATAAATTTCGAGGCTATTAACTGATCGTTTTTGATTTTGATTAAAATTTCTAGTGCGACAGAAAGGAGTTTTTGGGCATAACAAATACGAGTACGATGTAAGAAAAAACATTTAAGAGATTTATTTAAAAAAGTTGACTGTAGTTAGTATATTTTCTAGGCTTTTAAGAAAAAATTGATTTTTCATATTAATATCTTCCGTTAAATGCAGCCATGTAATCATTAGCCAAGAAAATTGGACACAAAAATGGCCAAACTTAGAAAAAATTCTGACCAATCTAAATTTTGATAGCCTGCATTATTTGCATGTCTTTAGTATTTCTTAAAAAGGCAAGGTTTTTTTGAGGAGTGAAAGGGGGCTGGAATCCAGTTATGGAAATTCAACTTATTTTGAAGCTAAAAATTGAAACTAACTAAGCACAAAGAAGATTGTAATACTTTTTTGGCAGCCCATTCGTTTCCCTCTTTCCTTATCAGCTCTCCATTTCCTCCAAAATGCTGGAAATGTTTAGTATGAAACTGGATCATCTGCCTACTCCTAAGGCATCTTGGAAAAACAACAAAAAGCAATAAAAGCATTCTCAGGCATAATTTTGTGCTAGACGGTCTACGAAAATATTCACTTCAAATCATAAATGTGACAGGAATTCTACTCCGAAGATAGCAAGGCAATATGATACATGGTCAATGTCCAGTGACATGTCTGACAGGTGCTATACATAACTTACATTGGACAGACAAGTCAAAGTTGGCAACACCAGATATCCAAGCAAAAATGGCCAAGAGCCCAACATAGAGTACTATTGCAACTAAGATGACTTTGTTAGGTGATTCATAAAATCCGTAAAATCTTCCAGAAGGTCTACGGTTTTAAGAAATTGCAACTTTTCACGTGAAATATAGATTTCCTTACTATTTGGGATTGGTAGATGATGGGAGTGCATCCGGCGAAGATACTTTTAGATGCTGTCGTACCCTTATACTTTTATGCATCTTAGACTGATCGGCGTGGGACTGGGACGTTGCTCGTGTGAACATGACTTTTCGTTTGAATTTAAACTGTAGTGAAATTGGACGGAGGTGAACTGAATTCGTATATTGAGCTATCTCCATTGTGAATGATTGCTTTCACTAGGGATTAGATTTATAAATGAGAGAGTGAATTGGGTTCAATAACGGAGCTACCAATGGGTGAAGTTTTGCGTTATAGCCGTGACCGACTACAATTAAAAAGAGAGTGCAACAGTGAGAGTAAGCGAAAATGAATGAAGGAGGTCGCCATGATGGTACTTTTAGAAAGATTCTGTGTAAGAAAAGATTGTGGTAGAAGATTTGTAGAAAAGCGGAAAATAATTCTAAACAATTAATCGTTTTAATAAATGAAATAATTTTAATTTCATCTGTGAGAAAAATTTGTTGGAGTAAGGGAGGCTCAGATAATATTAGTTTGAGTTGAAAGATTCTTGTGAACGGATCCGATCCACTTCAAGAGTAAGGGCCGCCTGAGCCAGAAATGAAAATAAATTCAAGATGAAAATTTCATTTCCTAAGAATAAAAATAAATATCTTGGTGTTTGTTCATTTAGAGAAGTCGTTGTCTTTTTTGTAAGCCAGTTGTGGCAAATGGATAATCCGATAGACCTTATTTGTTTTGTTTTCCAAAAGATAGGCTATTTTCTAACCCTTTTTTCTTCTTTGTGTTTCGGGAATCTTTCTCAAAGTCACCTTCGGTTTTCTTGGCTCTTTTGGCACATATTAAAAAATTGTTTTCAATTAATTCCTTTTTTACTTGCGACTTAGGTACTATAAGGCAAGTTATGCATTCGTAAAAAAAATCGAACTCAAGATTTTGATCAAAGTTGACATTACGATGATAGCGAAGACCAAAAAGGTGGGTCTCGCAATTCTGTCTGTCTGTCTGTCTGTCGGTTCGACTACAGCCTAAACGGCTCGGCCGATTTTCTTCAAACTTGGTAGATATGGGTTTTAATTTTTTCCCCCCGGACGTTTTTTTCTGTTTTTTTTTAAGACCAAAAATAACGGTACTTGCCATACGATTTTTTTTTCGAAATTTTATAAATATTTTTTTTTCTCAAAAGCTGTCTCACAGAATTTAAAAAAAAAAAATTGAAAAATTTCATTTGGTTAAAACTAGCTAATGGTTGAAAAAAATTTTTACAAAAAATTGTTATTTTTGTTAGCCCCCCTGGGTCCATTTTTTTTGTTTTTGATTTTCTCGAAAACGGTACAGCCGATTTAAATCATTTTTTTTTATGCCAAAGCTCCTCCAAAGTTTGAATATTATTACATATTTAAATTTTCAATTTTTTATTTTTTGGATTTTTAATTAAAAATTCAAAATTTTTTTTTGAAACTCAGTATTTCGAAAACCCCATGCTCGTTTTTTTCAAACTTGACAAATAAAAGTTTCTTAACATAATCTACAATATTTAAGAAAAACTATTTTGTTTTATCTAAAACTAACGGTACCTTCAATACAAATTTAAAAAAATGGTTTTCGAAAATCGTATTTTTCTCGAAAACGGTTCCGAGAATTTTGATAACATTTTTTTTCTTTTGATCAATCTTTACGTTCTATAATTTAATAAAAAAAAAATTTGAAATCTAGACATTACTGGCTGTACCTACCATAGAACGATTTTTTCGAATTTTGAATTTCTCATTATCGCCCTAAGGGATTTTAATGAAATTTTTTATAAATAAGCTCCTAAAAAGTTTAAAAAACATTGCATTTCAAAACTTAAAAAAAAGTATTTTTTTTCAATTTTTAGAAAAAAAGTCTTTTTTTTTTTGGAAAATTCGATATCTCAAGAACGGTTTGATATTTTTTTTGTAAATTAGACTCTTATTCGTACAATAATAAAAACTTAAGATTGGCGTACGAAAATTTTTTCTTAAAAATGTTTTAAAAATTTTGTACATAAAAGCTTATTTTTTTAAGGAACCACTACAACGACTTATAATTTTTGTTCTTACATAAATTCATATTTGCATAGCATTCTGTTTTTATCTCTTACTACTAAAAGAATTTAAAAAATTCATTTTATCCTTATCAACAGTTTTCTTTAATAATATCCGTTTTTAAAATTCCTAGTCTATAACATAAGAGCAAGTTCGTGCGAGCCAGTCGTGCATTTTATTACTTTAGCCTTTTGCCAAATTTATACATATTTGTAAATTTATTTTTGGAAAAAAATTAAAATTAAAGGTTTCCCTGGTAAAAGTCAATTTTTTTTCGTTTGGAAATTAAATGGTGCGAAGTCATTATGATTTTAGAAGAGGAATTTTATTTATTTCAAGTTTTTGTAAGTGTCACCAGTGATAAAAACTTCCTGATGGCAATTCCCATCACTTGTTCCAAATTCAATCAAAATTGTATTAATTCATACAGATAATGCCCTTATTCAGTAAAAATTACCCTATAACCCGAGCACACTCATCGTTGAAGAAAACCGGTGGTAGCATTGAATTATAGATCGTAAAAAGTTAACGAAACAGAAATTTTTTGTCAAAGCTCTATGTCCCGCTTTCGATAAAAAATACGGTTTAGAAAACCATTTTTTAACATTTGTATGTTATATTTTATATAAAATAAATTTTTGTTCCTGTGTCTTGTAGATAGTGTCTAAAAACGTCTAATCTTCAAGTTAAAAAAAAAATCGAATATATGGACTTCGAAATATTCAGTTTTCAAAAAAAAAAAACAAATTTTTTTTAATACAACGAATTTGAAAATTTGATTAGAAAATACTATTTAAACTTTTTAGGAGCTCTTCACTATATAATGGGGCCTATCGTGAATAAAATTTCCCTGGGAATTGTTCTCAACTTTCAAAATTGTCATCTCGAATAATGTCGAAAGTTTCCCTTGGAATTTATTGATATTGGGAATTAAGTTTCATACTGACTTTGGCTCTCATTTAAAAACGCCAGTCGCCAGCCTACAATGAATAGTGCAGAAGTATTGACCTTTCCAATTTTCAAAGATGGGGAAAATTCCGAGGGAAATTTTGTTCACGATAGCCTCTAATAGGTCAAAATATGTTGTACACGATAAATACAATAATTTCTCAAATTTGGAAAAAGAAATTACTGCCGATGGTAAAGAATGTAAGGGTCGTTTGTGTAGGTAAGTTACATATAGCTTCTTATTTAAACACATCATTAAAAATCAAGTATTAAGTTTTCAATTTTATTCAAAAAACAAATTAAAATTTTTCGTACAGAAAAATCCATTAAAAAACTGCCTTTAAAACTTATTTCAGAATGCTTTTCATCACATTCTTAGATATATTCAAACGTTACTATTGCAAGCGAATGCTGCGAAAACTTTACAGAACGTTGTTCGCGCATGTCAACCAGAGAAATGTATAAAATAAGGTCAAAACTATTTTGAAACACAGCTTGAAACTTTCATTGCTTGAAGTTAAAAATATTTCAAAAAATTATAGTTTACTCGACAAGCAAGAAAAAATTGAAGAAGGTCTTCAAAATTTTTAAGATTTCGAATTTTCAAGACGCTAAAAGAATATAAAAAAGAATGTTGGAAAAAAACCAATATTTGTTTTATTGACTTAATCAAGTTCCAGGCGAAAAAAACGTTACTCCGAAATGCGTTAACTTTGTGCTACATACTTTATCGTATCGATGATCTTTGGCTGTAATAATTTTATTGATGAAAATCTTTGATTCTGCTTTTGTATAATGTTTATTTGACGTCTGAATTTTTGTTTGTCGAAATGATATCCGAAAAGCGATCGCCGGAAGAATTGATGATCATTTGGACTTGGTTTATTTCGTTTCCCATCACTGTTGCTAGAGCTTCCAACGATTGGTCCTCACATTCTTGAAGGGTACTCTCTTTTTTTTTGTTGGTTTCGAGAGTATGAGGATTGTTGAAATAGACTCGTAACTTTAAAAAAAAATCACAAAAAGAAGCAAATTACTAAAAAGAGAGACTAGCGACCCCAAATAGAATCTCTCAGAAATTCTAAGTCATTATCCACAGAGATGAAAATGAGCCTCGTTGCTTATGATGATTTTCAATGAAAAGTTATTTACCTCATAGTCGAGATTCAGGATAGCTAGAGCGCAGATTACCGCGCTTGATGGTCAATAGCTAACAGCTGATGTAGTCTCTACACTTTGTAAAGAAATATTTTCAAGTCATTCGCCAAAATTCTCTTTTAAGACCTCCGATTGTTGCCCAATAGCATGGCACGTTGTCGATATTGCGGCAGCGATATCTTCAGCCACAGTTGCAATAGCTGTTAAGAATAAACAGAACGGCTGCTCTGAGGCCGGCCAGACTTAGCAGCGTCTCGTGTTGTCCTATACTCTTTTAAGCGAGGGTATAACGATTCATGTCTTGTTGACGTTTATTTAGTATTTGTTTACTTTGCAAATGTCAAAGTGTAGTGTGGCGCATGGCAGGCGGATGAATTTGAATCGGTCATAACGTTCTTTCTAACGGTAGTAGATTGTTAAATGTGTGGAATTTTTAAGAGGGGGATGGGAAATTTGTTTAGCATTTTCAATCGCCAAAATGAAGCGGCCTGTTTGTTCTTTTTTGTGTCCAAGCCTATTTTTCAAAGCCCCACTCGGACATTCGAGTTCAGCGTGCCTTCTGTTCACGTTTGAATATCGCTCAACACGATCAAGATTCCATGTTTAATCGAATTCTTACGTGAAATAGTGCCTTTCAGAGACCTGGAAATGTGTCTATGAAAAGAAGGGAGCCTCAGAGAACCCTAGAAAACATCGAGAAGATACGAACTGCATTTGAACAATTTTCCAGGCTTTCACTTCGAAAACAACCGGGTGCTTTTGGTATTTTGGATGTTCCATTCAACGAATCGTTAAAGAACGCGTACGAAATGGTTGTCGTCCGAGAATTCTCGCCAAGTGATTTTGAGGCCAGACAATTTGCTAGCGAAAACATGTTTTAGAGTTCTGACGCACTGAAAGGTTTTGTTGAGAGACCCTTATCATAATAAACACAATACGAGCTATGGGTAAATAAGGGGAGAAGGTAGTGGTTCTTCAGAAAGAAGGTGTCGATAAAACATTGGTCTTAAATTTTTCTAAATTGAAATGGCAAGGGCTCGCTGCATTGCCTCGAAAGGTTTTCTTATCTGACGAGGAACATTTTCATCTAGTTGGATATAAGTATTAATAAGCAAACTAAGCGCTACTGGAGTTAGACGATCTCTGACGGAGGCTGGGTGTGGTGTGCAATATCAAGAATCGCGATCATCGGGCCTTCCTTTTTTGAAGAAAATAATCGAGCGGCTACTGTGACATCTTCAAGTTACCTGCCTATGATCCAGATTTTTTTTCTAGCCCGAATTGGAACCGATGACTCTGGAAGAAGTCTGGTTTTAGCAGCACGAAGCCACAGCCAGAAATTTACCAGACAGATTCTCCGATTGCTTTATCTCTCTAAGAATCAACTTAATGTTGCTAGCGTGTATTATAAATGTAAACGATGGCAATATTATTTTACAAAATAAAGATGACATCGTAAGACATAAAACCAAAACATCAAGGTTTTAAGAAAAGCATTATCATGGGAACGGAAATGATAGAATCAAATATCACTTCATTTCGTTCACCACAATTCCCAGATCATCAGTTTTGTAATGAAAAGAATAATATATGTTAATAAAGAATTAAATAAGCAGTCATTGACGGATAGCAAAACAATCAGGTTGTTTCACTTTAATTTAAATACCATAAGACTTAACTCGCGCTTTCCTTATTTAGCCCCTTGAAATTTGTTTTCCCTTGGCATACCTAAAATCTCTTGTTAATAACGATCCTTCTAGTACTCTGGAAGCCCAAAAAAACGAAACATTCGATCCAGCTTCCTGCAAATTACTGCATCAATGAAAGTACGCTAAGACAATGTTCGGAGTGTAAGACTGATAAAACTGAAACTTCCCATGGGAAGAAATTAAAAAGTTAGGTCATTTTCAAACAGTGCCGTGCGCCATCACCACCCTGTAGACTTGAGATTTGCCACCATTTGTAAAAATGACGACGCATCATCTGTTAGGACGATAACTTTTGTGCCACTTTGTTTGTATAATGTTTAACGCTATTAAGTCATTTTTGCAAACATTATTTTTCAAATCCCTAAAGAAATATAAAGATATAAGTACTCGTATACGAAATATTAAAGAACACTCAACGTAAGGTGAAGATGTTCTTTCAAACTGCATCAAAAGAAACATGTTTTAAAAATTTTGCGCAAATTCTCAAGAAATATAAAAATGTGCCCTTCGTCAAGTAACACATTGTGTTAGAGAATTGACTTAAAACATGATATTCAATAGCTCTTATTGAAAGCTTTTTTTTAACTTATCATTGACTTAAGCAAAAAAAAAAACAAGAACCTTTGGAAGATTTCTTCACCAGACTCTACCTGACAGCCCATTCTCTCACTGCTTACAATAGCCCATAAATTCGTTTCAACACAAAAATAATCCTTAAAAAAAGACACTGACCCATGAATTGATATTCGATTTCATCCACAAATAAAAAAAAATATATTAACTTCCATTTGGTCCATAAAGGATTATCTCCTGCGTTTGGCTTGCTCATTCGGATTCTTCGACAAATTTTTATGCGAATTTCAGCAAAATGATAAAAAAAGAATAAACCGAAACAAATTTACATTTCTTTGGCTAATAAATTATCCCAGACCCTGAAAGTGTCAATGGCATGATCTATTGCCCCCATTTTTTCCTTCGGGTTTAGTTGTAACTGCTTCCAGGTCCTGCCCTGTCTGTTTGGTTTTGGGTTTTTTGATTTCAAAAAACGAAAAATCAGACTCCATCGTCGTAGTCGCAGTCACTCCCTCTTTCGAGTTTCTTTAGTGGAGGTAATCTTTATATCTCGAAATACACTTACGAACACATTCTAAATCATTCCAATTCCATCGCAGGCATGTCCTTGTTCGTGAAGTGTTCGTATTTTTATTGCCAGAACAGAGACGCAAAAATAGAATGCCCAAACGGTGATGGTACTTTTCGTTTAGATCATAATCGTAAATTGTTTTTTTTTTCCTTTCTCTCCATCTTACCTACTTTCAAATCCTCGTCCTTCTTCGATATGATTTCAGCTTTCTGGAAAATGTGTTTTCGTAATAAGGAAAATAATTCTCCGCCACATGCACTCTCAAGTCCATTTCCGTTCGTGTTTAACTAATTTTTTTTAATGAAAATCCTTTCAAATGAGCTTTTAATGAGTTCTCGGCGAAGTTGGAGAAACAGTAATGGCGGGTCTTTAGCATCCTTTCCCATGGTAACGCCAATCAATTCAAACAAGACCAAGTGCGGGACACGAATTGTTGCTGCCTTCATGTCACTCAAAACGGATAACAATTCCCTCGGTTGAATTGGATCAGATGGAAAATAAAAATATCCCTGTTTACTTTGGGATTCGACTTCTGCTGGTCGAGAGAGGGTGGCATTTGGTAAGCCCTTACGCAAATACCTGTCATCCTTCTTAACTCCCAGTTCGAGGGACTTTCCAAATGACTTAAAAGTTGTCATAGTTTTTGTTTTCCCATTGGAGTTGGAGAGGACTATAATAATTTAAGGGTGGATTTTACGATTGTATTGTATCATTGAGAAGTTTTTAAGACACTTTAATGTGCCCCACCACACCTGCCATTTCAAGGTGGGGGTTCTGTTGATGAACAAATGGCATGCTCATGGATTGCCATTCCAATAATGATGGCAAACCATTTGGGCTGAAAATGCGGGACTGGTCTTAATGGAAAACGGAAATACACTGCATTAATGGTCCGAGAGCGGAAAGATATGCGTGTGTCCTGCGGGTTAGTTGGGGGAAACGATTCCAGCTCTCCGTGGAACGATGGATTTTAATCATTCACCCTAATTTTAATGCCGCAGGTTTTCATCTTCGTCCCTGCTGTTGTTGTATTTTACGGTCATCTCCACACAAATATATATTTCCTCTTGCCCGTTCATAGGTATCGTGAAAAGCTTAATTTCGATCGCATATTACATTCAGGGTCCATTAGGTAAAGTTGGGATGGTAATGGTGCTCTACTATAGTCCAAGCAAAAAAAAAAAAAAACAACCCGTTTTGGTTAATGATCCAGAGTTGAAGGATGATGATGGCGGTGGAACCATGGTAATGAGCTCTGTAATAAATGTTGCTGATTTTTATTTTCTTTTATTTAGCTGGGATGCCTTTTGCCGAATCCCAGAATCCCGAAAATGATGCGGGGAAATAAAACAATCTGTTTATGAAGCAATTATCGTGCTTGATAATGTGAGAAACGGACATTTGTAATGTGTTATGTTGAATATGAGTCGCAGGAAGAAGTTTTTGGGTTTTATTTTGGTAAAATTATTACGGCAACTTACTTCGTTCCACAGAGGAAAGTAATTGTAACTATAAAAGATATGAAGTGAATTATAGTGTTATATACATTTGTATAGTTGTAGGAGGATGTGTGTAATGGGGCGTTGTTGTGACTTTAATTTATGATCCAGGCAAGTGGGGTGGCAACGCAAGAAGCATATGGTTGGGGAAATTTGTTCATTAGACGGGGAATTCAATTAGCTTAACTGGTTGATGGAATTAGTTAAGTTAACCTTTAGGAGTTGGATAAAGGGTCTGGAAACCATGGTATTTGGAGTTTATGTCTGCTAAGCAGAACACTATGGAATCGAATGGTGAAAACCATGTCAACAATTTATAAGTTCTTTGATTCGCAGTATTTTTTTGGAAGTATTTTAGTTCAGTTTTGGAAGAATATGAACAATATTTTTGAATTAAGGCCCAACTCAATTCATATGAGATCCACCAAGTAGCAATCCATCCGTAGAAAGTCACTGTTTGGTGAAGAATTGCCTTCACCATCAACGAGGAGAACTATATGAGTTTTTCTAATAGGGATTTCCGAACAATAACAGGTGATTTTTTTCATAACTAGCGCACACTCAAAATGCACCCTAAACATGCCAGAGACACAGTGTGAGCATTAAGAAAAAGGGAGGGGTTAGAAAGGAGGTGTCGGTGTACATTGGTTTTGAATTCTTGAACATTGCAATGACAGGGAAAGACAGAGCATGGTAAGACATTCCACATTCGCGTAGTACGGCTAAAGAACGAATCTCTGTACCTCACAGTACGACCGGCCATATTTAAGCTACATCTGTCAAATTGGCTTTCTGTAAGTGCCAAATCAATAGAAATAGGAATAAGGTTCAAGAACATGTTCAAATGATTAAATTGCTTTATGAAATTGGGTCCTGTTTTGAGCAACATTTGACTCCAATTTCGGTCGAAAATAATATTTTGCGACGAGGCCGAGTTTTGGATGAATGGGTTCGTCAAAAAGCAAATTAATCGAATTATGGACGATCACAATCCACACGAGATCTACCTAATTGCAATGCATCTAAGAGAAAGTCACTGTTAGGTGTGGATTTTGAGCTGGCGGCATCATCGGTCCATACTTCTGAAAGAAGGACGTTGGCCAGGACATCACTCTTAAAGGCGAGCACAATCGGTCGATGATAACCAATTTCTTTTCGCCCGAATCGGATGATATGGACACCGAAGACAAGTGGTTTCATTCAACAGGACGGGCGGCGGCGGACACACGGACTTGCCACACAGCACATGCCACAACAGACATTTTGCACGAGCAATTTTAAAACATGTGCGATTTGACCACGTTAGAATTCTTCTTGTAGGTTTTTGTTAAGTAACCAAGTCTATGCCAATAAACCTCTAAGCACCACTATCTATCTGAAAGCCAACATAATCAACACCATTGGTCAATTTCAGCTTGATTTATATGCCAGAGTTAAGAAAAATTAGACGTTTCGGATGCGCACCGCCCAGCGAAGCCACGGTAAAAAGCTATGGGATATTCCATTCATAAAGGTATACATATACCATATAAGCAAAAATAAAATTTAAAAAATATTTCACTCGCAGTTTGTTTTATAAAAACTTAAAGATTAACGCCTAATGGAAAATCCTTTCTTTGTGAAAAACAAGTGGTTCCATGGATATGTTTCTTAAACAATAAACTCAATCAATATGAACTCTCAAAAAATATTTCCATTAATTTTAATTTGTTTTAACATAAAGGAAAGGATGTGTTTAGAAAATGAACACATATGTATAACTTCAAAATACCACACTTGGATGGGTACTACACGGCACACGATTTTAATGTACATCTTTTGTGAATTGTCATTCTGTGATGTGCTTATTATTACACGAAGCCTTCTCTCATTTTTGACAGCTCTTTTCAGTTCGTTTTTTGACGTCGTTGTGGGAGTTAAAAATAAATTTATAAATTTACAGTATAATGTACTCGCAAGTTTGTTTATTGCAACATTTCAATTCATCAGCGGCCATATTGAATTGTTTCATGACCAAGGGCAAAAAAAGCGAAACGAAGCTAATTCCAAAATTAAGAAGAAGGAGAAAGAGAAAAAGATGCAAGAAAAAAATAGCCACTCATGACATTTCTATAGTCTGTTTTATTATCCCTCTCTTTTGCACGTCATTGAATTTTGACAACTGATTTCACATTTACCCAAGAGATAAATCGCCTCAAATTTTTTTTGGAAATACATTATGGGTGAATTCTACTTTTGAGAATTTGAAAAGTTACCATTATTTGTTTCTGCCATCAAACGTGAAAATAATAAAGTTTTTCAATATTTTTCATCAAAATAAAATTAGTGACAGGTGCAAGTGACGTTTAATTTTATAGCTTCTTCGTGTAATTAAAAGCGTAATTATTGTTTATTTTTGAGTATTAACGATGTTCACATTGGCCTCTCACTCAACCGGTTTATGTTTACGTGTTTGAACCCTATTTCTTTTCGTATTTATAGTAAGAGCGAGATTCCGAAGACAAATCCTCCAAGAGTATCTCAAGTTATGGAAAAGTGCTGATCTTAGACATTCGAAATCGAAGACAATTGTCTGATAACACGCCCACATGAATGGTTTAGAGTTGTAAATCTCTGGGTCTATCGCAGGGTTCGGACTTAGGTTTTAATTTTTCGAAGTAAATAGGGAAAAAAACTGAAGTAGATTAAAAATTTTCAAAGTAGTTTTAGGAAATAAAAAAATAAACAAAACAAATTATTCGAAACAAAATTCTTAACAAAAGTTTTTTCAGTATTATTTGAATATTTTTCATTTAAAAATAAATATTTAATTTTGTACAAGTAACTATAAGGTAGAAGAAATTCAGACTTTAATAAAATAAATATAACTATAACACAAACTTTGGACTTCAATAGAAACAAATTAAATAAAAGGTTTTCCAATAAGAGGTGTTATTTTGATATTCAAAGAAAAATGGCATTTTTCGAGATAAATGATCGGATGTTTATTTCATTATAAAGAGGAAGGTATGCCGTTAATAATGGAATACAACATCAGCCAAATGGCCGTGTGTGTGTCTTTGCTGATTGGGTCCTTGAAATGCATGAAAATGATCCGGAATTTCATCGAAAAATCATCTTGACTGATGAGGCCCATTTCCACCTCGGAGGCTACGTCAACAAGCAAAACTGTCGCATCTGGGGCTCGGAAAACCCAAGAGTTATTGTTGAAAAGCCTCTCCATCCTCAACGCGTGACTGTTTGGTGCGGTTTATGGTCCCGCGGGGTCATTGGACCTTACTTTTTCGAAAATGAGGCTGGAGCAACAGTTACGGTCAATGGATTGCGCTATCGAGAGATGATTAATGATTTTTTATGGCCTGAATTGGATGGTATTGATCTGGACAACGTTTACTTTCAACAAGACGGCGCTACGTGCCACACAAGCAATGAAACCATCGATCTTTTACGGGAAAAGTTTCCGGACCGTGTTATCTCTCGAAGAGGTGATCACAATTGGCCACCGAGATCTTGTGATTTAACACCTTGCGACTTCTTCCTTTGGGGCCACGTGAAAGATAAGATCTACGCCAACAGCCCAGCGTCGATTCAAGACCTCAAAGATGAAATTCGTGAGGCTATCGAGGACATAGGGCAGCCACTTTGCGATTTGGTTATGGAAAATTTCATGAAAAGGATATGGTCCTGTAAGCGTGGTCTTGGCGGCCATTTGGCTGATGTTGTATTCCATTATTAACGGCATACCTTCCTCTTTATAATGAAATAAACATCCGATCATTTATCTCCAAAAATGCCATTTTTCTTTGAATATCAAAATAACACCTCTTATTGGAAAACCCTTTATATCGGGTTTTTTTCAATAAGAGCGCTACAAAAGTTTTTTTAAATAAAACAAAAACGGTTTTGGATATCAATGAAATTCTTTATTCCTGTGAAAGTACGTTCGATGCCATTATGTATGGAAATCGATTTCTTTTGCATGGCCACCACGGGCACGCTTGCAGAATTCCAGACGCTGAAGCCAATTTTCGACGGCTTTCAAGCATAAATTGGCCGATACTGCTGCGATTTCACGTTCGATATTCGTACGAAGTTCATCAATAGTCGCTGGCTTGTTGGCATAGATCATAGACTTGACGTAGCCCCACAGGAAATAGTCTAACGGCGTCAAATCGCACGACCGATGCGGCCAAGCGACTGGACCATTTTGTGAGATAACACGTTCTCCAAACTTGGTTTCCAATAAATTGATTTTGACATTCGCTGTGTGGCTTGTGGCGCCGTCCTGTTGGAACCACATGTCCTCCAAGTCCATATCATCCAATTGGGGCCAAAAATATTCGGTTATCATTGAACGGTAACGATCCCCATTCACAGTAACGTGCCGGTCTTGATCATCACGGAAGAAGTACGGCCCAATGACGCCGCCGGCCCATAAACCACACAAAACCGTAATTTTTTCGGGATGCAATGATGACTCATGGAGTACGTGTGGATTGCTGCCTGACCAATACCGCATATTTTGTTTATTGACGAAGCCATTTAGCCAGAAATGAGCCTCATCGCTGAAGATGATTTTTCGATTAAAATCCGAATCATTTTCAAGGTGTTGCTCAGCCCAATTCACGAATAAACGACGCTTCTGGTGGTCAAGCGGCTTCAGTTCTTGCGTCAATTTAATCTTGTAAGGATGTAGGCCAAGATCTTTTCGCCACAACGACGTCACAGAGATGACCAACGCTTGAGAACGACGTGTGAGAGACACATTTGGGCTTTCTGCAACTGAAGCCTCAGCGGCAGCAATATTCTCGACAATACGGGCACTTCTTTGTCTCACTGACACGGGAACATTTTGTACTGTGCCTGTGGATTCAAATTTTTCCACTAAACGCTCAATTGTTGATCTGCTAGGACGATTATGACGACCATAAATTTGACGTAGCGCTCTTAACGTTGAGGCCACTGACTCCGAATTTCGGTAGTAAACTTTAATAATTTTGACTCGTTGTTGGCTCGTATATCTTTCCATCATGAAATGGAAAACCTTACTGAAGAGAAATGTCAAAAGAGCGGCAAGAAATATGGCGTCGTTTGCTGTCCCTGTCGCTCTACTTTTGTAGCGTCCCTGTTGAAAAACCCTTGTGTTGTCTGCAGGAATGGAGTGAAGCCACAAATTTGTTGCCGAACTCAAGCAGCTTAGATCACTTTTCACTAAAAGAGATACAATTTGAGGATTTGTCACTTTCTCGAAAAACCTTTTGTTTTTGTATTAAGGTAGCAGCGGTTGAAAATCGAAACCTTCAGCATGACATTCCAATGCACCAAGGGGTACTATAAGTAGGTGCTTTTATTCCGGTTAGGGAAGCACACTATTTTTTTTTACAATTTATTGTAGGTTTTTCCAGCGTTTGCTTAGCAACGTCCGAAATATTCCCAAGCCAATCCATTGGACAAAAAAACACTTTTCTGACAATTCTGAAAAGAGAATTTCGCTACTCGATTTGAAGTCAGAATCCACTTAAGAAACGACATAATTTAACAATTCAGTTCAATGTATTCATCCTATTATACCATTTCGTATTTTCTCAGACAGTAGTGCGTAGACATGGGCACAATAGAACAATAATTACTAACTATCGATAGCTCTAATTATTAGAACAATTATTAGAACAATCGATAGTTGTAATTATTAGAACTATCGATATTTAGTAACTAACTGATTTAAACTATCTAACATCATCATCATCATCATCATCATCATTGGCTCGACAACCGGGTTCCGGTCCTGGCCTCTTTCAACAAATATCTCCACCTATCCCGGTCTCTAGCCGACGCCATCCAGTTGCGCACCCCAAGGCTTCGGGCGTCCTGGTCTACGCCATCTCTCCAGCGCAAGCATGGTCTACCACGCTGTCGTCTACCATAGAATGTACCACAAAGAACTTTCCGAGCAGGTTCCTCTTCGCTCATGCGAGCTAGGTGCCCTGCCCACCGGAGTCTACCGAGCTTAATTTTTGTCACGATATCTGCTTCAAGGTAGATTGCGTACAGTTCATGATTGTACCGTCTCCGGAATCGTCCTTCCTCACATACGGGGCCAACAATTCTCCTTAAGACTTTTCTCTCGAACGCAGCTAAGAGGTCGGAGTGCCTTTTGCTAAGCACCCAAGTCTCGGATCCATATGTGAGTACTGGCAGGACCATGGTCCTGTACAGCAGCAGTTTTGAAGTTATGGTGAGATTTCTGGATTTGAAGAGCTTTGACAGACTATAGTAGGCTCTGTTGGATTTGAGAAGCCGCCCGCGTATTTCTTCTTCTATATTGTTATCGGCTGCTACTATTGACCCAAGGTATTTAAAGGATTGCACCACTTCAAATTCGTGCTCCGCAACCTTGATTGTTTGACCAACTGTTCCTCTCGCATTCGACGCCACCATGTACTTTGTTTTACCTTCAGTAATGTGCAGCCCCAGATTTTGTGCCGCCTGCTCGATCTGGATGAAGGAATCGTGTACAGCTTGTTCGGTTCTTCCGATGATGTCGATGTCGTCTGCGTAAGCCAGTAACTGGCTGGACCTGTTGACGATGGTCCCTCTTGTTGCCGTGCCAGAGTCACGGATTGCTTTCTCCAACGCCAGGTTGAAGAGGAGGCAGGCCAAACCGTCCCCTTGTCGGAGTCCATTAAAGATGTTGATTGGTCTGGATAGCAATCCGGCTATTTTTACTTGGTTTGTTACGTTGGTCATGGTCAACCTACATAGTCGTGTCAATTTATTTGGGATGCCGAATTCTCTCATGGCTTTGTAAAGTTCTACCCTGGCTATGCTATCATAGGCGGCCTTAAAGTCTATAAACAGATGGTATGTTGGGATGTTAAATTCTAGACATTTTTCCATCGCCTGCCTAAGGGTAAAGATCTGATCAGTTGTTGATTTGCCTGGAATGAAACCACACTGATATTGTCCGATGACGGTTTTAGCGTATGGGGTTATCCGGTCTTGTAGGATAGAGGAGAGTATCTTATAGGCGGTACTCAACAACGTGATACCTCTATAATTGCTGCACGTTGTGACATCTCCCTTCTTATGTATGGGGCATATTAAACCTTTTCGCCAGTCTTCTGGCATTTCTTCCTGCTCCCATACGTGTACTATAATATCATGAATTGCTTGACGTAAGGCTGGCCCGCCGTGATGGAATAATTCGGCTGGTATGCCATCGGCTCCCGGGGCTTTGTTCTGTTTAAGCCGGCCTATAGCCTTCTCAACCTCTTCTATGCTTGGTGGCGGCAACATAGAGTATTCTTCTTGAAGTAGTGGAGCCTCCACTTCTGCAGTGAGCTGACCATTTAACAATTCATTAAAGTACACTTCCCATCGCTCCAGTATGCTTTCAGGATCGGTGATCAGATTTTCCTCTCCGACCTTGCAGTATGTGCAGCGTGGTGTGTACTGCGTCATGTTTCGGACGGATTGGTAGAACTTCCGCGCCTGGTGCGGACCTCGCTCTCGGCTATTTTCTATTTCACAGATTAGGTTCTTCTCCCAGGCTGATTTGTTTTGTCTGTGTAGCCGTTTTTCTATTCTTCTGAGCTCTTTATATTCCTCTTCGCGTGCGCGCGTTCTATGAGATTGTTGCATTGCTCGGTACGCAACATTCTTACGTTCAGTCGCTAGCTTGCATTCATTATCAAACCAGTCGTTCCGATTTTTACGACTGCTGCCTAAGATGGAGTTGGCAGTACTAATGACAATATTCCTAAGGCGTGTCCACTTCTCATTTACGCCCAGCATACTGGCTCCAGGACTTACTCTCCCTAAATCAAGTGATTCTAGGGCGAGTCCTAACGCATTACCAAAGGTGTTACTGGTGTTTTCATTGCGCAGGGCAGCCGTGTTGATTCGAACCTGATCGGCGGATGCAATGCGTCTTCACAAGGCAATCCGCCCTCGGAAAACCATACCAACAAGATAGTGATCCGAGTCGATATTGGCACCTCGGTACGTTCGTACCGTCATCAAGTTCGAGTAGTGGCGACGGTCTATCAACACGTGGTCTATTTGGTTACGAGTGACTCCATCAGGTGATACCCAGGTGGCTTTGTAGATATCTTTACGCGGGAACCTGGTACTCGCAACAACCATGTTTTTCGATGCTGCCAATTCTAAGACTCGAAGTCCATTGTCATTAGTGTTCTCATGCAAACTATGGGTGCCTGCGTAATGCCTGAATACCGGCTCCCGACCTATTTTTGCGTTCAAATCCTCAAGGATGATTTTAACATCATACCTTGGACAGGCATTGAGGGCCCTCTCGACTTGTTCGTAGTAAGTCTCTTTTTCTTCGTCTGAGGACTCCTCCGTAGGTCCGTGAACGTTAATGAGGCTGATGTTCGTAAATTTGCCTCGCACGCGAAGGGTGCATAGCCTTTCGCTTATAGCGTTAAAGCCGATGATAGTAGACTTCATTTTTTCGCTGACTAGGAAGCCTACCCCGAGCACATGGTGTTTTGTATGACAGCTATAGTATATGTCATATTCTTTCTTCTGTAGAACACCATTCCCTGTCCATCTGATTTCTTGAAGAGCTGTTATGTCAGCTTTATATTTTGACAGGGCATCGGCTAGCTGCTGAGCAGCTCGAGCTCTATAGAGCGATCGTACGTTCCATAAGAAAATTCGTAAATCGTTTTTCAGTTTTCGTTGCGTTGGTTGTCGTCGTGTGATCAGTCCGTTTCCGAGGCTTGTTGTCGGTCTAACTATCTAACGAATTCATTAAATCATTCAGTAAAGTTACAATGTGGATTTAAAAGTTAGTTTCTAATGGGACCAATGCATCTGTTCAAAATAATAGAGGAATTTTTCAATAGATTGAAAAAACGTTCAAAAATTTCAAAAAATTTATGATGTTTCTTATGTTCTGGAAGAGACCAATTTAGGGAGTTACAGTTGATATTTAAAATGAAATATTCTATAAACGTCAAAAAAGAATTTATCCTCAATTTATCAAGCCATTAGTTTGTCAAATTCAATCAAAAGATTAAAAAAGATTAAAAAATATCTATGAAATCCAAGCGAGAAAATAGTAACTTTATAATAATCTACTACAAATAACAAGACGAAAAAATTAATAAAACACATAAAATCTTCTAGTCCTACTGTCATCAGTTGAAGAAGAAAAGTAGACTGAACGATTCCATTGAACGTAATATCAAGTGAAAAAGAAGTTGAACGAAAAAAGTATACTGAAAACGTTCAAAGCTGATATCTAGTGAAAAAGTAATTGAAGGAATATAGTATACTGAAAATAGTTACTATGTGACTAGTACTATCGAATTAATGAACATTTAACTACTGTCAAACATGTCGACAGTTCTTATTCGATAGTTCCCATTACTTGTTGTGTGGCCACGAGGTGTGCTATTCTTTCTAAACTCGCATTTATTATTAATCAAATGAAATACATAAATAGTGTAAGATATATCAAGGTGTAAGGTATACACATTTTATGATTTTACTAAAGCCCTTCGTTATTTTATAAGCAATGAATGTTTCTTTTCGCTTGCAGTTAATTAGACTTAATCGCAAATATATTTAACTCAAACGCAAATCGATTTTAACTATGTATTTACAAACAGAATTGATTTGCTTACAGTTAAAATCGGTTCATTTGTCAGAGTTAAATACTTATATTTAAGTTCAGCTTAAATTGGTTAGCTATTTCGTTAAATAAATTTCCGAATACTTTACATTCAAAGTTTTAAACATTTAAAATAAAAACATTCTTATCCTTCATTAAAAACCCATACAAATCTGGCTGTCAAATACAAAAGTCTCCTTAACCCAAACGTTTATCTTTGTTATTTACACGAAAATAGCCGGAAGAAGAAAGTGTCCAATCGAATCACAAAATGATGCGTGTGGATACAATGTCATACCAAACACCCATCTTTGGTGTTATCTCTTCACAAGTCTATCCTAGCTTCAACATCTGCGGCATTGATGAAAGTATCAATTTCATAGTGTTTATCTGTGACCTTATTCTAGCCAAAAAGGGGCATTCAGTTTGCTATCTATAGCCGCAATTATTCCTTTGGGTACTATTGAATCCTTTTTGCGAAATCACAGCAAATCTGATATACCGACAACAACACCCCCACAAGGTCCTATTTCAAACAAATTTCACTTCAACGCTCATATGAGTTTAGGTGTGGGGTTGGGCGTCTGTCGTCGGTCGTCCTCATCTTCGTCGCAAAGGAAGTAAAAAACACCCCTTCAAATGGCACCAAACAGTACACACAACCCCCAAAAACTCACTATATATTTTTAGTTTAGCCTTATGCCATCGAAAAAAAAAATAGAAGATCTCAGCCAGAAGACTTTCAGAACTCCTTTGGTGTTTAAATCCAGCTTAGTCCTTATTCCAGCACCGAAAAGATTCCCCATCTCCTCGTCCTCATTCATTGGAATTCAATTCAATTACGCAGAGGAAATGTATACACTTTGCTGGGATGTTTTTAGGGGATAGACCGACTGCCAGACTGGGTACTTTACCCACAAACAACCACACATACTTACAAATAGGCAGCATGCCATAAATGAAATGTGTGTTATTTTTGTCTTGTTAATTTCCTGTTTTTCCATAACGAGAGTGTACAAAAAAAAAAACACAGAACAACCAAGTCCTGCGTGCGAGGTTATGTGGGGGAGGATTTATTTTTGGTTAAAAATACATATATACCCTATAACTGACTAACTGACAATTATATCCTTTTTTTCGGATGAATAGCTTCAAAGTTCTCTCTTTCTTTCGTCCCTGCAGAGATATATCGGTGGAAGCCAAATGGCATTTTAAGATATTTTTTTTTTTAGCTATCGATGGGTTTTGGGGGAGAAAGTGTTACTCGCGTGCTACATTCCCAAAGGCTTTTATAGGCCACCCACTTCAAATGTAATTGATATACAAAGTTCGATGTGGGATTGTGAGTGCTTTGACTCTATACATACATGCCTCAGAGGGCTGAATTGTGGAGTAATCCCTGCTTGGAATTTGTGGGATTAACGTCGGACATTGACAGCGTTGTAAATATCGCCCAAAGACCTAAGCTAACTTCATCATCAACGTAAACAAATAGCTTAAGAATTCCTATAAAACCCTCCATCAGTCTAACCTTTTAATAGAGGAAATAAAATGTACTTATCTGAGAGATAGTTTTAGACCTCGTCCTCTTATGTTTTTCGTAAATCTTTTGACATAAGTGAATTAATTTGTCCCCTCCCCGAGTGAGTTGAGTCCGAAGTTAACAATAAGTCCTACAAGCATGAAAACACTAATGGTTTACACGGTCTCTAAACGCATTAAACGGGTAAGATAATGAATGTATCTATCTGCTGTAGGTTTCCCGGTTTAGTTTTTTCCTCTGCTATTCGTAAGTATGGTACACCAGACTATCTAAACTTTGTATCTATAACTACCAGCACGAAGAAGCTAGTTACGAACAGGAAATTGAAAACCACATGTAATATTTCAACATGGTGCGAGCTTTAAAATGTTCGCTAAGGGATACCCTGTATTTCATTTGGCACATAGAGGGCGCCACCCATTTTATGCTATTATGTCGTTGCGGTTGCAGCAATATTCCGTTCTGCATCCATTATATGAAGGGAGTCATCCATTGAGCTTATAAATACATACATAGTTAAAAATGTGGTTAAAACTCATTTTTAGAGGGTTATTAGATTGAAGAATTTTCCTTCGCTCCCCAAAATATACAGCCACAAAAAGAGCCAGTGAAAAAAGTCCTTTGAGAGGAAGGTTCTTGGGTTTGGTGTAATTGGATTTGGGGAAAATTGGAGTTATTATACTTTCATTAAATTATAGAAGGTTCGTGACCATAATTTTTGAAGGGCACTTTTTAAGAGGATAATTTTGTTTGGGTTGATGTAAACATCTAATATGGCGTCTAAATTAAATTTGGGAGTACTTGTTGTATAAAACCATGTGACAGTTGTTTTTACGACAAGGACCATCTTAACTGAAGACTCCTAATAACTGATATGGTTAGGGACAAATTTGTACAGAAATTAGTGACCTATTAATTTTATACTGTGCAGTAGTTAAATTTTATACCAGTTTTAGGATTCGTTTGAAGGAAGACAGAAGAAGCGGTTTGATGTTAATTGGTAATTGTAAAAGTGTGTCAAACGTCAATTATGTTTCAAGAAGTGGCTAATGAATTATTTATTTCGTACATACTAGAACGAGAAGTGTTTTTGTTTAATGTTAAGGTTTTACAGCAGTTTAGGGTTATTAAAAATGATAGCTTAGAAGTTATAACCTCTTGAGTTTACTTAAAAATTAATTTGACAAAAATGATGTACGCCGCCGTACCGTTCTTTCCATGACCAATAAAATCGAACACACACGAATACTTTACGACTGGCAATGCCTAATAAATGAGTATTGAAGCCTTGAACGTTAAGATAAATCACGAAAATTACAAGTTTTTGTTAAGTAAGTATGCGAAGCTGAGATAGATCCAAGATTAATAATGAAAACTCTCTAAAAAATCTTTACACAGGTTGATACAAAATGTAACATTGACAAAATGTAAATGCTCTTTAATTAACATATCCTTTTACAGCATCTTGGTTTAACTCTTGAACACTGAAAATTTTTTCAGGGGTGAAGTAATGGGTCCAAGTCTAATTCATATTAAACTTCTGTTTCGTTCAGTGTAAGGGCTTTCTATAAGAATTTCCGAACATTTAGTTTCTTTAAGAGTCTCTTCAAGAAGTTTATTGCACAAGGTTCTCCTTCGTGAGTGCTCTCTAGGTTGAGTTCTAGAAACAAGGGCTTTCCGTTTCCATAATTTATACCCGACTGTTTAGTTACTTTGGCCTCGTTCTTCAAGAAGCTCACTGAGCAAGCCTCTTCTCTGATATTTGATATTTTCAACCGTTTTTTTTTTCCTAGATTGCGTGCTAGACACGTTACCGATAAGAATCTCCACACCCACTTTGTTTCCCTGAGCTCATCTTCAAGTAACTCACTGGACAATGGTCTCCTTCGAGAGTTCTACCCACTATGTTCCCTAGATTATGAGGTTTCCTATAAGGACTCCTGGGGGTCAATTCTCTATCTGTGAAACTGTGAAGTGATAAGTTTTTCACAACTTCACACATTATACGATTCGCAATTTAAGCCTAGTACTCAGTTCAAGTGAAAATGAAAATTTCATATAAAAGTGACTGCTGGTTCACTGGCATGAAATCCGCAACGAGAGGTGAGTACTAAAGCCTAGTACTCAGTTCTTGTGAAAATGAAAATTTCATACAAATGAGGCGGGAATTTCACTGGCATGAAATCCCCAACGAGAGGTGTGTACCAAAATGTGGATTGGAAAAACAAATATGTTCCACAACTTTTTCCACGCTATGATTTTCATTTCTCAATGTACAACCATCAGGAAAAAGTTTAAGACAACGTGGAAAACTGTGATATTTGTCAGTTGATTTGAATATTTTGTTTCAAAACAAAAAATTGAAAATTTTTAAACAGAAAGAACGAATCAGTTTAAAAATAATTGTCATTTTTTTTTTTTATTCAAAGTGAGTATCAAAAATTCACGTGGAAAAGTTTATTCTATTTTCATTTTTATTCTTCGCGTGTAATTTGCGTGTAATTTATTTTTCATTTCACGCTATGTGAGTACTAGGCTTTAGAAAAAAATTAATAAAATGTCAAAATATTTTCAAATATTAAATTTGTTTTCACACTCAAACGATTTTGTGAAAAGCCCTGATAAAATATGAAAATTACAAAAACAAAATTATACTCAAAAATGAATATCGTGTATCAAAAATGAGAGCGTTTCGTTCCGCCCCGGGCGGCAAAATGTCGCCGGTGATGCGGGTAGAGTAGAAATCATATGTTTCATGACAGATCGTATGACAAGTCAACAAACAACAATGATGTAAATTTGAAATTTGCCACCCTATATGTGGTTCGTCGTTGACCGCTTTCGTGAATTCGTAGACGGTGAGTAGGGCCGTAAGAGTGCATTCCGTATTGTCGCGCTGATCGCGAAACTAAAACAAAACGTTCCGAAACTCTCGCGAAACAGAAAGGGAGTGTTCCGAAACATATGATATGCATATGCGAGATATGATAAGATAACTAGGATTCGACGGAAACGTTATTCTAAAACTAAGCACTTAGTACTTCACTCAACCTTTGAACTAGTTTTTGAAAATGAAAAGAGTTAAAGGAAGCGGCGCGGAATACCGCAAGAAAAAGGCTAAGAAAGAAGCAGACGCGAAGACGCGAAATATTTCAGTTCTAGTTCTGGTTCAAAAGCTACGTTAACGTCTTCGGCGGCATCCAGCAGCAGCGGAAGTGATTCCAATGTAAGTAAGATTCCTCCATCTACAATCGTGAGTGGCCTAGAATAGTCCTCCGGCCAATATTCATGGGAACGCATAACTTATTTTACGGGCAGAAGAAGAAGACGTGCCTGCCGTCGAATTTGGAAGTCGTTCTGGTCCCACCACAGGGCAGGGTCAAGACGAAGTCGACTCACCAGAAGTATCTCAAGGATCTAGTCACAAGCCTGCAGAAAAAGTGAACCTCGTGAAGCTGTAAAGACGCTTAAAAATAAGTTTGTGGAAGTTCTTGAGGTACTGGAAGAATTGACGGATCGGTAGCCAGTCTTCTTCTGACAGTCATGCAGTCATTCAACTTCCTCACTTTTCTTAGCTTTTGAGCTGCAGAGCTACCTGAAGAAGATGACGCACAGATTTACCTGCAGCAATGTGGACTGAGTGTGGATAAGTGTGCTCAGAAACTCTGCGTTTTAAAAGCTCTCCTGGTGGAGAGCAGAGACCGCTTCGTCCAAGCCGCAATCGACTTTTCTAAGACTTTTTGGAAAAAACTCGGAATCGAGCTCAAAACGAGTACAATTCGCAGGAAAAAAACGCATGCATGGAGATGAATCCGCAGATGCAGCTTTGTCTCACGAGCCTCATTCGTAAGGCCCGTAGAATCCGTTTACGAAACCGTTGATCCTATTTTACCTTCAATAAAAGATACCTCATTGCCTGTGGAATGATGTCTCGAAATTTAATTTTAATTTAGTATTGAATGGGGGCGGCAAAATGGGTCTCGCGCCCCGGGCGCCGAGATGGTACGCTACGCCACTGTGATTAACATTCGTGAATTAAATAAAATATGTGGATTAGATAATGGTAATTTCTTTGCTGGACTTCTTCAAACCTTTTAATTGACTTGTTAATTACAGGAGTGCCTCAAGGATCGATGTAGGAACCAGTATTATTAATTAAAGTTTTGCTTGAGTCAAGGAAAATGTGTGAGTATTAGCAGTAGGCATTTTTGTAATGTTCGCAATTTGAACCAGTATTATAAAAAAAACATGCATTTCTAAATTGTGGATATTGAGTCAATTTTTAGTTTTAAGCGTAATCACTCTTCATTTGACACAGACCATATTAATCATGTTATTTTAAGGATCTACGCTGAACCCTCAAACTTTTGGCTACAAAATTCAGACAGATTTCTACCAAATGAAAAAAAAAGAAAGCATTATTCACATTTTACAATTAAGAAACTAAAAAACGGTATTAATCTTGATTTTTTCAATAATTCAAAATTCAATGAAACAGGTCAAACGAATGTATCAGAATCATATCCCTTAAGGATGAGAATCAACAAGAACGATATGAATAAATATTTATAATATTACCTGCTATCTTGGTTCCCAAAGAAAAGAATAACAAAAAATAATAATGTGTCCTCACAATTTAAGTACCTTATCAATTTTCGAAGGTGGTGACATACCGAGTGTTTCACCCTGTGTTGTTTTATTCAAATAAAACTAATTTAAGAGCTTCCTTACACTTTCTAAATTTTCTACAGTAAACAAAAAATATAACTGCTTAGACCACCCAACACACATCTGCCAATTAGATACACCTTTGTTTTGTAGTTTTATTTTTCTTCTAAAAGAGCAAACACAATCCGATGAATTTATTGAGACATCAATATCTTAAAACGAACTTCATGTATAAACACAACGCAGTAATTTTAAGCACTCAATGTAAATGGAGAAACCCTTTCGCTTTATCATAGGTTTTTCTTACAGAGCACTTACCTTCACCCATTAATGGATTCCCACCTTGTGCCTAGAGAGACTTGATAATGCTTTAGCCATGAGCATAAAATTACAACTATCATATATACGATACACTCAATGCCTCTGGATTATTATCACATATTATATAATTTTGTTTGCGGTGAAAATCTATTACTTTTTTTCCAGCAAAATATAATTTAAAATATATGGAACTAACAGACATCCAGATATTTGATGAAAACTAAAACCCAACAGGGTCAAAAATGTGAATTGCAAAATTCAATCTATCTTCTTCAACTCTCCCTTGTATGAAAATATAAAATTGAAGATGGTACCATATCTCAGGCCAGATTAAAAATGCACTGTATGGACTTATGAAAATTAATGACATCTTACTGGGGTCTTCCATCCGTTAAGCACTTAAATCGTATAGCTTTACTTACGCTTCTGCAAAAGTTCGGTTTTCAAATATTATATCCTAGATTCAGCCAGATATTTCAAAGAAATTATAATATTATTGAAAAACTTAAACACATGTCATAGATTTTGTAGCACCCTTTGGTTCTATTTTTGACTGTCAGGCCAGAAGTCTGGGTTCGATTCTCAGCCGCTGATACCTAATATCACACAAATTTTTTTTTTCGGGGGTAGCCTGTGAGGAAGTTAAGAGAGTATTTCAGTTCCTGAAATGTGATTCTCATCTTCATTCTTCACCATTCAGACTGGATAAAAATAGTAGGTGCCGAAACATGCTCACAAAAACTGTTGAAGGGTGTAAGGCGCAAGCGATTTGATGCTTAACAAATTTATTTATTTTTATGCGTAAGACATTTGGCCTTTAGCCCACAAAAATTGGCATTTTATCCCGTCGATCTCACGTGGACCTAAATGCCAAAAAAAGATAATTGGAGTCAATAGTTCAATGGAGTGTGTATTAATAAAACCTTAATATATTTAGATAGGTACAAATTTTCATATTTTTTAATTAATTGTATGTTATTTTATTTAATTAAATTTAATTTAATTTATTTTAATTTAATTGTATTTTATTTTATTTTATTTTATTTTAATTTATTTTATTTTATTTTATTTTATTTTATTTTATTTTATTTTATTTTATTTTATTTTATTTTATTTTATTTTATTTTATTTTATTTTATTTTATTTTATTTTATTTTATTCTATTCAATTTAATGTTGCAAATATTACAACATTACAACACAATAAAATCTTCATAAACAGATTGCAAAATACCCAACAGTTAAAATAAAATTTTCAATTTTGTTTTTAATTCAGTAGAAAAAAATTACCAAATCAAATGAGTTGGAGAGTAAACAATCAGCAAAATTCCCTTAAAAAAAATTAAAAAAAACACATCCATGCATCGCCATCGATTCTAATTAAAACCATAGAATGGATACCCCAAGGTGGCCTTATCCAATGCACATTCGCCCAATCCAAAGGTTTCAGAATGGCAATGGATTTCCTTATCCCCATCTCAGCTAGCTATAGCACCTTAGCATTTTTTAACTCGTTAATTGTTGCTAAAGTAACGAACAAGACTTAAGACGTCTTATCGAATTACCTGTCTGACAAGACTTTAGCTTTATGTCTGCCAATGCAAATGGGATTATCATTGAAGACGAAGAAACTACAAAAAAAAAATACAAAAAGTTCAAGGGACGACTTCGGACGCACACGGCACTTTTTTATTTGTATGTCCTCAATCGATCATTTTGTTTTTTTTTTTTTTAATTTTTTCTGATGGATAAAAAATCGTATAACCATCCATCTTCTTGAAAGGAAGATATAAATTTAAAAAAATAAAGTAAAGCGAAATATGTAATTGAAAAAGTATGCGCAGCAGCTGATAAAAGTTGTGCGATGATAAGAACAAGAAGCGGCAGCAATAAGAGTTTATATGAATACAGGGTATTCCATAAACTATACAGTCGAAATTTCTTCTTCCAGTTGAGAACCCTAGATACCTTCATCTTAATCAAAGAAAGGTGCATTACACATGTATCTATCATAAAACGCGCTGTCAGTATAAACAAGCTATGAATGCAGCATTGCCGTCACTTAGGCCCACTGGCACAGTCAGAGAAAGTGGTTTTGAAGTGCCAAATTTGGTGCGAATTATCTATGAACCGAAACGACTTACATATTACCTTTTGTATGTAACATTATTGTAGACAAAAAAAGCTGTGTTAAAATTGTATTAAGTTCAAAATAATTCATCAGTTTCAGGAACACCCTGTAGACAATGTTAATTAAAAACTAAAAAAAATAAACTAATCTATAAATTAAAATAGCAATCTTTTTTCCAAAGCAATTAAACCAACTAAAAAAAAAATAAAAATTACTCACGTTATTAACTTTATCCTGCAACCGAATGAGTGCCTCTTCAAGTTCGACAATCCGCTCTTCCAAGACCTCCTGCGGAGATAAGAAATTGCGTTTCGTTTGTAAATAAAAAAATGATTGCAATGTCACGAATGCCGATTGAAATAGGTTGTTTTTTGTGTGTGTGTGAAATTTTATATGTATGAGATATAAATAATATAAGAAAAAAACTTAAATAAATTTTATATTTAAATTCAACTAAAAGATAGATTAATTTAAATTGAATATTAAATGGGAGAGAAAGTTAGTGTGACTGTGAGATGTAAAAGTATCTTTCTATATAGATGCAAGATGCAGTTGCAATGTCCGGAGGACAGAATAATAGCAAGGTGAATGTGATGGATAAATGACTTTTAGATTGAGTTAATGGGAAAAAGGCAGATATATGGTGAGTGCGGTAGTAAAATTTCCATTAATTAGTTGAAGTGTTCATAAAAAAAAGCATTCAAGCACAAAGGTTGAATATTGATACTGAAACTGTCGTACTGTTTTATCGATTTCAGTTTTATAATTATTGATTTTCTGGCTTTTATTACCAACTGGGTATATAGTTTGTGGTAAGAAATAATAGAAAGCAAGCTGAGACTTCAGAAAGGTGAACATTAGAATATAAAAATGCTTAACTATTTAATATGAATAAAGGTAAAAGTGCGAATAGCTATGGTAAGAACAAAATAAGAAAATTATTAAAACAATATTGAAGAAAGACTTGGAAGAACCTTTTGGATACAAATTTTTGAAGTTTTATAGGCTAGCCTTGTATGTATTGCTCTATGGAATTTGGTAGGAGCACAAATTGTTGTTGTTTCATTCAAGCTTTCAACATTTAAGTTTTGTTGTAATAAATAAATTTTATTTATGGAAATATGTAGTTGGAGGCCATGTTGTACAAAGTGCAGATTGAAATTATTGAACTGATTTTGAACAGAACAGAAAATAGTAATGGTATATTTCGAAAGTTGTTGTCAGTAAGGCTGAAAGTGAATAGAAGTAAAAAATAATGAGTTCTTACGAACATTATATGACTAAATATTATATGCGAGTAATTTACATACATTTTTTGATACTCGTTATGACGGGTTTTCCAATAAGAACTTGATTTTGCAATCAATTTGGGATACTCCTATCTTGTAATGGCTTAAAGTGGAATCAAAAGTTGTAATGCCTATGCAATTGACCAAAGAAATAATGTTTCAACATGTCTCTTTAGCGATCGTAATTGACTGTAACGTGACCCTCATTTTCCACAACGAAGAAAAACGGCCCAATGTCACCACCGGCATGGTAACCACACCATACATTTATTTTTACTTGCGACTTATAGGTACTATAAGGCAAGTTATGCCTTCGGGAAAAAAATTGAACTCGAGATTTTGATCAAAGTTGACATTACGATGATAGCAAAGACTAAAAAAGTGAGTCTCGCAATTCTGTCTGTCTGTCTGTCTGTTTGACTACAGCCTAAACGGCTGGGACGATTTTCGTTAAACTTGGTAGATGTCGTTTTGAATTTTATCCCCCCACAGGTTTTTTTTTTTCTTTTTTTTTAAAGACCAAAAATAACGGTACCTGCCATACGATTTTTTTTCGAATTTTTATAATATTTTTTTCTCAAAAACTGTCCCACAGATTAATAAAAAAATCAAAAAATTTCATTGAGTTAAAGCTAGCTAATGGTTGAACAAAATTTTCCAAAAGAATTGTTATTTTTGGTACCTCTCTTGGAACCATTTTTTTTTAATTTGCTCCAAAACGGTAGAATGGATTTTGATCATTTTTTTTCTGCTAAAGGTCCTCAATTGTTTCAATATTATTGTGAATCAAATTTTCAAAAAATAATTTCTTGGATTTTTAGAATAATTTTCAATATTTTTTTTTGAAAACTCAATAGTTAAGCTTCTAAAAAGCCTACAAAACATTGCATTTCAAAACTTAAAAAAAAATATTTTTTGAATTTGAAAAAAAAATCTAGTTTTTATTTTTGGAAAATTCGATATCTCAAAAATGGATAAATATTTTTTTTTGTAAATTTAATTTTTACTCGAACATTAATAAACACTTTAAATTGGCGTTCCAAATTTTTTTCTTAAAAATGTTTTAAAAATTTTGTATAAAAACGCTTATTTTTTTAAGAAACCACTAAAACGAATTATAATTTTGTTCTTGTATAAACTAATTTTTACTTAAAACATATGGAATCCTGTGCTAAGCTCCAACAGCTTAAGGAGTTGTTTTAGTTATTTAAGAAATGAATTTTATTTTTGTTGGTGTTTGAAAGAAATTCATCAATGATTGCATCTGAAACTCAGTGTACTACTCTGCAGACTGTTGCTTTGTTTTTGAAAAGCTTTGCAAAATTTGAAATGCAAGTGCAAAGTTTTTTTGTTTGGTGCAACGAAATCAAACAATTCTTTGCAAATTGGCAAAACTTTGCACTTTTCAGAAAAGTACTTTTCACTTTGCAAATTCGTGGTTGGTGCAACAAAAATTTCTAAAGAAGGAATTTTCGTTTTGCTTTTCAAAAAAATAATTTCCTCTTTGCAAATGGGCGCTTGGTGCAACGAAATTTGCAAAGTTAAAGTTGCAAAGTGCAAAGTGGTTGGTGAAATAGGGCCCTGAAGCCCACATAGCATTCCATAACTATCAATTCGAGAAAGTTACGATAAACAAATAACTATTCAAATTATGTACCTATTTAAAATAAAATAAATAAAAAAAACATCGTTATTTTTAGATAAAATACATTTTTTTTTTCATCTTGTATATTATATTACAAAATTTTCAATCGTGAAGTTTTAAAAAAATGAAGCAGGGCTTTCAGAAATGTTGAGTTTAAAAAAAAAAAAATTGAAAATTCTTTGAAAAATCCAAAACAAAATTTTAATAAACAATACAATGCACAACCTTCCCGTGAATTTGACCTTGACGCGGTGGGAAGGCTTACGTCCTGTTTCCCCAGCAATCCAGCTGCGGTAGCAGAGATAACGAACAAAATTCAAAAACCCATGAACCATGATGAATAAAGCTAACGAAAAAGAGAAAATTCGAACGGGGATATACGTTCAAATGTCGGCAGGAGTCGCGACTGCCGGCACGGGCTTGGCCTCTAACGAGGATAAGTCGCCAGCGACTATAATAGCTTTACAAGGCGAAGCGGCTATCAAGCCTGACACAGTTTGCGGAACAACTGTTAAGACAGGGTCCGCGGGCTGTAGCAGGACTGATAAGCTACGCTCCATTGGTAGTACTACCAACAAACCTAAACCCCACTTCAGTGGTAAGGCGCCCTTGAGAAAAGGGTCTGCTGCAACCACTACGGCCAGTGACAGTACGTCCAGCAAGACCCACTTCAGTGGTAAGGCGCCCTTGAGAAAAGGGTCTGCTGCAACCACTACGGTCAGTGGCAGTACTACCAGTAAACCCCATTTCAGTGGTAAGGCGCCCTTGAAAAAAGGGTCTGCTGTAACCACTACGAGACATCCCCTATCGCAAAGCGTTCGCGAATTGCGGAATGCTAAGAGGATCATCAAAAGACTAGGTGACAAACTAGAAACTAATGGTGACTCTAAGCAGGAAGCATCGCTAGCATGGACCAAAAGCGTCATTGCTAAACAGCAAGATGCTGAGACCAGCGGTGACTCCACGTCAAAGCGACAAAGGTCCATTGAGGGAACCACTTCGGAACCCAAGCGCCCCAAAGTGCAGAAGACCAGCACGGTATCAACTGCGTTAAGGAAGGATGATCTTTCTTTTAGCGATGCGCTAAAATCAAATTTAATAGTTGCAGTCATCGACAGAAGCGATATCGATGGCAAGATCTCAGTAGATCGCTGGGCAGTGGTAACAAGAGAGCTCTCGGTACGCTACCTGGACATCATGAAAGCCAATCCAGGACCACCCCCAGTTATTAGAGATAACGGCTGGCACCGAGGCCAAGTAAAGCTTATCTCTTGTGGAGATCAGAGATCTTGCGATCTATATAAGCTTGCTGTCAGCAAGTTAGGAGAAATCTGGACAGGCGCGAAGCTTGAGGTTGTTGCTAGAGAGCAAATCCCTACAAGGCCAAGGGCTCGCACCTGGATTCCAGAGGAACCTTCTCGACCGGATACAATCCTTAAAATTATACAAAGCAGTAATCCAGACCTGCCCACTCATAACTGGAAAGTTGCGAAAGTGGAGGAACCAAAAGGCGCTTCAAGATCTGCAATTATTGTAGTGAATAAAGAGTCCTTGGCTCCTCTACTGGCAACCAAAGGTGTGATTGGGTACGGATTTTCTTCGATTACTCTGAAGGTATATAAAAAAGATGAGGGTAACACCGTTCCTCCACAACAAACAGGTACTTCCACAGTCGAAGAATCTGCGGTAGACATCGACCCAGCAATGGAAATTGATGCTCCCAGCAGCTCTGAGACTGAAGTGAAGACCACAAATATCGCCGAAAAGGCTCCTGAAAATGTCGACAGTCTCTCCGAGAAGGAAGCTGAAGACTCCGTGAGGAAGGTTCTTCTGAGTGAAGACGAACCCATTGGCTCGGACTCTGAAGCCGAGCTACTGGATTCGTCCTCTGAATCGGAAGACCTGAATCTAACCATGTTGGGGGTTGGTCTGGATGAGTGTAGCCAAAATGCTGCAACTACTTCAGATTAACCTTCAACATTCCATCAAGGCTTCGGCCTCACTTCTTCTCCGTCTGCACAAGAACCGAGAGGATATAGTCCTGATCCAGGAACCATGGATTGCCAAATCTGGAATTCAGGGACTCAGGACTCCTGGTTACTACTTGCTGTATGCATCGGACAAAGGTGAACCCAGATCCTGCATATTAGTTAAAAGTAGTTCTAATATATATTTACTCCCTGATTTCAGCGATCGAGATATAACCGCCGCCAGAATGCACACCAAAAATGGAACGTACTGGATAGTGTCGGCATATCTTGGCCACGACAACCCTGGCCCTCCTGGCGATACGCTCAAGAGGATCATCGCTGAGGCAAAAAGGCAAAACATCAGCCTCCTTATTGGGTGTGATGCTAATGCCCATCACACTGTTTGGGGAAGTACGGACATAAACGATAGAGGTGAGTCTCTTTTTGATTATATCCTTAGTACTAACCTCGTAGTCAGTAACATCGGTAATGAACCTACCTTTGTTACCAGAAACCGACAAGAAGTGCTAGACATCACTCTTGTCTCTGACACTATATATCAAATGATAACGAATTGGAAAGTATCAGAGGAACACTCATTCTCAGACCATAGATACATCCAATTCAGTTTAAATGATGTACCCACCACACGGCCAGTCTTTCGTAATTATAGGAAAACAAACTGGCAAACGTATAGAGATATTCTGAAAAGATCGCTTACAGCCGAATCTTTAGATATCCCCTACAACACCTCAGATCTAGATAACAAAGTCAAGGATCTGACACTAACCCTGAACAATGCAATGAATATTTCTTGTCCTCTTCTGCAAGTTAGAGGAAAAAAGAAACCTTATTGGTGGAATTCGGGATTAGAACCGCTCAGGAAAAGTTGCAGAAAACTCTTCAATCGAGCTAAATACACAAAAGAATCCTCAGATTGGGACTTACATATATAAAGAATCCTTAAAGATTTATAAGAAACAATTGAGGACAAGCAAAAGATCTTCATGGAGGAACTTCTGCAATAAAATAGAAGATACTTCTGAAGCATCCAGATTGAGGAAAATCCTCTCAACAAATCCAGTCATGCCAAGCTCTTTGAAAATGTCAAATGGCTCCTGGACAAACTCATGTGAAGAATCACTCAATTTGCTACTTGACACTCATTTCCCAGGTAGCTCGCAAAACATTTGCAACATTGACTCACTAGAGTCGGATAACAAAGGTATAAAGATCCAAGGGTTAATAACAAGGGACAAACTAAAATGGGCAATTAACAGCTTCGATCCATATAAATCGGCAGGACCAGACGGCATAATACCAGCCGAACTGCAAGTTGCTTTGGACATAATCTTACCTACTTTAGAGATAATAATGAACAGTTGTCTAAACCTGGTCCATATTCCCCTTATATGGAGAGAAGTCAAAGTAGTCTTTATACCCAAAGCTGGTAAATGCTCCCACGTTACGCCCAAGGACCTAAGACCTATCAGTCTATCGTCATTTCTTCTCAAGACACTGGAACGATTGATTGACATTCATCTGCGTAGTGCTATAAAACCAAACCTTTTTTCTACAGCACAACACGCTTACTGCAAGGGAAAATCAGTAGAAACTGCGCTACATACCTTGGTACGCGCAATCGAATACTCCCTAGATCACAAAGAATACACTCTAGTTGCATTCCTAGATATAGAAGGCGCCTTCAACAATGTCGACAGCGCCGCAATAGCGAAGACACTGCAGAATCTCAATGTGGATAGCTCACTTGGTAACCTTATAAAATTCATGCTGAAAAGCAGAATTATAAATGCGGAACTAGGTAGCTTTACTACAAGAAGGTCAGTCAGTAGAGGAACCCCACAAGGTGGAGTCCTATCCCCACTTCTATGGAACATGGTAGTTAATGATCTGTTAATAGACCTAGAAGAAGAGGGATTCAAAGTGATTGCATACGCTGACGATATTGCCATTGCCGTATCAGGAAAGCACCCTCAAGTTTTAACAGAACTTATACAAACTGCTCTCAACAAGCTACTAAAATGGACAGATCGATGTGGCTTAGGTGTTAACCCCCACAAGACTGAACTAGTCCTTTTCACAAGGAAATATAAAATTCCTCAACTAGACCCTCCATCGATTAAAGGTGTTCCACTCACTTTCTCAGATCAAGCTAAATACCTGGGTCTTATTTTAGACAAAAAGTTAAGTTGGAAACCTAATATACAGGAAAGAGTAAGGAAAGCCACGGTAGCTCTCTTTTCTTGTAAAAAAGCCGTAGGGAACAAGTGGGGCTTGTCTCCACAAATTACTCACTGGCTATACACTGCGGTCATCAGACCGATACTTACTTACGGGGTGACCGTATGGTGGACGGCCTTAGATAAAGCGATTAATCGCGATAAACTAAGCAGAGTTCAACGTTCAGCGTGCATGTGCATCAGCGGAGCTCTCCGCTCGACACCTTCCGCTGCACTAGACATACTACTCAACCTGACACCCCTAGATATTTACAGCAAACAAATGGCCGCGAGCACAGCCATACGTCTCAAAGCCATCTCTCAATGGACCAATAACTCTATTGGCCATACCACCATTCTGAATTTATTCGGAACTCTACCAAGTCACTCTGACTACATCACTCCCTTTTTGGTTTTCGATAAAAACTTTGAAGTCACCATTCCCTCAAGGTCAGCTTGGGAGGAAGGGGCTTTGACAGATAATAGATCAGTAAACTTTTTTACAGATGGATCGAAGACTGAAAACGGAGTGGGTGGTGGAGTGTACTCAGATGGACTAAACCTTAGTCTCTCCTTCCGCCTATCAAACCATTGTAGCGTATTCCAAGCGGAAATTCTGGCGATAAAGGAAGTATTGTCCTGGCTTAAAGAAAACGTGGTATCTAACACGGATATCCGTATCTTCTCAGACAGTCAGGCTGCTTTGAAATCCCTTGCATCAGTCTCTGTAAACTCCATTACAGCCCAAGACTGTCGTTCGTCTCTAATGGAGATGGCCAAACAGTTTAACATTCACCTATTCTGGGTGCTGGCTGCTGGGTCACAGGGACATTCCGGGGAATTGCAAAGCCGACGAACTCGCCAGAATTGGAACGGAAGTGCCTATCTTACCCGAAAAGGCAAATATAGGTATGCCCATAGCTACAAGTAAACTTATGCTGAAACGAATCGCTCTGGAACAATCAAACACAAGATGGCTTAATACTACCACTTGTATGGCGACCAAACAAATCTGGCCTAAACTGGATCCGAAACGGTCAAAATGTCTTTTGTCCCTCAGTAGATCTCAGATCAGCTCCGTCATAGGTGTCATAACTGGACACTGTCTCATAGGTAGACACGCCGCACGACTCGGTGTGCTATCAAACGATTTTTGCAGGAGTTGCTTGGACGAGGAGGAAGAGGAGACAATCCCACACCTTCTTTGTACATGCCCTGCTCTCTCTTACAGACGCAAACTTCATCTAGGAGAATATTTCTATATTGAACCAAGCGATCTCATAAATAAAGACATTAAAAGTCTCCTTCGCTTCATCAGAAGCTCCAAATGGTGAAACTTTTTTTTTTGTTCCCTATTAGATCGTGGTATCACAATGGACCTCTAATGGTCTAAGTGTGTCAGACGCTTTAATGACAGCCACTTTAACCTAACCTAACCTAAACATACAATGCACAAAATTTTTTGAATGTAATTTTTTAATTTGCAGAACAAATTTTGAGAAAAAAAAATATTTATAAAATTTTGAAAGAAATTCGTATAGGTACCGTTATTTTTGGTTTAAAAAACTTTATGTAAGTTTTTTGAGATTTTTTTTTTTTATAAAAATCTGTTGAACATACCTGTTCCAATTAAATGAAATTAATAAAATCAAGTTTAAATCTCGACAGAGAATGGTACAAGCCGAGAGAGCCACGATAACCTGAATATTTTGTCAGCCCGTCGCTAAAAAAGCGAGTCTTCTTTCCCCCTCTAACTACTTTCCAATTTCACTTACAAGCTTTCTTTCTAAGGTCATGGAAACTCTAATAAATTATCAGCTCAAGAAATATCTTGAAGAACAAAAAATTGCTTTAAAAATGAAAGATGATGTAACCAAAGCCGAAACATTCGCATCTATCGAGCACTGCTCAATGGTTCTTGTCTTTCATTATTTTACCGTTGTTTTTATAAACATTGATCTAGTAAGGTTACCAATTGCATTCCTCCCCTTCAAAAATTCTTCAAGAAGTGCCCACTTCACGAATGTGGAACGCTTAAGGCTTCGGCCACGCACTGAGCGACGAGCGACTGAGCGATTGAGCGACGAGTCGCTGAGCGACGCAAAAAAATTAAAACACATGAAATTGTATGGAGGTGGCCACGTACACCCTGAGCGACTTGTCATTGTTTTAAGCGACAGAGTGATGTCGCTCAACCGCTCAGTCGCTCGTCGCTCAGTGCGTGGCCGAGGCCTTACGCGGTTCAATATTTCCCTCCAACTATAATATTCAGACTTTCAAAATCAATGTGCATCGAGTACCCCTATTAAATCCTCTATCTACAACTTTCCTAAAATGCTCACACTTGGTCTAATCGATTATTGTAATCTTAAGCTCGATAAGTCGAAGTTTTTAAACACGAAAACGATACTTGCTCAGATTTAAAAAGCAAGATTTGCGCCAATAAAAGGCCATTTTTGAAAACGTCAAATCAATGTCACTTTGATAATCAAATGGTCGTAATTTTTTACGCAAATATTGCTATCATCAAAAAATATGCAATCGCCCTGATCAACGTCAGTCAATTTGCTTACAAACGCATTTGACCTTTAATAACACGCTCCTTGGCTTTTCAATGATTTTTTCGTGAATTTCATTTTTGTACTTAAGAGCTGCCCTCCAATTAATAATGTTATCGGTCATAAAATTTAAGCAAACAACTTTTTCGAAAATAATACTTTTACATACCGATTTCGTTTGAGGGCTCTAATGATTGACTTTTGCATTTTTGACGCAAATGACGTTTTCAAAAATGGCATAACGGCCATAGTTTAAATTCTTTGAAAATATTTCGCAACATTTTAGAACACTTCTAAATTTGGTCATATTCCGACATAAATTTGGGTACGTGATTTTAATGTTCGTCAGAAACTGGCGTAACGAATGTTTTTCGTCGAGAAAATTTAACAAATGTACCACCGCACGACACCGATAAAAGCAAGCATGTAAGACCAACATTAATTTTTAGAAGTTCCGCCTGTTAAGTTCTGTTTCCAAAAACCAATATTTGGGCTAGTATGAAAATGGGTGCCACTGCCGGGTATAAATAGGCACAAATTCATAGTATATGTAGGTGTAAACAGTTATTTAGTTTTTTCTACATAAAGCTATTCCATCATCAAAACAAGAGCCTCTGATTTCGATAAGATCACTGATCTTATTTTAAATTGACTACTTTAAAGTTGAACGTTCCACAATGGTATAGTCATAATCCCATCAGGAAATCTTATCCCTGCAACTTGTTCTCCCTCTCTTGAAATGAATATGATTGTACAACGTTGCTACTCCAGATCCATTGAAACAACTTGAAGCCTAACATAAGTTGCTGCTACTCCTAACTCAACATTTTACACCATTGAAGCATGGATCGCGTGGCAACATGAAATCACCTTCACAAAAAGCCAAGTGCATTCATTGAACTTGATCCCCAAGTACAAAGTCCGTATCATCACCATCAACAACCACCAACCATCGAATCCAAAGTCTTACAAATGTTCATGATGAGTGCACTCACTGTGTGTGTACCATCATGCCAAAAGGGTGCTCAAATAACCGCAACATTTTGCACGAAATCCAATCTTGGACATTGAGAACAACAGTTTTCCTTTTCGGGACACAAGAGGTATACGTACCCAGATTCCCCTTGAACAAAAAAAAAAACAAGAATCTGAAGAATAAATCGGATTTCATTTATGAGAGCCAACAACTGAAATGAAAGACTTGTTCCTACGGAGGCTTGTTGGTAAATGTATAGATCATCATCATTATTGTCTTCGTCATCGTTGTCGTGGAGCTATGGCTGAGACTCAGAGACTCAGCCACCACCACCACAAATCTCCTCCTGATGACATGGTCGAGAAGGTTTCAGCCTCTCTCTCCCTGTATCTCTGTCAAGCTCGGACAATGTAACATGCTGTCCATGAAAGATGTTTGTTCGCCTTAGTTGGACTTCCACGACTCTGTAGCTTCTGTATTTGTCTTTTGGAACGATCTATATATCCACCACAAACCCAAGGGGACACAGTCTGTATGTGAGTGAGTTCCGATTTAATACTCAGTCGCACTAGAGACATATCGCAGCGCTGCACATTCAAGTTAAGTGAATTGTTTGCAGGCACACAAAAATGCCAAAGAGACTCAATGCACTTTGAACGACATAATGGTGCCTTGAAAGATACCAGAAGATAAGATACGATACGATACGATACGAACTAAGAGCTCAGATAATTGAAAATGATTTTTTAATTCGGCACTCAATAGTGGACGTTATGTCATGAGATAGTAATTCAATTGACATTTAGTCTCCTCTTTGGTTCATGGTTTTCAAATGGTGCCTCTGCAGCTATGTGTAGGGAAGAACCCTTTGGGAACGAAGTAGGTTGAGGGTCGTAGTCAGGAAAATCACTAAGAAGGGGATAATTTATAAAAACAAAAATTTTCACGACATAATAATTGTAATCTATTTAAGTATTCATATTTTAATATAATATTTGCTATCTACTTTAGACCAATTTATACCAATCAGTGGGTAAAGGAATTAAAATACAGTTTTGTATGCTCTTTTTGTATAATATGAAATAAAAAAGGAATATACAAAATTATAAAAATTGCTATTTGCCTATATAAGCCCTAAAATTATACCAATTAGTCTATAAATAACTTAAATGATGTGAAATTCAGGTAATAAGATAACACTAAGAGCAGTTGTGGCTAAGGACTATGTTTTTGGCCTACCTACATATAATGTACATGAGTCAAAATCAGTTTCAAACTCCCATCAAATAACCAAACTCTGAATAAAAAACAATAATTTTTCTTTGCACCTAAATGGTATAATTTACTTAAACCACCAGAAAGTGTCAAAATTGAATGCCTTCTTATGAGTAAATTGTTTGTATTAACATTGTTAATAGTAAACAGCAGACATAAGATTTAAGTATTATTACTTTGACTGGTATAAATAGGTCTAATTGACATATCGAGCTATTTAACTCATTTTGAATTGATTTCACGTTAAGACTTTGTGTGTTTTAAATAGTATTTGTGAAAAGATTGCAGATATTTTTCCCTAATATACAGCGATTGGTATAAATAACTGGTCTAAATTCTGCAAAACCGAAAATCAACTTTTTTTAAATCTAATATTAATTTTTTCCTTTTTCTATTTATAACTAGATGAAAGTATAATATAAAAGGACCATTACATATTTTCAGAAACCTCCCCCAACTACGCCTTTGAGTATGTGTTGTGCTGGCATGTGCTAAAGGATCCTATCTTTCTTGATGGAACTGATAGAGTTCATACAGAAAATTTTTTGTTTTCTTTTTTCTTTAATTAACAAAGAGGAAAAACTACCGAACGAGATGTGGTTAGTGGAATTTTAAGTGCTCCTGACTCTGACATGGTCTTTAGTGTCTGTAAGTCGACATTTCCACCTTTCACTCATATAAGGAAGAACATGCTGCCCGCTGCGCCGGTGATGCTATATGTGCAATTTATTTAGCTTACAAAGTGGAGTAATGAAATTTGTATTTTAATTACTTCCTTCAGTAGTTAGGTAGTAGGTACGAGTATGTGTTGCTATCTTTTAGTATCGGGAAGAAATTTTATAAAGTGCCGAAAGCACCAACTTTGGAAGAAAGTTTCAGTATATTTCGTGTATGTTGAAAATTTCCTAACTTGCTTTGTGATGGAAATGCTGAAAATCAACTCAACTTTTGGATGGAAATATTTGTATATTTCTCAAAAGCGTAAGTACCTGAGTAAGACCTGAGAAATTTGGGTTCCTCAAGATAAGGAAGTGACATGACCTCACCGTAGTCTTATCCTACCAACAAACTTCAGGGTTACTGGATTAAACCAGGCACTTAAAAACTAAACATTGGATTCTTCTACAACTTTTGAGAGTTTCACTTTTGTGCATGAATGTCTCTGGCTTTTGTCAGTGAAAGGTTAAATCATTTTGATGTACCTTTGTAGGTATGAAATATTGACGGAATGTGACTCTATATTCTCAAATATTTGAACATGGTTTCAACAACTTTACACAATTTTAATATTCTTAAAGAAAATTACAAAGAAAAACCTATACACATGTATATAGAATGCACTCGTCAGTTCATGCCACTCTACCTTCTCTCTACCATCGGCAACATTACACCATCTTTTCAATTGCTTTTGCAACTTTTCTTTCTTGTTTCACCCTTTGTTTCATCAGCAAGTAATGTTCATTTATGGAAATAAAAAAAAAGGTAACAGAATACAAAAAAAATCCCACAAGAACAGTTGTTAGCTGTTCATTTATTATGCGAATATTTTTATATGCCCGCAGAGTATATACGGAGAGAACCAACGAATGAAACACTCGTCATCCGATGCAGTATTTTAGCCAGGTAAATTTCTACCTGTATAGAACTGAAGAAGAACGATCACATCCTTTCCTAACGTCTTTCGAGTTATTCGACGTTGGAGCTCAATACAAACGACAATGACAACGTAGATGGCAAACACCATGGAAAGTTTTATAGTTCTGTGTGTTAAGTTGGAGAAAATAATGAACCGACAGGTGCTGAAGTCTTTGATAGAGTTACTTAAAGTCTGCGAAGTAACGTTGCAAAAGCAGCGACATCTTTTTTTTTTTAATATAATTTTGTGGACAGCAAAGGAATTGTGACTACCCATAGAATGTTCGAGCAAAGTGCGAATGTTTTTGGAAGGTTGGAGAGAATTAAAAAGGAGATACCGATGCACATTGTTTTTTGAATATCTGAACATCGCAAATGGAGAGGAATATTGAGCTGGGTAAGGCATTCCACATTCCACATTCGTGTAGTGCGGCTTAAAATAATCTCTGAAATAAACAGTGCCTTTAAAGATGAGCTCTTGGGTTAACTGATGGGAATTTTCTGACATGCGGCTAATCGGGTGGATTATTTTAGAGCGAAATGCAACTAGTTATTTCATTAGAACATTGCATGAAATGTTTTGAAATATCAAATGCAATAATCTTACTTTACCAAAACAATATAAAGCTCTATAAGTTTAAGGTTTTCGTAGCTAATCCGAAAATTTAAAAATATAAAGATCTTTTCCATTCTTCGTTGAGATACTCGTATTACATAAGATCAGCTGTGGAAAGATTGCTGCAAAAGCCATATTGCCGGTCATTCGGTAGCTTTTCATCTTAGAAATATTTCTTGAGCTGGTGATTGATCAACTGTTACATGACCTTTGAAAGAAGGGATATGAGGAAGGCGAGGAATGGTCGCCTTTTTAAGAAACAGGCTGAACAACTTCCAGGGAAGATTACAGAACAGTAGATATGGTTTTGCCAGCGAAGAAGAATAGCTCTTCAGAAGAGTGGCGGGGAATACCATCAGGACCAGCGGATTTGCTTATATCAATATCTCTAAGGGGTCTTGTAACTGGACGAATGCGGACTGATTCACGTTCTCAAGTACAGGAGGGGCAATGTTTTCTGTCTGGCATCGTAGAGCTGGCAGCAAATTGAGTTGTGAGTACATTAGAATTTTTAAAAATCTTAGATTCTTATTTACACATTCTTATAGCTCCTGAGAAGATCTTCGGAATACTAAATTTTATTTTTAGAATTTAAAGAAAAAAAAACGATAGCACTAATGAACTTTGAACGCGAAAAGGTATCATTCTTCTGTGTAGACTTCAATATTGTAATGGAGCTCTAGAAGAAGATGAAGGTACCGATATGGATATGTAGACAGATAATCTATCTGGTGGCAGAATTAAAATTAAAATTTTTGCTATTTATTACATTTTTAGCGTTTTTCATTCATAGATAGTGGCATTGGGGGAGGGTTATACTTTAGCGACACAAACAGCATTGAGTTTTCGAGGCATTGAATTCTATACGATTTCTGATTCCCCATTGGACAATTCTGACAAGATCAGAATTTAATGAGCTTATCATACGCTGCCGTTGGAAGTCCACATCCGAAGGACAAGGATGTGAATTTAAAAACGAATATGAGAAACTGAGGCTACTGTCGTCAGCGAAACAATTAAGTGGATTAGAAGTTTCAGACAAAAGATCATATTTGAATATAAGAAAGAGTGTCGGAGACAATGGGAGTACTGGAGCACACCAGCATTTATTTTGTGGATATCAGATTTGGAACCGTCCAAAACTACTTGTGGTGTCCGAAAGGTAATTTCTAATCCAAGAAGAGAAAAAGAGATTCATTAATACCAAATGCATGCATTTTCGATAAGAGAGCTTGATGCCAAACTCTATCAAATGCCTTTGAAATATCGATACCATGATTTTTATCCTTACCGACGACTCCTAGGGATGGAGTATTTGGAACTACGTATCGTAGGCTTCTAGAAACGGAATCAGTTTCGCATACATGACCTAACGCCACCGGAGCTTCACAATTGACGAAAATTTTAGCTGATAAAAGAATACTGAAAGCTGATTCAAATACTCCATCAACCAGCATCAGACGCTCGCTAAGCTTTGTAATTTTTTGTTTCCAGACACAAAATTTCGAATGTACTGCATATGTGGACACGTTTCATAGCTTTTAGAGATTAAAGCAAAAAAAAAAAAAGAGGCTGGGTGCGACCCACACTGATAACTTCCCATTTGTGGTCTTGAAAACTTTATATTTAGTTTCAACTAGAACTTTCTTCGTTTTTTTTTCATTTCCTGAACAATTTTAGAAATGTCGCTTAGTATACATTCTTACGGGAAGGTATCGATGTATAAAACAACATACTTTAGAAGACATTTAAAAAAATAACGGTATGTTCATTTTTTTCCAAATTCATACCAAATCTGTATGACTTTATAATGAGTACATTAAATTTTATTTGAAATTAATAGCATTATATTTTAGCGAGATATTTGAAACTAACCAAAATTGTTACTTTTTTTTAAACCGTTATAGTGAAAAAACTACTCACTGAATTTTAAAAAAACGCTCTTTCAGCCCCTTTCGAAGTTATTATCTATTAAACAAAATTTATTTGAAGTCGATATCTTTACTCGTTCTTGAGATATCGACGACGAAAAATGGTACCAGAACGTACGGACGTACGAACGTACGAACGTACGTACACAACACACACACAGACATCTCTCTAAAAATGATTGATATAGCCTCCAATTTGACAAATCGAACCGATTACAATAATTCCCTATGGGAAGTTAAAAAAACATTTTTTTTTAATTTTAAATGCTGTAGGTTTTCCCAAGTGTTTTCAGATAAAACATGAAAAACAAAATAAAGCGAAAGGTTCTTCCTTAAAACAAACAAGTGGACTGTATTTAGTGAACTTTAATTTGCGAATGATTTTAAAATGAACATAATGAACACACAAAGTTGAACAGTTAAGTTTTTTTGTCTCTGCTTTGAGCAGTGTAAATGCATAAGTGCATACATACAAATAGTTTGAGTTTCTTAAAAAGAACAGTTTGTGTGGCGTGATGCGCCTTATGTATTTATGACAATGTAGATATTATAAGAATTTAAATTACATAAACTGAACAAAAGGTGTTGCCGTGTTGCAATAATTTATAAATGATAATTTAGTATTAAAAAAAATAGTAATAGTAATGAATATTAAATGTAATAATCTTGAACACCAAGTCTCATAAGATGTATGCGGTTTTCCGAAAAGTTATTATTGAGTTTAATTTTTATTATTGTTACGTTCATTTAAAAAAAAATTAATAAAAGTTATGTTGATTTCGCATTTTCTGGCAAAAATTTGCAAAAACGTAAAAAATTAAATAACGTGGGTAAACAAAAGTTAATAGTTTTAAAAACCCGAAGAACAATAATAAGACATCAATTTTGTTTTAACGCAGTTATAAGCGCTTGTATATTGTCTAAAAATAAAGTTCTAGGCAAAGTTTCTATTTTTGTTAACAAGGGTCAGGATGGGCCAAAATAAGGTCCTTTCTTAAATTCCCAAAAAATTATGTCAACATTGGAGATATTCCCATTCTGTGGAACTATTTTGTTCTTAACATATGCCCAAGAATTGTATCCCAAAATATCCTTAACGAATTAGAGAACACGGTGTACAAAAGTTTCCGAGATAAATAAATATTTAAAAAAAAATGTTCTACATACGCCACAGTGACCCAAATAACAAAAAGTATTCATTTTATGTGCAGTTTACTATCTCATTATATATAATGTATTTTTAAATCTGAATTGAATTATTTAGTTGAGATCATAATATCTATATTTATTGTTGTCAAAAAGCAATAACGAAAAATGCAACGGTGGATCCCAAACTATAAAGCGCAACAGTATTTTAACAGAACTATCTGGACGTTTTATTTTTTCTAGTATAGGGGGTTGGTGAGTCGCAGATGGATACCCGTAGAATTCTTGATTGTGTACGCGCGTTTTTTTTTTTCCTTCAATAAAATCCTAACACAATGCCGACAGGTATAAGTGCCTACACATGGAGCGACGACAACAACAAAAACTACGACGAATACGACAGACTACAGTCGCTTATGAGAATAATACGCCAAGGAAGAAAAATCCAGGTAAAGTGCTCACAGACAACAACAAAAACAAAAAAAAAAAAAAACAAAAAAAAAAACAGAAAAAATAAAAATTGCAAGGGGAACAGACTGAGAGGAGGTACGGTACAAAAGGACCAGGAGCATTCAAGTGAAAACCATCTCACTATCGTTAACATTGTCTATTCTTTATCTTCTAGGTAGGTTAGGTGTTCTGGGTATACTGCGACATTTTCGGAATTCAATAAGAGACTTTTTCTTTTTAATTTTGTTGACAAAACTTATATCTGGATGCAATTGCTTTGCAATAGAACTTCAAATTATTCTGGGTATCTTCGAGTGTACAAATGATTATCTATTTTCTTTGGTAATTTCAAGAAGAACTTACTAGAATTTTAGCCAGTAATGTGAAAGGGAAGATGGGTAAGATTTTTAATGGCTTTTTGTTGGCCAAAAAAGCTCGAAAAAGCCATTCAAGATCGACTTTTTTAGTAAGACAAAATTACAACACAAATTTATTAACATTTGATATTGGAGTTTGAAAGGTGGTTAGGGAAATATTTTTCATAAAAAGTAAAAGTCTAGTTTTAGCTATATTATTCTGACGTTATGCAAATAGCTTAGCTAAGAATAATAAAGTGACAATAATATCAAAATTGGTAAGCCCTTCTTCAATACCATTATTGTTTTACCTAAAAATTGAAATATGTGATAAAATTGTTCCATTTATCTGAAAAAGGTTAACTTTGAAATATTACTAAAAATGGGGCCATGAAAGCACATACTCGAACGTTCAAAATCAATGATGAAATTCAAGCGTGGGGTATTAAAGCTAGTAATGTTGAAGAGAAATATTTTAATAATATTGTCTGACATACGTAGGCCAATGTGCAGGAAAAACTTACAAAAGGTAAAATTTGTAAAATTTATTATCTTGACAACATGGTTGTAGGAGTTCTCAACATTCGCTAACGCCAACATTCAAATGTCAAATTTACGACTTAGTATATTTTTGATAAATTATCAAGTTGCATCATATTATGTCGATAGCAAGAATGCGACACCTACGTATAACTGATAAGCAAACTATAATTTTCTTTTCGAACATATTCATTCATAGATACTAATAAGCTTGTGTCATCATGTCGTGATAGGCTTTGTCGATATTTAATTAGGAATTATTATTTGAGCAATAAATAAAGTGGAAATTGGTTAGGTAGATGAAAATTATTGAACACAAAAAGAATGCATGACATCTCGCCATAGTTAGCTGAAATTCTGTTTTTATGTAGTTAATTAAAAAATCATATAATTTGTCAAATTTATGATATTTTTCTGAAGAAAATGGGACACTTTGAATGATATTTTAACAAGAAAATATGAAAAATTAACTCTTTTTCTGGTATACTATGTACATTACATATGTATGGGAACTACCTATAAAACAAGTTATTTGTATAAGTATTGGAAATCGAGATTTTGATGATAGGAATGACGATTTTTTCTCTTCGAGTCTATAGGGCTAATCTGATTTTTGTTAAACTTTGTAGGTAGCATTTTTAAATTTTCTCACTAATAAATTGTGTCTTTCTTTTTTAAAGCCAAAAATATGGGTTAGAACTACCAAACAACTTTTTTTTGAAATTTAAAAAAATATTGTTTTCCCAAATTGTCAAAGATTTAAAACCAAAAATAATATTCACGACTCGATCATGATCGCACGTACTTACTCTTATGTTAAAGTGCTTTGGAATTTAAAAATTGTTTCTTAATATAAAAAAATGGAAAAATAAATAAAATTGCTTTCTGATTTCTATAAAAGTATGAATTAAGGAAACAAAAGTTTAAAAAATCGTTTTATTATTAAATTAATGATCAATATAAAAAAGAAAATTTTAAGTATGCATTCTATTTCAAAAAACTTATCGTTCACTCGTTTTTAAAATATTTTCAAAAATCCAAAAAATATTTTATCGAAAATTTGTACATACATATGGGCAACATTTTTTCAAATTCAAAGGAGATACGGTATAATATATTTTTAGTCAAAATCTTAGATCCATTAATGAAAAAGCCGAAATTCTATTTCAAGTACCATTAATAAAATGTTGTCTTAATTTTTTTTTACCACAATATAGTCCATCTCTATAGGGTAATAATAGAACTTATTTCAAAATCTTTACCGCCGTTTTCGAGTTAAATAAGATTGTTCGTTATGGCTATATGGGAAGTTACTTGATTTTTGGAGCTAAATACATACATATAAATATATACATATAAAAAAGTAGTAGGTACCCCTTGGCATAATGGTTAGTGCGTTGGACTGTCATGCGGAAGGTCTCAAGTTCGATTCTCAGCCGCTGCAAGAAAGTTTTTTTCAGGGGTGTACTGCCTCTTGCGAGGAATTGACACATTCTCCAAGAGTATCACATCTCTTGTCATGGAGAGTGCTGCTCATTAGCCGTTCGGAATCGGCAGAAAATTGTAGGTCCCCTCCGTTCTTGGTAACACGCACACAAGAATGATTGAGAGTTGTAAGTCACTAGGTCCTGGTTCACTCCGAGCTGTTGCACCACCAAATTTATTTATTTTTATTTATTTTTGTTATAAATATGAAAACAAACAGACGGAATTGCGTAGTGTTCTCTTTCATCGTTATGTCGGTAATACGAGTATTTTAGTTTAAATTTTTTTTTCACTGAATTATAGATCGGTAGAGGTATTGAGTGAAATATCTTGAAGACAGTATTGACAAAAATGTTAATTGTCAGGTTTCGAAAAAATCGAACATGTAGTTTTCGAAATATTGAGTTTTCAAAAAATTAAAATTCATAATTTGATTTCAACATTTTTACTTGCGACTTATACAATGTAGGTACTATAAGGCAAGTTATGCATTCGGAAAAAAAATCGAAGTCGAGATTTTGATCAAAGTTGACATTACGATAATATCGAAGACCAAAAAAGTGGGTCTCGCAATTCTGTCTATCTGTCTGTTCAACTACAGCTAAACGGCTCCGCCGATTTTCTTCAAACTTGATAGATATGGGTTTTATTTTTTTCCCCCCGGATGGTTTTGATTTGATTTTTAAGACCAAAAATAACGGTACCTGCCATACGATTTTTTTTTTCGAAATTTTATAAATATTCTTTTTTCTAAAAAACTGTCCTACAGATTTAAAAAAAAAATCATGAAATTTCATTTACATAGTTAAACCTAGGTAATGAATGAAAAAAAAATTCCAAAAAAATAATATTTTTGGTCCCCTCTTGGAACAACCGATTTTGATAATTTTTTTTATGTTAGGGCTCCCCAGCAGTTTCAATATTATTGTGTTTTCAAATTTTCAAAAAAAAAAATTTGGATTTTGAAAAATATTTTCAAATTTTTTTTTTGAAAACTCAATACTTGGAAAACCAAATGCTCGATTTTTTTAAAACTTGATAAATAAAAGTTTCTTAAAATAATCTATGTACAAGGTATGAGAAAAAAAATTATTTTACCTAAAAATAAGGGTACCCCCATACAAATGTTAGAAAATGGTTTTCGAAAACCGTATTTTTCTCGAAAACGGTTACGAGAATTTTGCCTAAATTTTTAGTCTTTCGATGAATTTTTAAGATCTATAATTTTAATGAAATTTTTTATAAAGATGCTTCTAAAAACTTTAAGAAACATTGCATTTCAAAACCTAAAAAAACAAATATTTTTTGAATTTTTGATATCTCAAAAAAGGGTTAGTATTTTTTTAGAAATTTAATTTTCATTCTTACAATAAAATAAAATAAAACCTTATTTTATGAAGAAACCACTACAACGACTTATAATTTTTGTTTGCATAGCATTCTGTTTTTGTCTCTTACTACTAAAAGAATTTAAAAAATGATGATAATTTTATCCTTATGAACAGTTTTTTCTAATAACATTCGTTTTTAAAATTCCTAGTATATAACATAGTAGCAAGTTCGTGCAAGTCGTGCATTTTATTTTTTTAACTTTTTAGGTGTTTTAGGATACAAAACTTTATCAAAATAAATGCATCGTTTTGAAAAAATCTGTGGAAAAATTTTGAGGAAAAAAATATTTTCTAAAATGTCGAAAAAATGTCATGTAATTTTGGATCTTAAAAAAAGAAACGAATACAACGTATTGGAGCAAAAATTTAAAAATTATAGGTATCTGCCGAGATACACGTTTTTAGGCTTTTTACCATAGTCACGTCACGTCAAGTCTGATCAATTTCCATTGATCGATTGAAACATTTTTTCAATTTTTCACTTTCTCACTCAATTTATGCTAAGACGTCTTATCCACGCGTCCATTTATTTCAATCACTTTTGAAATAACAGTTTCCTACAGGTATTTAATTAAGCACACCTTTTATAGTGTAAGCCTCAGTGAAGGGATTCTAAAGATACATGGAAACGAAGAAGAGCGAATTTCCGATTCAAAACTTATGTATTCTGCTTACACTCAGCGTTTTGTCTAGAAGAATGGAAGCAGTGTTCGGGATCACTAAATTTTTAAGAAGCTTCTAAAAAGAAGAAGTAATATTTTAAAGGGTTTTTCAATGGGCCCATGTAGATTCTGGCAGCCTGTGGTGGCCATGTTGTTTTGGGGACATCTGTCCAATCTACTGGTAATTATTCAGTTACTAATGCCAAATCACCGTGACAAGTAACACGTTTGATCAGCACACGTCTGAATGATAAAATTTCGTTAGTGCAAATATTGCGCGCGTTACGCCCATTTTACGGTATACTTGGTAACTTTTACAGTCGTAACTTTTTGAGACGATCGGTTCAGTAATCAATCATTTCGTACGTCACAGGAACGCTAGATCAGCCGATAATATCGGGTCTGTCCGTAAAAGAGTAGAGTGGTATTAGTAGTACCAGAAGCATTCGATTACTCGCCGTCCACATGAACTCGGCTATTAGCACACTTCAACTTGGCTAATTTTTGCATCGTGACTTGAGCCTACACATGTACAAGATTTAACTGGCCATTTATAAGGACTTAAGTTAACTTTTGGTCTGGTTGTCTGCGAGTGCTACATAACCGAACGATCATTACCAATTTCTCATGGCCCAAATTGAACCATATTCTACGTGCGGTTCCAGCAGGAAGGCGCGCACTGAAAAACACTGAAAAACTGTTCATTGAAATGTGTCCCATGCACGCTATCGGACCTATGACATCAAATGCAAAAAATTACTCGGAGGAGGAATATGCCAAATTTGTTTTAAAAGCTTGACATTTTAGGAAAGACAAAACTAAGATGAACTATACAAACTAGGAAATTTTATTAAAATGCTATAAACAAATTTGAAATAAATTCGTTGATTCATGTATTCGGAGCGACTATGACAGAAACCATTTTTTCCATTATGGTAATAAATATATGTAGGTATATAATGTTTGATTATAAAACTCGAATTTTAAACACGAAAGCTATAGAGCACAAGCAAATAATTCTGAAATAATAAAAGTCCCCTACGAAAAATTGTATTATATTGGAATTTCTATAGATTCGGGGGTCAAATTCTACCAACCAAAAACCGTTAGATAGTAAGAATATTTGATAAGTCTGTATTTAATGGGGCCTATCGCGAATAAAATTTCCCTGGGAATTGTTCCCAACTTTCAAAATTGTCATCTCGAATAATGTCGAAAGTTTCCCTTGGAATTTATTGATATTGGGAATTAAGTTTCATAGTGACATTGGCTCTCATTTAAAAAGGTCAGTCGCCATCTTACAATGAACAGTGCAGAAGTATTGACCTTTCCAATTTTCGAAGATGGGGAAAATTCCGAGGGAAATTTTGTTCACGATAGCCCCCAATAATAAAGAAGTACGTAGTTACAACAGATGTTTCAGCATTTTTGTTCGTAACTAACTAGTTCGTTAAGCATCATTTTCAATTTTAAGGTATGCTAAAAGTGCCCTTTAATATAGTGGAGCCCTAATTTTACAGGAAGGGAAAACATTTGAATGTGAGAAAGATTTGCTCTTCGTCTTCTGTTGTATTGACGTTGTATAAGCAGTATAAATTGTCTTATTGATTGAATTAAGAATTGGTAGGTTTTATCGTTCAGTTAATTTAGCCATTGAATTTAAAATAATAGAAAAGATATAAAAATAAATTAAGAGACCCTTTTGATACCCTTTTTCCCCAAAATGTTTACCATGAAAATATAAACTTCCACCGTGTAGGTTGATTAATCTAAACATTTTATACCTCACTTCCGACAACTTGATATTTTTTTCCAACCGTTTATCATCGGAATGATCAATCAAAAACTATATATCTTTCCCATGCATAAAAAAAAGTTATAATAAAAATTAACTTCAAATTACTTAATTTGCATAAAATAAATTTTGTATAAATATCGAATTACTGAAAGTTTAACGACAACAAAACCAACCAAGCTCACCAAACTCACTAAAACTGCGATAAATATGTTTAATTTTATCTTCATCTCCTTAGTATATTTATTTTATAAAGCGTAGGCTTTATTTTTATGGTCAATTGAGAACAATTTTATAGATCTCCTCTTCATATCTTAAGGGTAGGTGTCCATTGAAAAAATAGGTTAGGCTTTTGCGCTAAGCTGTATAACTTTCACAATTTTACGAATATTTCAATGATATAAACGGTCATCGATTAGAAAAATGTTATTCAAAATACTTTTACAGTTTTGAAAAAAATATAAAAAAATTGTGTGCCCAGAAACTGCCACACAAGTGGAAAAATCATACATTTTAGTAAGGTCCTTATTCAAATGATAGGGAAATTCCGAAAATATTACTTTTTTATTTTTTTTATATTTTTTTTATAGAAACAACATATTTCCAAATCACGTATCGTTCTTCTTTTTTTATTCTGTTTTATTATTTATTCAAAAAAAAATATATAAAACTATGAAAAACGAAGGAAATTCGCATAGTGGTATGAATGCTCTACTGGATAAAACTTCATAAGTATAAAAGATAACGAAGTAAAATTCACTCTTGTACAAAGCCAATAAGTATGTGCAATTACGATAATTTTTTTTTTATTTGTTTTTTTATTTTTACAGTAACTTTTTACTAACAAAAGTCAAAAAATATACATTTTTTTACAAATATTTTGTTCTCTACCCTGGGAAATTGAGAGTTATATTTTTTAATTTTTGGAAATAATTTTTTAATCAAAGATTTATATTCCCTGAACAGCGTATCGTTCTTAAAAATTTAATAAAACTCATCTAAAGTTCAAAAAAATGCAATTCAATATGACAGTATTTGTAATGCATTTGCAAGAAAAGTATTAATAATACAGTTCTCACATATTTTTTTTATTTTTGTTTGATATTTTATTTACTAAATTCAAAAATACAAAATACTTTTTTCACTGAATATTTATTTAATTTTATTGTTATAAAAGAGGTCTATTTTGCATTTTTTAACAAAAAGTTCCTTTGCACACGCACACAAGTAAGTTATCAGTTCACAAGAATGCAACTGCAATATCAGCGCTTTGAAAGAGAAGGTTTCGTATTCTCTGTGCAAAAGAATTTTGTTTGCCCATCCGCTCTCTTGATTCTTTTTTTTTTTTTGTCTGGACTCATTTAGTTTTTTATTCTTGTTTATGACTTGTCATCTTGCATCTCGTATTACAAGAACAGAAAAAATAAAAAAAACGTGTGAGAAATTATTGTTTTTAGTAGGTATATGATGCAATGACCATTCCACATTGTCGGAGGTAGGGTGGAAAAATGTTCTTTGTGTATGTATAAAAAAGAATATAAGTAGGTTATCACACATTCGCTGTCATAAATTTTGTTTTTTTGTATTTTTTTATTTGCGATCTATCATCATTCTACTGTTTTTTTTTTTTTTGTTTCTTCTATTGAAAGCCATTTTAGGTACACACATAGTAATAAATTGCGATGCATAGTGATCTTCATTTTTTTGCCAAAGGGTGTGTACATGATGGAAGAAAGGAAACCTGCGATGTTGTGTATAGAATAAGATACATATGCATATAAGTATCTACAATAGATTTTGTGTTGTTTTTTCCGATAGCTAGGTTCATAGGTAATATAGAGGTGCAACGTCTTGTATTGATTTGGCATCGTAAGGATTGTTTTGATTTAATTTTGCGTAGGTAGGTAATGGATGTATTAAAAATATATTAGATTAGTACATGTTAATCCTGTGAATGAACGCAAATTGCATTTCACTGCAAGCGAATGCGCAACAACCAAGGGATATGGCAAGTGGATGGCGCCAAAATATTATGTACAATATTATGCAGGTATCTATTAACCTAAATACCTATGTACATATTTATATAAATAAGTTAAGAAGGAAAATTCTATCACTTTTTGTTTTCGGTGGTGACGTATTCCACTGGTAGAAGAATGGTGAAAGTATGTAGAAAGAATATGGGAAGTGCGCTTCTTTTATGTATTTTTGTTGGTTTTACATAGGAAGAGTTGTCTCCTTTATTTCAATATGTCATGGTGATAGATAATACTCTTGTTGCAGTTATTTTCTGTTGTGTTTTTATTGTGCAAATCTATTTTGTACATACCTATAAATATTTTTTTGCAACAACTGCCTCCAAAAACAAACAAAGGAAACAAAAAACTCAAGCAAAAAAAATTGATAAAAAGTAAGCAAATAGAAAATACATACATATGTAATACCTACTTCGTTTTCATTAGGCCACATGATGTAATTTCGTTGAAAATTTCGAAATGAGATAATTTTTAACAAAGGACAATAGGCAAATCTGGCCTAGTTCTAATAAGAACGACCTTTATATAATATACCTACATATGTATGTTCAGATATTCATTATCACTTAGTTTTTATTTTTAAAAAAAAAAACAATTAGGTATTAGTTTTCCAATAATGTTTTTGGTGTCAAAATTAAAAAATGATATAAAAATACTAAGAGCACATTTTTTGTTTTTTTTTTTCGATGAAGATTTTGACATGTTTGAAAAAACAATATTAAGTTCGTTTTTATTAAAGCTTAGCCGGTTATCTGTACATATCTGCCCATCAACATTTTTTTCTAACACGTTTTACTTACGACCACCAATTCTTACGTTGCTAGTTGACAAATTGTGAATAATTTCGAAATGACTTAATGAAATTCGTTTTTTTTTAATAAGATCAGTTTTTATATAAAATGCATTTTTAGTTTTTGCTTAATAAAATAGAAGCTTAAAATTAGTATACTAGTATACAAAGTAAAATTAAAATACAATGATGTTATTGGAAATAAAATTGACAAACTTTTTCTACAAAATTTGTTTCAGCTAATGGGAAACAGTGGCACCATTTTACTTCAATTATAGTAGATATAGTTTTCTTTTCAAAATATTTAAAATCTACTTCTTACTTCGCACCATCAGCCAAATACTGAAATCTACCTCATTTTAAAAATCTCTGTTTCAACTTACTTCAATTTTACAAAAAAAGTCCAAATCTACTTCTTTTTCTCTATTTCACTCTAGGTAGTATTTTTTTTTATATTAAACGCGCACTCAAGGACAAGGGGTTATGAATAAAATTAAAAAAAAGAAATTAGGAAAGTAGGATTTTTTAAAACAGTCCCTACTTAAATATAAATTAAAATCAATAGCATTACAAAAAGAATTAGCTTGTCTTAAACAGCGAGTTAAGAGTTCATTGATTCCATAATTGACCCTATGAAAGGGTACACAAAATAAACGATTATTACGTAATTCACGACAAGGAACATGAAAGCCAATCAACGAAAGCAAGTAAGGGCAATTGATTTTATAATTTATTAAATCTCTGACAAGCATTACACCGAAATATATACGTCGTGATTCTAGGGATTGAATGCCCAATATCAGATTTGAAACCGTCCAAAACTACTTTTAGTAAACGGTCCGAAAGGTAATTTCTAATCCAACGAAGAAGAGATTCATCGAATTACAAAAAAAAAAGAATATCAAAACAATAAAAATACACAAATAAGTAAATTTAAAAGCATAGGAACTCAACGCACTGATATGTACACGAATCCTTTGTATGAAAATTTCGCTTGCATATGTGTTTTTAATTTAAAATTAAACTATATTTAAATAGAGTAATTTTAATGTTATTTTTTATAAAAGATAGTTTTATTAATTAAATTAAATTAAATTTTTGTACACAATTTTCTTTAAAATTAAAAGAAATGTATTGACAATTTTAAGTATTTAAAAGTACACATTTAAGGAAAACATTTGTCGTACACAATATTATTTCAAAATCAAAGAATCTGCGATGTAAAAATTTTGATCGAAATCGGAAGAGTCGCAAATGAAAAAGTAGAAAATAAAAAGAAGGTTATATGACAGGTACCGATAATAACATTTATTTTTTACTAAAGTGTGGACTGCATTGTTGGTACAGTTATCTATACATAATAGAAATATTTAAAACGCTTTTGGTTTCATCCCAATACGACCACTTTTCGCAGAGTTACAGCCCTTTGAAAAAGACTCAAAAGAACTTTTATAGGTATAGGTACATAGTTACCATTATTATTTTTGAAAGTGTTTTAATTTACTTGGGTTAGGAAATTTAATATTTTTTTTTAGTTGAGCAATTTTTGAATTGTGAACTTTTTCCTAAAATTAATTGTCTGCATTAAAAATAAATTATGAATATCAGAGCAAATTCCCCGGGGTTCCTGAAAAGTAAAAGTCCTAGAACCAACAGATTAACGTTGTATAAATACGCAAAGAATAAAAACGCTATCTACCTAAATGCGAAAAGTTTCAATTCACCTGCAACCAAAAATAAAACAGAAAACAAACCGTTTATTATTGTGTCTAATTGTGAGCGCTGAATGCAAAAAACTCAATTTGCCTTTCCTAAGCCTCAAACAATCACGATTCACGAAAAATTATTCATTTATCTTGTGCGCAATCCGAGTCAATTCAAAATCAAATGCTTGTGCGCTGCCTGTGCGGCTTGCCAGCTTGCCACTCGTGCCTTGTTCCCGTTTTCTGTTATTTTTTTTTCATATTCTGTTCCATCTTTCTCTATCTCTATGCGTGATGCGAAAAAAGAAGTATCCTGAAGAGACGAGACGAGCTAAATTTATTTTCTTAACACAAAAATTCTTAACTAAGAGAGCCATATTTGTACACCAATACATGTACACGTTTTTACATGAGATTTGAGTTTGCTTCTGGGGTAGACCTACCCTTAAGCAAGCAAACTCAAATCTCATGTAAAAACGTGTACATGTATTGGTGTACAAATATGGCTCTCTTAGTTAAGAATTTTTGTGTTAAGAAAATAAATTTAGCTCGTCTCGTCTCTTCAGCATAACTCTTTTTTCGCATCGCGCATAGAGATAGAGAAAGATGGAATAGAATATCAAAAAAAAAAAATAACAGAAAACGGAAACAAGGCACGAGTGGCAAACTGGCAAGCCGCACAGGCAGCGCAGGCGCACAAGCATTTGATTTTGAATTGACTCGGATTACGCACAAGATAAATGAAAGTTTTTTTTTCCTTTTGTATTTTGGGTAGAAAATATAATTTTTCGTGAATCGTGATTGTTTGAGGTTTAGGAAAGGCAAATTGAGTTTTTTGCAATCAGCGCTCACAATTAGACACAATAATAGACGGTTTGTTTTCTGTTTTATTTTTGGTTGCAGGTGAATTGAAACTTTTCGCATTTAGGTAGATAGCGTTTTTATTCGTTGCGTATTTATTTTTATACAAGGTTAATCTGTTGGTTCTAGGACTTTTACTTTTCAGGATATTTTAAAAAATAAAGAAAAGGGAGCACAGATTTAGACATTAGGAACCCGGGGAATTTGCTCTGAAATTCATAATTTATTTTTAATGTAGACAATTAATTTTAGGAAAAAGTTCACAATTCAAAAATTGCTCAACTAAAAAAATTATTAAATTTCCTAACCCAAGTAAATTAATACACTTTCAAAAATAATATTGGTAACTACATATGTACCTATACATATACAGGGTGATTGGCATAAGGTGTGACAAAAAGCTAGGGCGTGTAGGTTGGACTTAGACAAGAAAAAAATCGTATGGGAGGGGGGGGTCTATTTCCCCCCGTTTAGGCGGGAGGGGCAATTTAAGAAAAAAATCACTTAAAACAGAAAAAAAATTATTAAAAAATAACGGTGATACCTACAGAGTAATGCTATAGCATTTTGAAAAGCCAGAAATACATTCTTTAATCTTGTTTTTAAATAAAGTTGTTCGAGTGAATAGTTTTTGAAAAATTAATTTTCAAAATCAAAATTTTGAAAAAAAAATGAAATTTTTTTTTTTTAAACAAATTTTTTTCAAAATTTTACGTAATTAAGTATTATTTTTTTATTCAATATTCAATGCTCATATTAATTTTTGATCAAACACAAAAAACCGGATGTCAAAAGGTTTTGTAGTTTTTGAGAAAATCAAAAATAAAAAAAACTAATTTTGTTCTAAGAAAAGCCCTTTATTTTAGTTTTTATACGTTTTTGGATTCTTAGGTGAATTTACGATTGAAAGGATTTACTTTCTTTTTACTATTTTTTTAATTATCGGTCTTATAAGCATACAATAATGTGACAAAGTACTGGATTAACCATATTTCACACATTTTTTTCATTTAGAACACCTGCCTGAGAGCATTGGATTAATATTGACCTGCGAATGTTTTTTAAGTAATGCAACGTTACACGCCCTAACTAGTGACAGAAAAGTGCAATTGCGAAATAAGAACAAGAATGTTCCTGAATCTTGAAATCAATTAAAATAAGAAATACATGCATATTTAGATAAAATACATAATTATTGTTTATTTAAATTTTTAACAATTTTTTAACTAAAGCTTATTACAAAAAATTATTTGAAAAACATTCGCAGGTTAATATTAATCCAATGCTCTCACGCAGGTGTTCTCAATGAAAAAATGTGTTAATCCAGTACTTTGTCACTTTATTGTATGCTTATAAGACTGATAATAAAAAAATTTAAAAAAAAGTTAATCCTTTCTTTCGTAAATGCACCTACGCCAAGCCGACCCCACCATAATAAAAAAGTGGCAGGTCAATTTTAAACCAATGCTCTCACGCAGGTGTTCTCAATGAAAAAAATGTGTGAAATATGGTTAATCCAGTACTTTGTCACATTATTGTATGTTTATAAGACGATAATTAAAAAAATAGTAAAAAGAAAGTTAATCCTTTCAATCGTAAATTCACCTAAGAATCCAAAAACGTATAAAAACTAAAATAAAAGGCTTTTCTTAGAACAAAAGTAGTTTTTCTTATTTTTGATTTTCTCAAAAACTACAAAACATTTTGACATCCGGTTTTTTGTGTTTGATCAAAAATTAATATGAGCATTGAATATTGAATAAAAAAATAATACTTAATTACGTAAAATTTTGAAAAAAAATTGTTTAAAAAAAAATTTTTCATTTTTTTTTCAAAATTTTGATTTTGAAAATTAATTTTTCAAAAACTATTCACTCGAACAACTTTATTTAAAAACAAGATTAAAGAATGTATTTCTGGCTTTTCAAAATGCTATAGCATTACTCTGTAGGTATCACCGTTATTTTTTAATATTTTTTTTCTGTTTTAAGTGATTTTTTTCTTAAATTGCCCCTCCTGCCTAAACGGGGGGAAATAGACCCCCCCCTCCCATACGATTTTTTTCTTGTCTAAGTCCAACCTACACGCCCTAGCTTTTTGTCACACCTTATGCCAATCACCCTGTATATGTTCTTTTGAGTCTTTTTCAAAGGGCTGTAACTCTGCGAAAAGTGGTCGTATTGGGATGAAACCAAAAGCGTTTTAAATATTTATTTTTCTTGTTTCAGAGTTTTTAAAAATAAACAATATCCATTGTTAAACATTTTAAATTTTTATTTTTTAAAGAGCTTCATTGTCTTGAGATTATTTATGATTCAATAAAATTAATAAGTGCAAAAAAATATAGCCTCAGATTAAAAAGTGGTTCCGTCTTTGACCACTAATTTACATGTAAAAATTGACAACATAAAAGGTAAATTGGGCAGTTTTGAAAACATGAATAAATTCGTTATAGATAATGGATTCTTTGAAACAATTTATGGAGATACATAATTGACTTTTTACAATTGACCGCTCATTTAAGAAAAGTGGAAAAGTGTTTTTTAAACAAACAGATTATCAATTTTGAAATTGGTTGATCAAACCGTTCGTTTATTATCTATTGTTCCTGAATATTATGTACCTAATCATCAAAATAAAAACAATGATAACAATTTTCATAGTTTTGCATTTGTTACATATCTTAGACTTGAAGTCCCTATCAGCGTTACCACTTCCGGAAAAAAATCGAAGGAGATTTGAGGAAAATAGTGAAGTAAATTGGGAAAAATCGAAGTAGATTCTAAAATGACTTTTTACTTGCTTTTAGACAAATTTGAACTGGGAATTTTCATAAGTTGACATTACAACACAAAAGAGTAATGATTCCGTCTATCTGCAACTCTGTACCTCAATCTGCAGCTTAGAGGAGAAATTGAAATGGTTTGTTTTACTTTAGCTCGGTTCCTTCCATACAGCCATTATGAAATATTATAATTATTTTGAAAACGGCTCTAATGCTTTTTTTTTTTAATTATGTATAGATAACTGTACCAACAATGCAGTTCACACTTTGGTAAAAAATAAATGTTATTATCGGTACATGTCATAGAACCTTCTTTTTATTTTCTACCTTTTCATTTGCGACTCTTCCGATTTCGATCAAAATTTTTACATCGCAGATTTTTTGATTTTGAAATAATAATGTGTACGACAAATGTTTTAAATACTTAAAATTATCAATACATTTCTTTTAATTTTAAAGAAAATTGTATATAAATATTTAATTTAATTTAATTAATAAAACATTCTTTTATAAAAAATAACATTAAAATTACTATATTTAAATATAGTTTAATTTTAAATTAAAAACACATATGCAAGCGAAAATTTTCATAGGATTCGTGTACACATCAGTGTGTTGAGTTCCTATGCTTTTAAACTTACTTATTTGTGTATTTTTATTGTGTTGACATTCTTTTTTTTTTTGTAATTCGATGAATCTCTTCTTCGTTGGATTAGAAATTACCTTAGGGACCGTTCACTAAAAAAAAGTTTTGGACGGTTTCAAATCTGATATCCACAAAATAAATGCTGGTGTGCCCCAGGGGTCCGTTTTGTCTCCGACAGTTTCTGTCTATAACTGTTGCTCCGCTTAATTGTTTTGCTGACGACAGTAACCTCAGCTTTTCATATTCGTTTTTAGATTCACATCCTTGTCCTTCGGATGTGGACTACCAACGGCAGCGTATGATAAGCTCATTAAATTCTGATCTTGATAGCATTGTCCAATGGGGAATCAAAAACCGTATAGAATTTAATGCTTCGAAAACTCAATGCTGTTTGGCACTTGCATCGAGGAGAATGAACAGCTTCTAGGTACGTGCATCACAGACCATCATTTGTGAAGTGATAACATGTTTGACGTAACCAAAAACGCTGCTAAGTGTTCAGATTTTCTCCGCCGATGCAAGATGTTTTTTACCCCTGCTAATCTGGCTGTAATCTATAAGGCCTTTATTCGTCCAAAGCTCGAGTGCAATTCCCACTAGGCAGGTGCTCTAAAAATACTCTTGAGTCTCTTGCACATAATTCAAAAGAGAGCTCTAAAAATGAAAGGCGACCGTTGTCTAACTGAAACATTTGAATCTCTCGAGCACCGCCACAATTTTCTTAAACAGTGCTCTAGTGAAGTAGCCAGTTGCGTTCTTCCCCTCAAACAATTCAACCGTAATACCCGTACTTCTAGGACTGCTCATCATTTTACCCTTGGGCCCAATTTCCGACGTACTGTCAAGTACAGTCATTCTTTTTTTAGCCCCACTACACGAATCTGGAATGCTTTACCCGGCTCAATATTTCCCACTCATTGTAATGTGCAGACATTAAAAACCAATGTGTATCGGTATTTCCTTTCTCATCCTATCCTACTTTCCTAATTTCTTGCACTGTGTTTAACATTTTAATTTTGTTCATAACCCCTTGACCTTGAGTGCGCGTTTAATATAAAAAAAATACTACCTAGAGTGAAATAGAGAAAAAGAAGTAGATTTGGACTTTTTTTGTAAAATTGAAGTAGGTTGAAACAGAGATTTTTAAAATGATGTAGATTTCAGTATTTGGCTGATGGTGCGAAGTAAGAAATAGATTTTAAATATTTTGGAAAAAAAAACTATATCTACTATAATTGAAGTAAAATGGTGCCACTGGTTCCCATTAGCTGAAACAAATTTTGAAGAAAAAGTTTGTCAATTTTATTTCCAATAACATCATTGTATTTTAATTTTACTTTGTATACTATGTACTATACTAATTTTAAGCTTCTATTTTACTAAGCAAAAATTAAAAATGCATTTTATATAAAAACTGATCTTATTAAAAAAAAAAAAGAATTTCATTAAGTAATTTCGAAAATATTCACAATTTGTCAACTACCAAGGTAACAATTGGTGGTCGTAAGTAAAACGTGTTAGAAAAAAATGTTGATGGGCGGATATGTACAGATAACCGGCTAAGCTTTAATAAAAACGAACTTAATATTGGTTTTTCAAACATGTCAAAATCTTCATCGAAAAAAAAACAAAAAATGTTGCCTTATTTTTATATCATTTTTTAATTCTGTTAAAAATTATCTCATTTCGAAATTTTCAACGAAATCACATCATGTGGCCTAATGAAAACGAAGTAGGTATTACAAACATATGTATGTATTTTCTATTTGCTTACTTTTTATCAATTTTGTTTGCTTGGGTTTTTTGTTTCCTTTGTTTGTTTTTGGAGGCATTATACCTTTGCAGCTAGGTTGTTGCAAAAAAATATTTATAGGTACATATGTACAAAATAGATTTGCGCAGTAAAAACACAACAGAAAATAACAGTAACGAGAGTATTATCTATCACCATGACATATTGAAATAAAGGAGATAACTCTTCCTATGTAAAACCAACAAAAATACATAAAAAAGCGCACTTCCCATATACTTTCTACATACTTTGACATACCTCCCAATTTCACCATTCTTCTACTAGTGGAATACGTCACCACCGAAAACAAAATGTGATCGAATTTTCCTTCTTAACTTTTTTATATAAATATGTACATAGGTATTTAGATTAATAGATACCTGCATACATAATATTTCGGCGCCATCTACTTGCCATATCCCTTGGTTGTTGCGTATTCGCTTACAGTGAAATGCAATTTGCATTCATTCACAGGATTAACATGCACTTATCTAATATATTTTTGATACATCCATTACCTACCTACGCAAAATTAAATCAAAACAATCCTTACGATACAAAATCAATACAAGGCGTTGCACCTCTACATTACCTATGAACCTACCTATCGGAAAAAACAACACAAAATCTATTGTAGATACTTATGCATAATATGTATCTTATTCTATACACAACATCGCAGATTTCATTTCTTCCATCATGTACACTACACACCCTTTGACAAAAAAAAAATTAAGATCACTATGCATCGCAATTTATTACTATGTGTGTACCTAAACTGGCTTTCCATAGAAGAAACAAAAAAAAAAAACAGTAGAATGATGATAGATCGCAAATAAAAAAATACAAAAAAAACAAAATTTATGACAGCGAATGTGTGATATACCTACTTATATTCTTTTTTATAAATACACAAAGAACATTTTTCCAACCTACCTCCGATAATGTGGAATAGTCATTGCATCATATACCTACTAAAAACAATCATTTCTAATACGTTTTTTTATTTTTCCTGTTCTTGTAATACGAGATGCAAGATGACAAGTCATAAACAAGAATAAAAAACTAAATGAGCCCAGACCAAAAAAAAAAGAATCAAGAGAGCGAATGGGCGGACAAAATTCTTTTGCACAGAGAATACGAAACCTTCTCTTTCAAAGCGCTGATATTGCAGTGGCATTCTTGTGAACTGAAAACTTACTTGTGTGCGTGTGCAAAGGAACTTTTTGTTAAAAAATGCAAAATAGACCTCTTTTATAAAAATAAAATTAAATAAATATTGAGCGAAAAAAGTATTTTGTATTTTTGAATTTAGTAAATAAAATATCAAACAAAAATAAAAAAAATATGTGAGAACTGTATTATTAATACTTTTCTTGCAAATGCATTACAAATACTGTCATATTGAATTGCATTTTTTTGAACTTTAGATAAGTTTTATTAAATTTTTAAGAACGATACGCTGTTCAGGGAATATAAATCTTTGATTAAAAAATTATTTCCAAAAATTAAAAAATATAACTCTCAATTTCCCAGGGTAGAGAACAAAATATTTGTAAAAAAATGTATATTTTTTGACTTTTGTTAGTAAAAAGTTACTGTAAAAATAAAAAAACAAATAAAAAAAAAATTAACGTAATTGCACATACTTATTGGCTTTGTATAAGAGTGAATTTTACTTCGTTATCTTTTATACTTATGAAGTTTTATCCAGTAGAGCATTCATACCACTATGCGAATTTCCTTCGTTTTTCATAGTTTTATATATTTTTTTTTGAATAAATAATAAAACAGAATAAAAAAAGAAGAACGATACATGATTTGGGAATATGTTGTTTCTATAAAAAAAGTATAAAAAAAATAAAAAAGTAATATTTTCGGAATTTCCCTATCATTTGAATAAGGACCTTACTAAAATGTATGATTTTTCCACTTGTGTGGCAGTTTCTGGGCACACAATTTTTTTATATTTTTTTCAAAACTGCAAAAGTATTTTGAATAACATTTTCCTAATCGATGACCGTTTATTTCATTGAAATATTCGTAAAATTGTGAAAGTTATACAGCTTAGCGCAAAAGCCTAACCTATTTTTTCAATGGACACCTACCCTTAACGCTTGAGTTTAATTGTGAACGGGTCTGATTCTGATACAGGTGTGTAGTTTTTTTCTTCTCTTTTTATTAAATAGATTTTGTGTCAGTTTGTTAGCTTAACAAGTTGTAAGCCGCACAATAAAATTGTAATTAAATTAAATTGGTGTTGCTTGTTGCATGGACCTCAAGAGTAACTAATCCATTAAAATCAGAATTAAATTAGTATTTTGAGACCTTAAACCAGATATTTTTATTTATTTTTCTAGAGAAAGTGAATGGATTTAAGTAGTGGTAATAGGAGTTAGTGTATATTCCTGCAAATGAGTTTAGTCAAGTAGCGATTTATATAAGTAAGCTCCTAGGTTAGTTCCCTATCATATCTCATAATTTTATTGTAAAGGGTATTTTTTTAATGGAGGAGTAATTTAATTAATATTTTTAATATCCAGGAAATTGGTTTTATTTTAAAGATTATTTCTTGTCATAAATGGTTTGAATATGATATCGGGCATGTGGCCCCTGCGCTGCGGCTGGCTCAAACATGGCGCGACTTTAAGGTCCAATTTTTACACACTCTTAGCTGTAAATCCACTTTCTATAAAGTAGAAGAGCACAAATTTAGTTGTTAAGCAAGATGACGAATTGACACATTTCGATCGTCATCAACGATCCATAGTTTCTTGAATTAGTCGCTTTGATGGATGATTATGAGCACCACATGAGGATGTAACGCCCGATGTGTTTCTCGAATTAAACGAGGTTTTTTAAAATAAATATGTATGTTCATGATGAATTGTCAAACCAAGCTTACTTCAAAATATCTGAGAACTTTTAAATCCACTGTCGGAGAAACCAATGTTGCCAATTTGAAGTTCTCTGTTTATAAGAACAAAAAAACATTTTTCATTTTATTAACATTTTGCTAAGTTCAATAAAAATTGAGTTTTAAGAGTTTTTAAATTGGACTTTGTAGCGTGTCAAAGAATAGATATGCGAATTCAATTTTTTTTTCAAAACTAACTTCCGACTGTCAACTCCCAATTTTTTCGGCATGTAGTTAAAATCGGGTGTCTAGTACCTCAACTAGAGGTGGAGTTTAAATCAAGCGGGAGCAGAATGATCGGTGCGTCTACAGATCCAATCAGGCTGTAGTTCTAAGTGGACAAATTATATGGGATTCTTCGACATACTCGGAGGTAAGACCTATGAGGTCGGTTCGTTCCCGGAATTTAAATAGTGCACTGGTCTTACAGATTGGCGGACGTACAGTCGGCTTGACTTCCCGGCAGCGGAAAGCTATTTAGTTGCAAAAAAACACCTCTGAACTTCAGTTCTTTACGTGGAATGTTAGGTTTCTTCAAAGGCCACTTACATCCAAGTAAAGGGAGACCCTAGATTGCTCCAAATCAGATATCAACACCGATACAGGAAGAAGATCACTGGTTTCTTAGAAGAAAAAAAGGAAGGAGAAGCCCTTAGATCGAGGTAATAGAAGGACGTCATATCAGGATTGAATTTCATAAGTTTTACGAAAGGTAAAAAAAATAAAATGCACGACTGGGTCGCACGAACTTGCTCCTATGTAATAGACTAGGAATTTTAAAATCGAATGTTATTAGAGAAAACTGTTTATAAGAATAAAATGAATTTTTTAAATTCTTTTAGTAGTAAGAGCTAAAAACAGAATGCTATGCAAATATGAATTTATGCAGGAACAAAAATTATAAGTCGTTGTAGTGGTTCCTTAAAAAAATAAGCTTTTATGTACAAAATTTTTAAAACATTTTTAAGAAAAAATGTTGGTACGCCAACCTTAAGTTTTTATTATTCTACGAATAAAAGTCTAATTTCCAAAACAAATACTAAGCCGTTCTTGAGATATCAAATTTTTCAAAAAAAAAAAATGACTTTTTTTTCTAAAAATTGAAAAAATATTTTTTCTTAAGTTTTGAAATGCAATGTTTTTTAAACTTTTTAGGAGCTTCTTTATAAAAAAATTTCATTAAAATCCGTTATGTCGATAATGAAAAATTCAAAATTCGAAAAAATCGTTCTATGGTAGGTACAGTCAGTAATATCTAGATTTAATATTTTCTTTTTTTAAATTATAGATCATAAAGATTAATCAAAAGAAAAAAAAATTTAGCAAAATTCTCGGAACCGTTTTCGAGAAATATACGATTTTCGAAAACAATTTTTTTAAATTTGTATGGAAGGTACCGTTAGTTTTAGATAAAACAAAATTTTTTTTCTCAAATCTTGTAGATTATGTTAATAAACTTTTATTTGTCAAGTTTGAAAAAAATCGAGTATGGAGTTTTCGAAATATTGAGTTTACAAAAAAAAATTTGAATTTTTTTTTTTAAATCCAAAAAATTAAAAATTGAAAATTTGAGTATGTAATAATATTCAAACTTTGGAGGAGCTTTGGCATAAAAAAAATTATTTAAATCGGCTGTACCGTTTTCAAGAAAATCAAAAACAAAAAAAATGGACCCAGGGGGGCTACCAAAAATAACAATTTTTTGAAAAATTTCTTCAACCATTAGCTAGTTTTAACCAAATGAAATTTTTCAAATTTTTTTTTAAAAATTCTGTGGGACAGTTTTTGAGAAAAAAAAATATTTATAAAATTTCGAAAAAGAATCGTATGGCAGGTACCGTCATTTTTGGTCTTAAAAAAAAAATAGAAAAAAACGTCCGGGGGGCAAAAAATAAAAACCCATATCTACCAAGTTTGAAGAAAATCGGCCGAGCCGTTTAGGCTGTAGTCGAACCGACAGACAGACAGACAGACAGACACAGAATTGCGAGACCCACTTTTTGGTCTTCGCTATCATCGTAATGTCAACTTTGATCAAAATCTCGAGTTCGATTTTTTTACGAATGCATAACTTGCCTTATAGTACCTATAAGTCGCAAGTAAAAACAATCTTAAGGTTACAAGGTTTTAAGTGAAGCCTGAAAAACTATCAAGCATTTTATAGCGTCACTATTGCAGAGATAATAAAGTTTCTAAGCTGTATAACTCCGATTCAGAAACAAATAACGTAGCTAGACAGCTGTGCCTTTAAACCTCGATAACGAAAGCTGAAAATTTTATGCACTAAATCAGGACTTAGTAAATACAGCTCTATCTTAACATAAGTTCAACAAAGCTAAGCGAGACCATCTGAACTGCGTAAAATACAGTGGCATTTGTTCTCTCAACTACAAGATCTGTTCTGCGGTATTATGTACACACTTGAAACTGTTTGTCAATGACCTGATATACTCATATCATTATGGTTTTATGGTAGAAAAAGTCACCATATTCACAATACGGCAGATCTTGGAAAAATTCCCTGTAACTTCAAATCGAAACCTACTACTTTTTCATCGATTTTAAAGTCGCATGTAATAGCATCTTGCATGCATCTATAGAGACGAGCTATTTAGACAAATGTCTAGTTTTAGCATCTCTGCCTAGCTATCGGTTTGCGCAGAATGACAATAAAGAGCGTTCGTCATCCCGCCTAGGTCTGCTAAGACTTCATCATCAATTTTGTTGTCGAAAAAAGGTCTTAGACAATGATACTCGTATAGCTGTTGTGCGAAGTCTTAAATCTACTGAAAGAAAAGTTCATAACTCTTAAGAAATCACTAGAAGCACAATCTTCCAAAAATCTGTCGAATAACATGCTATTGGCATAATCGTAAGAACAAAGGGTTATGCCAGATTAGATATGAGATTAAGGAGAAGAAACCGAAGAAGATGGATTTAACCGTCGATAAATGAAATACCAACTTTATGCTGGCCATAAGAAAAGAAAACAAACTTCAATATCTCGGATTGCTATTATCTCGTGGTAGTGACTTTGTCTCCATAGACTCCGCTATAAGCTCATGAACCATACCAGAGCAAAATCCAACATAATGGACAGGAAGTGGAGGAAGACAAAATACTTCACAAACTGTGCGGGTTATATAGCAAGATCGATGCTCCTGCCCGGAAATCTAGTATCCAACCCTCAGAAACAGTATCCTCCAACATTTCAGGCTATAGCTTGCTGTAACTCATCAGCACCCTTAACGGGCTTGAACGGCAGAGGATTATCATAGGTTTCAATACAAGGTCTACATTGGTCTAACGGTAATAAGATCAACTGGTCAACTCATTAACCTAGCCTAACCCTCAGGGAAAGCGCAGTACAGGAAGGTCAAATAAATTGGTGCACATAGATCGGAATCGAACTGGCTGCTAAAGTTTTGCTGGTTGAGGCCTATGCTCACTCCGGACTTTGGCGCAACTTTAAGTCAATAAAATTAAATAAATTAGAGGCCTACTGCTAGTTCAGAGTCTAAACCTAGTGAGTTACAAAAACTCTCAGCACGAATTGAAGGGATCTAAAATATCCTGCCAAGTCCAAAGGTCTAACATAAGAAACACTCTTTATGTACAAAGATACTCTTGAAGGATTTGTTACGTCCTTCAATACATTCTTAAAAAAAAAAAAAAACAATTTAGCAGCGGCTGCTAGTCGAACATAAACATTCTATATGACAGTCCAAAGCAGAAGCCATC